>JARHVA010002586.1:2417500-2471563 GCA_037957365.1 Torreya grandis
GTTATATCAATGGTAATCACCATACACTTCACATAAAACCTTAAAATGGAGGAAAAGAGCTTATTATTTATTAAATAGGTGAATACAAAAATTTGGATGAATTTAAACATAACCAAATCAAAAAAATTATATCATAATTCTAGAAAAGAGAGTACGAATAGAAAATAATAGGATAAGGGAGATAAAACATCCCCAAAATAGGGATGACTAGATTTGTCTTCAAACCCCTCAAGTAAATATGTAGTGTTTCCCATAATATATCTTATCACTCTATCCCAAGAGTATCATAGAGTTATATTATAATTTATTGAATAAACTTGAAAATTTATTCATTATTGATTGGTTAAGCTTGACCACTTTGAAGATGTCTAAATCCTTGCTTGCACACCATATATACTAAATCATATGTCCTTTTTGAAGAATAAGCCACATCCTTGAAAATATGTCTTCAAGTACTCATTAATCACTCCATTAAAATATTATCATAATAATTTTATGAGGTCTTCCACCTTACGTGAGTTATTAGAATTCTCTTTGAAGCATATTTGACCCTTTCAACTTGCTAGGTGTAGGAGGGAAAGAAGGCCTTGTTAAGAGTGTTAGATAATATTTCAACCAATTTTAATTCTATTTTTAAATAAAAATAAATTATTCCTGATATCTAAGTTGTGTGGAAGATATAATAAACCTTATATAAACCCTATAATAACTTATATGACTTGACATAGTTGATTATTCACTTGAACTCCTCCTTAAACAAAGTGGCGTAGGAAAGAGAAAACTTGGATTTGATTTGAATAAGGTAAATTTAATCCATGGATGGATTAAAAAAATAACTTTATACCTATAAAAAGGCACTTGTATCCTTAAAACCCTCTAAAATATGCCATTTTGTTCCATTTGCTTATTTTTTTTACCTATTTCTTGTAGCCCTAAAAATAAATAAACCTCCTTATATAGAAGATTTTATGGACTATAATGGAAACATAAACACATTTTTTAAACCCATATATCCCATTACAGATCCATGACAATTTTTAAGATCCAAATCTGAGTGGAAGTGTCTCTTTTCTACCATTTCTCTCTCTAATTAGGCCTAATTAGGTCTCTTAGGCCTAAAAACAAACATTTTGCCCAAATGTCCACCCACATGTATGAAACATAACAAAATTATTTTAATTAGTTTAAATAAATTAATACCATTCTCCATGCCAAATTTCAAGTTTTGGGGCCTTCTATAAATGGGCAAACCATGAAATGGCCATTGGTAAGCCTAAATGCTTGTGTATGCTTAAGGGGTAGTTTGAGATGTTTTTCATGAAACTTGCAAGTTTTTTCTATTTAAAATGAATTTATGAGACATTTAAAACCTTTATACATGTCAATAATTTAGAGTGAGGTCTCTTATTTCACTCATTGGCCTTCATCTACGCTTCTTGACTTGCAAAATTGAGTTTTTCTCACCTTTTGACCAAGTGGCCAACTTGAAGGGACAATATAACAACTTGAGGTAACTATAAAAGAGTTCAGATGACTTTAGAACCTTTTTTAAGCTAATATAATCCCATATAAAAAATTTATATGTCACTCCATAAATTATACCCTCACAAACAAGCGTTAAATTGCATATTTAGTCCCATATCATACAATATTGTACCTACACATGTGAACCAACACCTTGAAATGGATCTTAGGAGATTTTTTAATGATTTTAGGGTTATTTTTAGGTTATAAAAGGAATTTTATGGTGGTAAGAAACACATTTACTCCACTAGGTTAGTTGTAAAGTTTAAGAAGGGTTTAGAGAGGTTTATGGTCTTAGCAATGATTCATAAAGGATAGGTGTCCATTCCAAAAACTAGTGCTATGATATTGGAGATAGGAGACTTATCTAACACCTCATATGTAAATTTATCACCATGAAACATTTTCAATAATTTCCAATCAAAATTATAACCTATTTGAGTTCTTAGACATATAAAATAGGGTTTACACTCTTTGTGTTGAGTTTTCATACAATTATAGGACCCAAGGACCAAAAAAATATCAGTTATTTGAACTATGTGATACCAAAAAACACCTAAATTAACCTATAAATACCATGTATATTCTAAAATATGTTCTGATCTCTACAAACTTACCTCTCAAGATGGTAGACTATGTATGAAAAGGCCAAAAAAGGTCATTTTGGGTCTTAAGACCTCAAAACACACTTTAATGAAAATTAAATTCTAATAATGATTTAAATTATCCATGAAATATTTAAATTTATCCTCCACAATCTCTAACCTTCTGAAAGGTCTAAATTTTTAATTTTCCACCATTTGAGGGGTTTTATATAAGTTGAGTTTATTGACCCTAGAGGTATATTCCTTGAGTTTCTATCCTCATACACTAGATGAAAACTTGATGAAATTATTTTTTAAGCTCATTCACATCCCTTTTAACCATTATACATTTAATTATGGTGACAAATATTCTCTCTTCACTTTTCTTGTGAGTAGGCCTATAGGTCTTCAATGGACTGTATTTCTTAACTGCATCATTTTAGGTTGAGCTTTATCTTACTCAGTTTGATCTTATTAAATGCTTCCTTGAGACATGGATTAATTAAACACTTACTCTTATATCTTATTAAACCTCAAATATATAACACTCATTTCCATCATAAGTGTGACCTTTTCTCACATTCTCACTCCAATAAAAGACTGCATGTATGTGTTGTACTAGTTGTAAGTGATGTCGCTATTTCATTGGCTTATTTAGGGAAAGTGAATGTAATAAGACCTTAAATAGTTATTTTACACTATTTAAAACTCCATATAACATTTTAAAAGTATCTAAACCCCTCACTTTTTCCTCTCACACAAACTTTCTCATGCATTATAGTATAGGCTTGATTGTACCTTTACTTTGCTTAACTATAACTCCACTAGGCATGTGAGTGGTCTTTTAATGGTATATACTAATAAGAATGAGTAATTATTAAATTATGTCCAAATTTACAAGTTTATGAATTATTCCTTGTTCATCCAAAGTTATATTTCTCACTTATGTTTCACATCCATTTTTTTAACCTCGAGGACAACCTAAATTGGTTAAACTAACATGTAGGTGTTTATTTGAAGTTTAAGAGACTTGAATGGAGAAGGTTAATATTATTAGTTAATTTAGTGGGAATGAACAAACATATTTCACCTCATGAAACATCATGAAATAGTGACACTTCAACCTCTTACTCCTGTTTACTTATGTTCTCATGTGACCACATATAGGCTAACCTAGTGACTATGACTATAGACTTAAAAAGTTAGTTTTCCTTTTTCTTGACACTATCATATTTATTCATTAAATTAATAATATTTAATTAATTATATATACCCTACTCATTCATCATATCCATCTCATCCATCTTATCAACCTTCACACAAGTTCATACTACATAGAAGCCTATTTGATTGAGCCAAAATATCATGGCTGTAGATACACATTTTATACTTGACTGACTGCAGATGTAAAATGTCATTATAATTACCTTATTAGTCACAAGATGAAATATTATTATCATTTATATCATTTGAGTTCTTAGTGAAAACCATATACCTCCATAACTACAACATGATACTTTCTTGAAATATTCATATTGATTGATTATTGTAGGTTCATATTCTACCCTTTTTGGCCTCTGAAAAAATAGAGGAAAGATATGTGATATGGTTGGTAATGTGAAAAACATGATTATAAAACCACTTAATAAATCTAACTCATTGTTTGACCCCTAATTTTTACTAAGTATTTGGCTTATGGCATGGAACAAGCATGGCACGAGAAGACCATGGTACAAAATGATCATGGCATAGAATGCGCATGACATGGGAAGACCATGGTGTAGAAGATAATGGAATATAATAACATAGTGTGAGAAGAACTAGTTAAAGGAGAGACATGATAAATGGAGGAATTGAGAGTGGAGGACTCAACATATAAAGAAAGACTTGAGGAGTCTGAATGAAGTGGGAAATGATTAAGGAATGAATTTCAAGGATATAATCAAGGATCTATCACCAACTAAGAATACAAGGGTGTAAAGGCATGGGTCCTTAAGGAAAAATAAGTAAATGAAAACCATGACTCTGAGTCTACTAGAGATCATTGGCTAGTCACTAAAAGTAACATAATTAATGTAAAAACTAGGTTTGGGAAAACCAAGTATGAATACCCCTATGTAGATATTTGTAGGGGTGATAAACATTGGTATTATGTAACAATTGATTATGGTAATAGAAAAATCATATAAGTTACTTTAGTTATGATGTTATACTACTATTTTTAGTTAAGTTAAAACATTGAGTTATTAGTATATTTATTATGTAATTTGTATTTCATATTTAACTATGATGAATATAACCTATATTATCTGAACTTATGTAATGTTAAGGTGTGGAGCAAAAAGCTTCAACTGTTTGCACACACATGAAGAGGATGCTGAAGAACCAGAGCCACCGGCGTCGGCAGTATGATTGACATCGATCAGATGCAGTGGAGAAGGAGACTAGTGATGGCAGAGAGTCGGCTGATGTCGGCAGCACCAGACAAGCAGGGACCGGCGTCGATCGCCTATGCGGTCCAGAATTGCTGTTTACGAACAGTCAGTTAGTTAAACTGAGTGTTTGCATTCTAAGGGACTATTTTAAGTCGCAAGCTGTGTGTCTAATTTTAGTAGTTAGATGTCTATTTTTATAACCATGGGATTCTATTTAAAGACCCATGAGGCATGTATTGTAATTATCAAATTGATCAAGTAAGAGCATTGAAGTAAGCAAGGTCAAGGAGATCTACAGGTGTAGGGTCAAGGAGATCAGCTATAGCATTCAAGGAGGGATTGTAACTCAGGTTTTAGAGTTGGTTTTGTGTTGAGCAAGAGAGAGAGGGAAGAAGGTCTTGAGGTGTGGCAAGCCTTTGAGGTGGAGGAAGAAGTGGCATCTTCCTTATTTGTATTTTCTTCTAGTATTATCTAATACAAGAGTGTGTATTGTCTCTCAAATTCTTTGCTATCTCATGTTTCTAGTTTCTTAATCATTTTGGTATAATTTTCGTGTTCAATTGCTCATATATAAGTAATCAATTGTGCTACCGTTGGATAAGGGGCCTCCTAATAGTTGGTATCAGAGCTACGATTTGCAGGAAGCAGGTTATTGTTTTTGATTACAGGTCATTCATAGGGTTTTCTGATTGAGTGGGAGTTCAGCAATGGTAGAAGAAAGTAAGCTACGAATGGAGAAGTTTAACAGCAAGAATTATTAACACTAGAGGATGCAGATTGAGGACTATCTGTATCAGAAGGATTTGTACTTACCATTGGGTGGGGTTGCATGCAAGCCCATAGATATGAAGGATGAAGAATGGAGTGTTCTTGATCAGAAGGCTCTCGATTCCATAAGGTTGATTCTTGGAGCTTCTGTCATTTCCAGCTTATCACAGTGCAAAACAACAAAAGAGTTGATAAAGTCCTTGGCAAATTTATATGAAAAGCCCTCAGCTTATAATAAGGTATACCTTATGAAGCAGCTATTTACATTCCAAATGCAGGAAGGTGGTTCAGCACATACTCATCTCAGTGATTTCCATGGTTTGGTAAACCAATTAGCTTCAGTCAACATTGTTTTTGATGATGAGGTAAAGGCTCTCTTGATTTTATGTTCTTTGCCTGAAAGTTGGGACGGTATGGTTATGGCAGTAAGTAACTCTGCATCTGCTTCTAAAATCTTAAAGGTTGATGATGTTGTGAGTGTGATTTTGAATGAAGAAATACGCAGGAGAAGCACAGGTGAATCATTAGGGAACGCTCTAAGTGTGGAAAGTAGAGGAAGGCAAAAGGAGAATATTGAGCAAGGGAAATCAAGGTCGGGAAGGAGATCCGAGTCCAAAGGTATTACCTGCTAGTTTTGTGGAAAGAAAAGACATACAAAGAAGGAGTGTTGGTTGAGAGATAAAGAGAATCAACATGCAGGTATTGAAGAAGCAAAGGATGCAAATATTGTGGTACAGGATGCTCTCATACTTTCTTTGGATAGTCACGTAGGATCATGGATATTAGATTCTAGTTCATCTTTTCATGCATCCCCAAATAGAGATTTGTTTCATGAGTATGAACAGGGAGATTTTGGAGTGCTCTATTTAGGGGATGGTACGCCTTGTCAGATAGTTGGCAAAGGGAAAGTGCAGCTGAGATTGTAGATTGACAACACATGGGTGTTGAAGGAGGTCATGCATGTTCCAATTCTGAAGTAGAGTTTGATTTCTGTAGGAAGGTTGGGTGATGAGGGATGCACAATAACTCTCACAACGGATTCTTGGAAGGTTACCAAGGGAGCACTTGTTTTGGCAAGAGGTAAGAAAGTAGGTACTCTTTATCTATCTAATTGTATTACTGATTCTACTTCTAGTACAGATTCGAAGATGTGGTCTAATAGGCAGGGTCACATGAATAAGAAGGGAATGGAAGTTCTTGACTCAAAAGGTATGCGTTCAAATTCAGAAGGCATGGATAGAATTCATTGCAAGAAAAGGAAATTTGAGGCTTTTGACAAGAATAGGGATGTCTTAGTGTTTTTGGAGGAGATGAAGGCCAGAGAACAGTTACAAGTAGTAAATAAATCTGAGTAGGGCAGCATGGATAGAGATTTGATCCAAGAAGAGCTCACGGATGAAGAATTCATCACTCACAGGAACACATAAGCACTGATGTCGGTTACTTTGAATTGATGTCGGTCAGTCAGACACCAACTTCGGTCTTGTGCAGACCAGCAGGGTTGGTAGGTCAGGCAGGAGAAGTCTGACATCGGTCATCAGGACTGACATCGGCAATGGCGACACCGGCGTCGGCCAGGGGTAACGACGTCGGCAGTCAGGATCAGTGCAGGGAACCGACATCGGTCGGGAGCAGACTGGGAGTTGGCTGAGATCGGTCACTGGAACGGATGTTGGGTGGATCTATGAGTCTCAAACACCCATACAGAGGTTAGAAAAGGTATGTGAACCTCATATTTGTTGTTCACCTTCTTTATATTGCTTATTGTTAGTCATGAACTAGGAAGACGGAGGAAGCAATGCAGGTAGAATCCAAAAATAGTGGGAGCTTGACATGGATGAGGAGTGTGAGTCCTTGGAGTAGAGCCAAATAGGTACTTGTTGGTGGAGTTGTCAGCTGAATAGAGGGATGGATTCCCGTTTTAGAGAAGAGAGTGGATGGACATCTGAGACAGAAGGCTATGGTATATGGTCTTGAGTTAGCTGCAGGGCAATGGAGGTTTGACCATTGTTTTTTATCTTTACCAGGTTGGATAATATTAGCTACATTATCCTATTACTTTATTGTGTTACTTTTTGCAGGGTTGCATATACAGGGAGTTTTCTGAGCTAAGGGTAAAGTTGGTTCAGAAGTATGTCATGAAGAATTTGGGAGCAGCAAAATTCTTGTGGCATAGGTGACAGGTATAGCATCACAGGTTTGCGTGGTGGTTGGTCTTCAAGGGTGATTTTTAAGAGGGATACAGGGCCTAAGGAACAAAATAGATGGTGTATAGGTATAGGTACAAGTTGTAGCTGTTTATCTCCAAGTGGGAGATTGTTAAGGTGTGGAGCTAAAAGCTTCAACTATTTGCACACACATGAAGAGGATGCTAAAGAACCAGAGCCACCAGCGTCGGCAGTATGACCGATGTCGGTCAGATGCAGTGAAGAAGGAGACCGGTGATGGCAGAGAGTCAGCTGATATCGGTAGCACTAGACAAGCAGGGATCGACGTCGGTCGCCTGTGCGGTCTAAAACTGATGTTTACGAATAGTCAGTTAGTTAAACCGAGTGTTTGCATGCTAAGGGACTATTTTAAGTCATGAGCTGTGTGTCTAATTTTAGTAGTTAGATGTCTATTTTTGTAACCATGGGATTCTATTTAAAGACCCATGAGGCATGTATTTTAATTATCAAATTGATCAAGTAAGAGCATTGAAGTAAGCAAGGTCAAGGAGATCTATAGGTGTAAGGTCAAGGAGATCAACTATAGCATTCAAGGAGGGATTGTAACTCAGGTTTTAGAGTTGGTTTTGTGTTGAGAAAGAGAGAGAGGGAAGAAGGTCTTGAGGTGTGGCAAGCCTTTGAGGTGGAGGAAGAAGTGGCATCTTCCTTATTTGTATTTTCTTCTAGTATTATCTAATACAAGAGTGTGTATTGTCTCTCAAATTCTTTGCTGTCTCATGTTTCTAGTTTCTTAATCATTCTAGTATAATTTCCATGTTCAATTGCTCATATATAAGTAATCAATTGTGCTACTATTGGATAAGGGGCCTCCTAACATGTAACACATACTTTGAATCTCATGGTAGTTATCTTCATAATCATGTTTTTTCACATAATAAAAAGAATGTTCATAGCTATGTATTTAATTTTTTGTTTAGTCAATAATTAAGATATATGAATAAGCATCAATATATGATAAGGTTTTTACTATGCAACATAACCCATGGGAATTAGTTTTGTGATACATGCTTTGGTTGAGAATGTAAGAGCTTAGTCTTACATGAAATACGAGCATGTTAGCTTATTATAAACTAGACACTTCAATGCCTTAGGTCAAAGTTGATAGAAAAACCTAGCATTTTAGTTTTATTGTCAAGACACATAGTTCTTTCTTCATAGTAATGTACAATGCTTGATCGATTATCCCTTGAAAATATTGAACAATGGCTTATTAGATTCAAGGATAATTTTTCAATTCCCTATCTTGAACTAGGAGTTTCTTCATGTGCATGGGTTGAAAAACATCTATATAACTCTTTATATGAAACTTTATTCATTGAAGTCCATGTTCATTTTCATGTTTGGGTATCATCTTATGCTCAAGATCAGTCACAAAATTTTGGGATGAGGTATGCTTAGACAATAGAGCATTAGAGGGATTTAACACATTTGGGAACATCATTGAAACTATCTATTGATATCTGGTGGAAATGGGTGTGGAATAGCTATATCTTGGAGTATGTTGTAACCACATACTCTTCTCCTAGAGAAGCAAAGTTTTAGTTCCTCCAAGAACCATGTGGTCAATTTATTAGACATTTCCCACTAGAAGTAAAGGAGTTGTTTATTGATTCTAGACTTGAAACTCTACCTACTAAGGGATAAACTTATACTTGGATGAATATCATAGTTAGGAGGGAAATTTACGAGTATTAGTGAAGGATTGTTGGTATAAAATGGTATCTAGTTAGTGGGAGTTACAAAATAATAAATATGATGAAGCTTGATAAAAGGGTTATAGGTGAAAGCGGAGTAAGAATGGGACAAGAGGACTCAAGAAGTGATGTTAGGATCTATAGGGAAATTAAATATTATAAGGATGACTCACCCAATTTTGGGCCATGACCAATGCTATCTTTGTCATAAGTGGGAGAAACTATCAGATAGTGGAGATTAAAGAATCCGATTTAAACCAACCCAATTCTCCAACCATAGTGCAGGTTCATGATTTTGAGCTAGGCAATTTAGTTATACATAAATAGAATATATATAGTATAGACTCAAATATTGACCTATAAGATAGCCTATTATTGAGTAAGTTTTAATTCATAATGAATTGGCACTTTATTTTCCTCTTCAAAGTAATTTCATAGTCAAAATTGGTATGCTTGTTAGACTTAGCATAAGAAGTGGAAAGAGCATTGGTCCAAGAATTATAAATCAACCTAATACCATTCCTAATGTCTTGGGTTTTACTACTAGAGGCACAAGAAGTAAACTAAGAAGTAGAGCAGGAGGAAGTGGTGGACTTCCACCCCTAAGAATAGGAATTGGGAGTTTTCATCAGCCATCTTTACAAGTACCTTAACTACTAACTATATATTATGAAAATATGATTTATTTACATAAATACCAAGTCATGGATAATGTTGTATATCATGTTCATAATTGTGAAATCATTTAGAAGTGAGTGGTATAACTTATAAGCAAAAAGTAACACAATTTTCAACCATAGTTATAGAAAAAGTACACAAGTGGTATAAGAAGTATGACCCTCAACAAGCACTAATTTACTATGAACAACTCAATAAAACATTTATTGAAGAGTTTGACGTTTTATAATTTGAATAACCAAGTATTGTTATGCTAAAATAAACAAAACAAGAGATAACTAAAAGTGTAAATGAGTATGATACATGATTAAAAACACTCTTGTCTAAGCTCCTTTCAATATTAATGCTACTCAACATGCCCATTGGTTCATGGGAGGATTGTTTCTTCATTTTATATGAACCCCATCTCAAAGAACCTTTACTATTCCACACAAGGCCCTAGAAGTTTCCCTTGTGTAGAAGTTATTGGTAGAATCAACACTCAAATCATTACTTTATGAAAGCTCAAATAGATTTAATGGCATCATACTTATAAATTTTGAATGAAAATAATTTTCATGATACTCATAGTGGTCTTTGGTTTACCAATTGTGAGTATGAAGGTCATAATAGAAACAATTATCCTTGAAATAACATCCTTATTTTAGTAAATTAGTTTTGTAAATTTTTCCATGAAGAACATGATATCCAATCTTTTCCTCTATTAAAATAGGCTACACATTCTAAAGTGTCTGATTACTTCAAGATATGTGATGCATATACCCATGAAAGAAATGATTGCCACTTGATCAGTGATATACATGAGGTGCATGTATGGTACTCATGAAAAATATATCTCAAACAATCAATACAATAGTATATATCATGGATGAGGATGAAGATGGGGATGAGGAGGTGGGAATTTTACATCATAAATGTGTTATAAGTATGGGTATTTGGATCACTATAAGTAAGATTGTCCATTTTATGTAGCATGTGACTTTTATAAAAAGGAATACTGACTAGAGGAATTTCCTAATTTATACACAACCATTACAAAATAAAGAAATAAAAAAGGTTCTAGTATGATACGCATTGAGAAACCACAGTAGTAACTATGCTCTATAACTCTAATGGTCTAATAGGTTAATATCACCAAACATAATGGAAAATCATAGTCTACATCTATTCCACCCATTAAGAAGATATAATGTGAAGAGCCTGATAAAATAAAGTATCCTGATGCTTAGCAACAGAGAGATGTGCTCCAAGATACTATGACCTTGGTAAGGGAACTAAAAGGGAAAATTTAGTTCCTTAAGGATTGAGAATCTACGTAATGTGTTGATCTATAAAAATCCATGGAACCTCAAAATGCAGCACTAGATGACTTTTAAGAAATTAATAAGTGCCTATTAGAAGAAGATATTTTACCATAGTTGAGTAATTGGATTAAACATTAGGTGTTAATTCTATCTAAAGACTCTCAATTAAACCATGCTCGATGACAAGATACTCCTATTGCTCTTAGCCCTCAAGAGGACAAGAAAATACTAGTGAATACTACCATAGATGGATGGGTAATCTAAGACATTTTAGTTGACATATGCACTAATTTCAATGTCCTCACAAAGGATTCATGTATAAAAATAGCTAGCCCAGTGTTACAACCATCATTCATGTGTTGTTTATGACCAATAAAACTCATTCTCTACCAATTATCGTTCTTAAAAATGCAACTGTCAATATCCTTTGGGTACTATTCGAGACTAAATTTCAAGTTCTAAATTTGGCTATAGATTATGAATTTTTAGACCTATTGGTTCATCTTTGGTTATATGCAAACAACATTGATTTAAGATTCAAAAAATGATATATCAATTTTGAAAATATTGATTAGTGTGTTGTCATTCTATTAGACCAAGCACATGGGCCCTCATATGTATAACCTATTAGTGTGGATGAGGATATTAATCATATCTAAAATGTCATATATAGAGGTGGTGAACATCATGATCCTAATTTTTATAGCATCCTTTGATGGATAGACACATAGTCCCTTTTTGATACTACAAGTAATGCCCATAGTTATTGGGCCCAATGTGACTATGACCTTACTAGTAGAGTGTGTTGTGCCATTGGTAGTTGTGAATACATCTCATACCAGTAATTACCATTTATTTATTCATATTATCACTAGATAAGTCATGCAAGGACCAATTATGGCTACATTTCTTGAAAGGCTTGATGAATCTTTGTGGTTTCATGGGTAAATAGAAGTTTATAACTTCATTGAGTGACTTGAAGCCTTTCATGACTTTGATATTGATCATATGTGTTCATTGGTTCACCTCTTTGATGGAGTGGCCATAAGATGGTGGAAAACTCATAACAAGTGTCTCCTTCATTAGGACCAAGTACACTTTACCTTACATCACTAGTTTCATCATGAAAACCATGTCTAGGATACAATTAGTTGTAATGGATTCTAAGAACTATAACCACATCTTTAAGCTTGTGAAATAATGTGGTTTGTTGAATAATATTTCTTTCTAAAGTACCTATGGGTCCATGCATTTTATAGGACTTAATGTACTTAGGCTAGAACATGGTATTTTCATGAAGAATGAAATTTAGGTACCCATTTATAGTATTGGTAAAATATAGCATGGTCTCAATGTTGTTTTATTCATCCCTAAGGATGGATATTTGTTTCACACAATAAATAATGTGTTAAGTAGTTATTATTGACCCCAGTCCTATTGAGGATTGGATATGACATATATATGGTGTAATAAAGGAAGGCTTAATCATTTTTAATGATCCAACTGAGTAATCTTCCCCTATACCATAACTTTTCCTCCATCAAGCACACCTTGAATAAATTATAAAAGGAAAGTAGAAACTAGTGTTCCATGCCAATGAAGGTGAAGGGTCCAAACTACTTGATCCATTGATAAATCATTTAGATGCCCTAAAAAATTATGATTCTTGAACTATTCATGAGATTGGTCCTAATATAGACCACCTATACTTAGAACCTCTTCAAACCATCCAACACAACATTGGTAATAGAGTAATCACCAAAGATAGCTATTGTGGGTAACTACTGGTCTAATACTAATATTTCTAAAGTGTTTTAGTTTTTCAAAGAGTACCAAGATGTTTTCCTAAGGAATTATAGTGAAATAAAAGGTGCTCATACATCTTTAGGTAAAATTAATATCAAATTGGTGAAAGGTTCTCAACCAATCATGAAGTGGATATATAGGATGAATCTAAATTTACATGCATGGGTGAAGAATAAATTAATAGTATGTTGTATGCTAGATTTATCACTCCAAATGACAAGTCTAAATGGGTCAACCCCATGATAATAAGCATAAATAAAGATGGGTACATCAGAATTTGTGTTGATTATCAAATACTTAATGAATCCTACATTACGAATCTTTTTATAACACCTTTCACTAAAAAAATCCTTGAAGGTGTTACTGGTTATTAAATTTATACTTTCATAGATGGATTTTCTAGGTACCATCAATTATAGATTGTAGAGGAGGATTGAAATAAGACTATATTTGATACTTAGTGGGCCTATTTTGAATAAATCATCATGTTTTTTGGGTTACATAACACTCTAACTATATTATATTTCATAAGCATTGAGGCCTTTAAAGACTTCATCCATAAATTATTTTAGGTTTATATGGATGATTGGACAATATGACCTAGTGATAGATAATTTTTCTAATCTCAAGATTATGCTTGAGCATTATTGAGTGATTAAAATTTCACTCAATTTAAATAAATGCATTTTTGATACACCATTTGGTGGTGTCCTTGGTTAGATTATATGTCAAGATGCACTTCTGGTAGACTATGGTAAAGTTGTCATCATCCTCCATCTACTAGTGCCAACATCCCAATGTGTGGTTCACACCTTTCTTGGGAATATTGGTTACTATTGTAAATTAATCCAAGGTTATGTAAGGATTATCATTCCATTATAAGAACTCTTGAAACATAATGAACACTTCATTCAAACCTACTCATGCCAAAAATATTTTGAAGCCTTGAAAGACAATCTCATCACTGCATTGATCCAGTTCTATGACTGGACTAAACCATTTCATATCTAGGTTGATGATTATGATATGGTCATCAATGTGATACTTGCATATCTTGGCCAGGGTCACATTTATCACCACATATGCTTTGTAAGTATAAATCATACTATGGCCAAGAGAAATTATACCACAACAAAATGCAAAACACTTTCCATGGTTTATGCTTTACAAAAGTTATGATAATATCTATTGGTGACTCCTTTTTTGTTATATATAGACCATGAAGCCTTGAAATATCTTATTAATAACATTGTGTTATATAGTTTCATCTGACACTAGATTATGTTATTTTAATAATTCCAATTCTCTATCATGGTTAAACTAGGTAAGACCAATTTTGGTCTTGACCATCTTTCTTGATTAATTCTAGTGAGCCAACATGAGAAATTAAGGATGACTTACCTAATGTATATTTTTTTCATGTTCACATATCCATAGGGAATTATAATATATAATATATTTTTTAACTCCTACCATAACTCCATATCATTTAAGTCCATAGGCTAAGAAGAAATTAGTTGTCCACATTGCACAAGTATAACTCATTGGAGGGGACCTATATAATATTGTACAAGATGAAATCCTTCAATTTTGTATCATTAAACATGATCATACTAACTTAATCTATTAATTTCATGAAGGAATTAATGGCAAAAACTATGCTAGTGAGGTTACTATGCATAATTTTTTGTTATCTAGTCTATGGTAGTCTACACTTTTCTAATATGTCAAGATGCATGTCAGACAATTTGATATTTTTCATCATGTGGTAAACTAAATCAATAGGATTCCATGCCATTACATCCTATTCTATTATAGGAACTATTTGAGAAATGGGCCATTGATTTTGTCAGCCCCATTAACCTAGATAGATGACGTATAGGTTCCTACTATTTTAGTATAGTAACTAATTATCTCATGCACTGGGCTAAGGCCATGCCAACATTTGATTATAATACAACAACCATATCATGCTTCATATGGGAACATATTATAAAAATATTTGGTTGTCTATTAAGTTTTACTAGTGATCAAAATACACACTTCTTTAATGAGACTATTTGTGTATTACTCATTGAATTCATGATTGCCCATCACAAGACTAAACCATATCATCCCCAGGATAATGACACTACCGAATCATTTAATAAAATATTAGACATAACACTTTAAAAAACTATAATATTAGACACACTGACTAGGATGATCAGGTGTCTATAATTTTTTGGGCTTACCAAATAGCTTACAAGTGCCAAAAAAAAGTATACCTTTTAATATAGTGTTTGGACATTACATTTGTTGTAAAACTACATGGTGAATCATTATGGAAATCATGTTTGGATAATTTATTATGATCGAATGAAGCATGTTTCCTTTCTCATTAGAGTCGACATGTGGATAAAAACAAATAAAATGAATGACATGATTGTCACCTCAAGCATAAGACATTTACCCCAAGAATGCAAGTTTTACTCTATGACTCTAAGTTTGTGTAGCACTATGGGAAGCTCAATTTTCACTATGATGGTCATTTTGTTTTTCATAGTATTCATACTACTAGTGCATGTCATTTAAAATTACTGGATGGCTATTTTATTCCTATTCATTATAATGGTACCTAGTTATGACCATATTTCTCCTCTTGAAATTTAAGTTTCAATTGTATCAATAAGGCAAAAGCCATTAGTTTAAAATTTATTATTTTTAATAAAGTGTTACCTTAGTTGTGCACCCCTTTCTATTATTTAATTTATTTTTGTAACTTAGTACTTATGTTTTTATATATGACCATGATTCACATTTAGTGTGGGATAAGGGGTGTTACATGTGTTGGTAAACGGTCCATAGGGATGCATGCACAAGTAAAGAGTTATAAATATAGATATTCAAACCAATGGTATGAATATTCAAATGGTTATATAGTTTTCATTCACTTTGAGAAAAGTATAGGAAAATATGTGCTATTAATATATAGAGATATTGGTTATGATAAGAATTCCAACAGCATATCATCACAATACCATTAATCACATTTATGGTGAGAAGTGATAGTCAAAAAAATGAGACCATTAATCACATTGATTGTGAGAAGTGATGGTAAAAAAAGGAGGTTAGTAAATGCAAGTCACCCCCTCAAATATATATAAACTCATTTGGGGGCTCATTATAAACTTTAAATTTTCTTTGAATTTGATTTTATAAAGACAAAGAGTAAATAACCAAGTTTAGGTGATTCTAAGACAAGTGAAAAGTATTGATTTCCTATTCGTTGATCATTAAGTAGGGTCTTGTCTAAGTGATTAAGCAAAAGATAGTTAAACTAAAATTACACAAATTAAATGTATAGATCAAAAGTCTTAGAGGTTGACATATTCCATAAATGGGCATCAAAGTAGGAGATCCAAGATACTTCCATAATAAACACATAATTTTTTCTAATATTGGATGGTCTCACTTCAACCTTTAGGCTCTATGAAGGGTGATGTGTCCTAAGAAAAAGTCCCAATGAAGTGATCTGATACCAACTATTCCATAGGAAGAAGAGATAAGTGTTTGTGGAAAAGTAGTATTAATCAAGGATGAAACACCTAAAGAATAGAGTGAGCATACCAAAGGCAAAGGAATAGGAATGGCATATCAAACCAAGAATAAATACCAAGTGCCTCTACCTCTACCTTTGATAATAGAGGAGATGAAGCCCCTAGAAATGGTGTTATGCATGGATAATTGGGTATCAAATTTACCCATTTGTACCATTTTTTATTATAACCACTACCACATGGGAAATGAAGTCAAGCTTGAAAATGATTACCATGTTGAGCACCAAAAACCTAGGAGTGAATTGGTTTATGATTTGAAAATATTAAATTCCTTGGACATTATATGTCTATTACAAATTTTTAACCTTGAATATTTTAGAAAATTGGTAAAGGAAATCAAATTTCTTCTTTAATTCATCCATGAAGATCATATCTATTTTGTTGGGCACCAAATGAAAATTACATCTAAAAGAATGAACAAGGTATCAGGGTTGCAATACTCTAACATAGATCTTGAATTTGATTTGGAAGACTCAAAGGAAATAAATAAGACTACCATGGCACTTTAATACTAGAATCAAGGCCATGTCATGCATATCAAAACATTACAAGATCCTAAACTTTGAGTATCACTAAGCAATGGAAGTAGTTGGACATAACCCATCTATATGTCACTCACTAGGTAGTTGAGGGGATAAAGTATAATTAGGTAATGTATTTTTCTAATAAAATTGTAATAGATGCAAAGAGGATGCACCAAACACCTATCCATAGGTTCCCATGGGGTGTATTCCATTTTTAACGATATTTGATGATATTGGTGTACCTATTTACACCTCTAGACAATTTAAGGGGTTATATCCACCAAAGAACAACTCCCCTATATAGTGATACAAGGCATTCATATGCCTTAGTTATATCACTATGAATTTTAAACTCAAGACAAAGTTGTGGTATGATGGTATGAAGAAAGCCTTTGGAAACAAAAGACATTCCAAAGGACCTACCCATCTAGGTTGGTGAATAAGACAAATTTTTAGTCAAGAAACATATTTATCTAGCATGTATTAATATGGACCCCTTTATAGAGATCTCTTATTGGTTAAAGTTATCCTATAATTTCATAGCATGTTACTTTGTCAACTCGATCAACTACATCTATGGTGTGCAACCCCTCACCCTTGAAGAAGAATGAATTGACTCAGAGATTCACACTCTCCAAAAAATATATGGATATCCTAAAAAGAAACCATACATATAAAAGAATGAGACTGATAGAACTAAAATCAAGGTTCAACCTCCTGTGGTTGGGTAGTCAATTCATAATATATTTTATGTGTTCAGACTTAAGAATAAATATTCAAGAATCATAGAGCATAAGAGAAAAAAAATTCCTCTAGTGACATCATTGATAAGAAGAAGAATAGTGGGCATGATGCCAACACAATTTCATATCCAAAACCACCAAAAATATAAAGAACTACCCAGATACTACCACTAAGGGAATCACCACTAAAGACTTCACCTAGATAATATCTACTAGTAAGATAACTGGAAGGCTCAATGCCATCAACACAAACCACTCAATTAGAATAGGAAGAGCCTGAGGATAGTAATATGGAAGAGCTAGAGGAATTATCATGAATTGGTGTAATAGTTAAAGAGAAATAAGATTCAAACTTAGAAAAAGAACCCTCCTTAGTATAAGAAGAGGAGACCACCCTTGAAGATGCATACATGGATGTTAAAAATCCACTTGGAAGAAAGAGGGATGATTGTAACATAGAAGAATTGAGTGGCATGGACATTAACAACACTTCCTTAGCACAAGATACATATGTTGAGATTATTGAGTGGGATCCCCTAAAATGGAAGAAACCTACTAACTCTATAGTCTAACCACCTATGGTTGATGTAATAAAAAACTTACATGCCCAATACTAGATAGGAATTCTTAACAGGTTGTTATATTTATATTCCCATTTTCATCTGGAGGATGCCACTATAGAAACCAGGCATTATGTCATTTTTATTGGACATGTACAATGAGGAATGAAATTTTGAAATACTCTTTGATAGATTAGCTTTAGATTTAGAATTAAAAACATTAAAAACTCATATTTGGGTTGATCCCCAATAACTTTTTCCTCTACAAACTAGTGTTACATTTTTTAAAATGGTCTTTGAAGTATCATGATATAATTTGATTTCAAATCTAATGCATGCACCAAAAAATAAGGACACGATAATGTGGTGGAGATATATAATAAATAAGTTATTGCTTGAAAGATAATTAAAGAGGAAGTGGACACATTGAAACACCAACTGGAAAAACACACAATAGCAAAGTTAAAACTTTGAATTTATGTAAGGTTATTTTTGGACAAGAACCAACATTAGTAGATGGGGTACCTTTAGATGGAGAAGTTATTGATAAGTTGGAGAACCTTGTGAATCTCATATTGAAGTAGCATAAGGAGTAGCCTATACCTAGAAATGAAACATTATGGGTAGCTTAATAGTTTTTTTAAGTAGTATAATTATGTAGGCACACCTTATAATGAATTGGGGAAGTGATCCCCATCCTAGATGGGATTTTTGAGAAGCTGGTGTGACCTGATAAAATTTTGAAGGCTTGACTCTAGGTAGAAATTCTTAGTGATATAAATTGGTAAATGCCACCCTAATAATAAAATACTACACCAAGCATGCTAAGGAATTTAAGGATGTCAAAACTATGTAATAAATAATAAACATGCATCCGCTATAAATAAATTCCAACTTTTCAATGCTTCGAGGATAGGTTGAAAATGAGGTCACCATGAATTAAGAGGTCCAAAAAGATGCTTCTACATACCAAAAATAAATGGTCGATAAGGAAAGTGAGTATCCTAATCAACCAAAGGATACTAAAAATTTGAAATTGGTGATTAAGGAAATAACAACAAAGTTACATGAAACTTTATCACATTGAGAAGGTGTCAAATAGTAGATTGAACAAGTTGGCCCTTAATTTTTGGTTGAGGCTAGGATTGATGAATAGTCTAAGAAGGATTAAGAGTATCATATGGGGTGATGTTGGAACCCTAATTTTGACTAAGTATTTTGTCTTATGGTGTAGAACATGATGGCATAGGAAGGCCATGGTGTAAAATTGGCATGGTGTGAGAAGATGTAGGCAAAGGAAAGTTCTAAAAAATGGAGGAACCAAGATTAGAGGAGTTAATATATTAGTGAAAGACTTAGGAAATGCAAAGGAAGTGGGAAATGATTAAGGAGTGATTTTTAAGGACAAAATAGACTTTATTCATACATAAGTTTTGCACCATCCTGTATGAAGGATGACATTTGGAAATAAGGATCTAGAATTGAATGATATTATAGGGTAATAAAGGCATGGGTCCTTAGGTAAAAATAGGTAAATTACTTCCATGACTCTAACTTTACTATATATCATTGGCTAGTTACTAAAAGTTTCATAATTAATGTAACAACTTGTTCAAGGAAAACTAAGTATAAATACCCATGTGTAGAGGTTTGTAAGGTTGTTGAAGATTAGTATTATGTAAATATTGATTGTGGTAATATAAAAACAATAGAATTTAATTTAATTTTGATGTATAATATGGTTCTTAATTATGTTATAAAATTGAGTTATTAGTACAATTTATTATGTAACTTGTGGTTCATATTTAACTATGATGAATAGAACCTATATTATTTTAACATGTGTAACACATACTTTGAATCTCATGGTAGTTATCTTCATAATCATGTTTGTTTACATAATATAAACAATGTCCACAACTATGTATTTATTTTTATATTTTGTTTGTAATTAAGGTATATAAATAAACATGAATATATGATAAGTGTGTTACTTCAAAACATAACCCATGGGAACCAATTTCTTGTTATATTCTTCAGGTGAGTGCACAAGAGCTTAGTATTTCATGAAATGCCAGTGTGTTATCTTGATGGTAATTGGATACTTTATCAACCTAGGTAAAATTTCATATAACTCAATATTTTGGTTTCATTATTATGATATCATTTGAGATCAATGTTGCTCAGCATACCCAATGGTTCATGGGAGGCTTGTTGAGGATCGTTCTTCTTATACCATTTGTGTTCTCTTTCCAGAAGTATGGTTGTAAATTATGTTGATTTTCACTTAGAATAAGTTATATGTGCCCTATATAAGAGTTCACACTAATGAACATGCTCTGTAGCATTCTCCATACCTTGATATTCAGGTCACTAAAGCATCATTTCATAATATACAATCATTAGTTGAGGTACTTATAATGGTGGATACTGAGAACTCCCAATTCCTATTCCTAGGGGTGTAAGTTCACCACTTCATCCTGATACAAATCATATTCCACCTCCCACTCCTCAAGTTTCAACACTTGATACATTAGTCATGATAGAAATTTGATTAATAATTTTTGGACCAGTGCTCTACCCACTACTTATTTTGGTTCTTTAGTCAAAATGTTAGGTTTTTATATCAACTTTTCCATAGGTCACTGAAGTGTCTAGTTCCCAACAAGTTAACACACTTAAAATTATTGTCCACTTTCTTCCCTTAGGCCTATGAAGGGGTTAATCTAATCCCTATGAGCCCTATTCCACCATAAGATATCATAGTTGTCATAGCTCTTGGTGAATTAGGATTATCCAAATAGAGGTCACTAGTTGTCATTCCAAATACAATAGGTCTACTATCTAGTCATGTTATGAAATATAGAGTGGTTATCTCTACTCCCTACTTCAATTTATGTCAACTTTCCTTATAGTATTTCAGCATGTATGAAGGCCCATAATAGGCTGTGAAGTGGTCTCAACAATTCAAAAGTTCCACGGTGGAGATGATTGAATGTTACAACTGATGAGTCATCACGAATCCTTGTGGTGTATGAAAGATATGTAAGGTATGGTTTCATTACAAGTTTTTTTAGAATGTTATGAAGGTGTATTGGGGGATAATTGAATCCCTTAGCTGGTCTTAAAATATTTTCATATGTATTGAAATGATATTCATTTAGAATCCTTGTTGAAATCATGTGTATGGTCTAAAAGGAAGATATTTAACCTCAATATGACACCAATTGACATTGAAAGCCACTAAAAACACTATTAATGCCTTTAATAACCTTCATGAAATCTATTATGCCATACCCAAAGCATTTCATACACTAATGACCCCATTTTCAAAAAATTCAACACCAAATTACCACCACATGGGCCCCACACATGCCAAAATGTGCCTCTTCAAATCTTCAATTTATACCATGAACCTTCATACATAACTTGATTTTTATTTTCCCTCCTCCTAGCCACTAATAATCATTTATGGTCTAAAACATGAGAAAACACAAGGAATTTTATGGTTTTAGGAGCTTTCTTAGTGGCATAGATCTATATAGTATAGATTGGCTTAGGTAGAGTCAGGTATTTGCAAGGGCCATTCACTACTATCATATGTGGAATAAATTAGAATGTTTCAATGATTAAAGATACTAAATATGATTCATTTTCCCCATTAATCTCATTAGCAGACATGGAGAGCACTTCAAGTTTGAGCTCAATTTAGAGCAGAGAGAGAGGGTTTAAGCTCTTGACCAAGGGAAGTAAACTTGGTGACCTTAAAATCATTGGAATTAGTCATAGGATTATTCCCATAAACTATATGGACACTCAATAAGAAGTTAAGTTATATGGTCACCACCCTCATCTACATAGGTCAAAAGGTGGATGGTTTTATTGATTTTCTAGTCAATTTGATCAAACTGATGATTGTTCTTGGTTCCTCAGGTCTTGCATAGACTTTTCATGACCTCTTCAGTATTCGGTTAACACGTGTGGAATTTTAGAGGTGAGAAGTGTCCAAAATATCAATGTTTTTAGGCTATAGGTAAGGTTTCATTGATCAAGAGGATATCCTATGTATAAATCTAAAGATGAATAGTGTTTAGAGGTCTAACAATACTTGTATTGAGGGTATTAATGTCTCTTTAATCCGAATTGAATAATCATATGGTATTTAACCATCTAAAATTATGCTTCCAAGTGATATGACTAGTATATGTGAGTTTTATTGCATAGAAAGGTAGTATATTATCTAATGGTGGATTTAAGGTTGTCAAAATGTAGTAAAACACATCATGGAGTGTTGTATTCACACCAATATATTATTATCTCAAGGATTTTAAGCTTCACCATAGTTCCACATCCTATCAAATCACCATATATCTACCCTCAATCACCCTCACCATTATTTTGGTAGATATTAATGTCATTTAGCATTTATTAAGGTTTTCAAAAGATCCTGGTTAGTTTTTCCCTTTACATATACCTCATTAATAACATTAAAATGCTCTATTATATTAAGTATATATATAAAGATGCTTTAGTCCCCCTGTATACTATATTTGGTATGATTTAATGGCTAATTATAAACCCTAAATAACCTCTACCATTTGAAAACCTTCACACCATCATTCCACCTTAGTTGTAATCCTTCCACTCCATTTTCAAACTCCAAATAACCCCACAGTCATCATCTAAAGATCACCAACCAATACATAAGTCCAAGTTATGAAATCAAGGTTTAAATACTCCATATGTTTTTCAAGAACCATTAGTTCCATGATGAAATGGGCCTATGTATCTATGTACCTGATGAAAGAGTAAATAGTCACCTACAAGAAATCACATGGACCCATTTTGGTAAAGTCCTCCAAAGTCACCATGTGCAGATCAGTCCTAAGCATAGGATAAGGGTATGACTGAGTATACTCCCATATTATAGATATGGATTGTAACAAGAGATCCATTTAGACCTAAAATTCAACTAAAAGGGCACTTTATTAACCTAGAAACCATGGTTCGTAGACCCCTAGGTCAATCAACATACATGAATCAATGTCTAGAATATTATTGATAAGTTTTGAGATTTTCATCTTGACCTGAGTATAAGATAGAATATTAAACTAAAGTTAATATATGAAAACTAAGATAAAAGGTAAATCATGAAGTACATCTCACCAAAATCAAAAAAATATGTAAGAATGCATGTTGAATTGAGTGAAGTTCACACAATTAGTCAAGGATTATCTATAATGTGAATGTGTTAGACCAATGAGAGTAAAAATTACCATAATATATTAAATGATAGTATATTTGGGATAAATACACATAAAACACCTTAAATACCTAATTTATGGTGCTCCTAAGTAGGGAATTTGTTTGACCTATGTTGTAGACTGAGCACATACAAAACATAGTCTGACTATGCATGATCATGGAGTGATAGAGATAGAATGTATACCTCAAATATATGATAAAGAATAGAAACATGATTATTGATTTATAATAACACCCATATAAATATATAAATGGTATTTATCAAATTTTTAATGTCAACTATCTCATTCCCCTACACTAATCAGTGTTCATCAAGGTAGTTTATAGGGAAAGAGAAGGGTTGAAAAAAGGTCTGAGTGGATGAGAACATTTGAACAAGGTAAGGATTGTATTTAATGAGGTCATATATCCCATGAGATATATATATGAATCCATAAGGGGTATGAGGTTCCAACACCTAGTTTAGCCCTATAATACCTAAATGTCCATCTAGTATAGGACCCTACCTTCACCTCAATAACAAGCCTAGACCTTTAGGAAAATTCAATATAATTATATATATATGGGAATATGTTCTAAACCCTAGAGAAGGAAATTGGGGTAAGGAGTATAATGAGAAAGTTTAGTTTTTGGGTTTATCTCTCTTTTGATCTCTTTTGCTTGAACATGCATGTCAATATGCATCTTCAATCACTTGTACCTTTCACCATAGAGGGACCCAGGCATAAAGATCTTAGGTAAATTAAGTACCCTTGTGGACTAAAAATCCTTAAAGGAGTAAGTACATTTTGGGGCACCAATTTTATGAATTAACACTAAGAATTTATCCCTCTTAAATCACCTAAAAAAAATCAAGGCACACCTTCCAAAACTCATATCTCCACACATAATTTTCATGGAATCCTAATTTGTTTAGAAGAGATGAAAGGGCCAATGGGATAAAGTTTCATGAAAATAATTTATGTTTTGGACATTTGTACTATATGAATCATCATTAAGATGGTGGACCTCCAAAACCCTTTTAAACCTTTGATGGTATCTAAGGATATAATTATACCTCAAAATGCATTCAAATGGAGTTTTTTATCTATTAAATGGTCTTAAACATGTCCTTAGGTCTTGAGATCACTCAAATGACCTACTGATTGGCACATGTAGGGGTTATGTTGTATGGATTAGGCATGTGAAAGATAGTTTAAGCTTATAAGTAAATAATTGAGAAGGAATCCCATATACCATGGGTTTATGAGGTGATATATGGTCTCAAAGTTCCTAAATTATCACATAATAGACACCTATATGAGCCTCCATAATCGGTTCCTCTTGGAGATAAGGATATGTATCTAATTGAGAGATTATATTTCATACAACAAAATGCAAATGGCTTGGTTGTGATAACACATATAATCTAATGGCCCTTAGGGATGATTATCATGATAAGGATAATGGATATATGCCCCATAGTTCAAACTCAAGGTTAAAACTAAAAAACCCTACATTTACCCATGTTGGCCTAGCACTTTCTTCAAAGTAATACCACTCAAGAGATGTAACATAGGATAAAATAGGACTAATTAACATTTAAAAACTTCATGTGGAATATCATAATGTTGTTCTAGATGTGTAAATAACTTTGATTTGTAGGAGATAAGCCATAATTGGCCATTTTGACCTAGAATTGTTCTAAGACTACCCAAAATGCATGCTTCTCACCTAAGAGGCAACTTCACATGCTCATAAATATACAAAACTTATGCATGGTAGGCTTATCATTATAGGAGAGGTGGGGGAATTTTTATATAATATTTTAATGGAATTGGTTTAGAGGATAAGGTCCTAACCTCTATGAACCATCATTAAGAGTCCTACACTCTTAAACCTCCCTAAAACCCTAATAAAGACCCGACTAGAAAGATTTTGGAGAACCTACACTCAAAAAAATTGAAATCACTTGGTAAATAATTAGATCATGTAGATAACTTAGAGAATATTTTTTCCATGGTACTGGTCTATGAGAAAAGTGGATGAATACCTTTAGAAAATACAAGTTTGTAAAGATTTAAGTAGGAGATGAAGTGTAAGAAGGCCCAATTTATCAAATGTTAATTTTACAATCTTAGATGAGGATGGGAACCCAATAACCAAGAGTCTATGAAATCAATAGAATATATATCATATTTTATCTTTGATGAGTGGGCATCATAAAATCATGGATATGATCCTTACAAGACCATTGAAGAGGCATATTTGGGTATTAATTGCATGCATGAATAAGGAGTTGTATACACATAATATTTTTAACCTTTTATAAAATAATGATGCTTTACATCTTGAAATAACCCATTGAGACTCAATATATCTTATTGAACACCCTAAGGGGTGTATCAGGAAATGGGTGGGTAGACCTTTGGTGCTTCACAAGATTTTTGTCCCTTTTTACCACATTATTACCAATCTAACCAGTGCTTAAAACCATTCCCTAAGCTATTTCTCCCCCTTTGAATATTCATATAGTATTTTCCTCTTTCCATCCCTCCTTTTCTTATCTTAAAACCCTTTTTTTTAGTCAGTTATACTAGGTCCACTGGGTTGACCCAACATAATTTAGGGGTATTTTTCACTTTCTTAGCTTATTAACCTTTTGGCTGACCTAGCTTAGCCCTAGTAAATTATCCCCAAAAACACACTAGGTCATTGTTAAACCTATAAAAATAACATTTATATAAGTATTTATGGAAATACCCACCTATAAATACAAGATCATTTCATCCTTATTTCAATGTGCTATCAAGATTTATTATTCGCTTACACTTCTTCACAATCTGCTCTTCCACCATTCTACTTGAGGAGACTTATCTTAGGTTTCTTATTTAGAGAATATAGTCTTTTGGATATGTCTTGGATGATTTGGTATTTATTAGTTATACTTATAAACCAAAACAACCTCTTATAAAGCTCTATTGGCTAAGGGAGAGATTGATTCTTGATGGGTTCACATTCAGGTAAGTATATTCTAACTTTGTTCTCCTCTCTCTTAGTAGATATAAGTAGCATAAGTATTGGCTCAAATAATACTATCTTTCATATTTCATGTATTAGGGTTTTACTAATACTTAATTAAATTTAGGTTCCCTATATATGTTTTTTATATTATTTTTAACCCCCACTTTGTGCTATAAGCTTTGGTGTGCACTATATTGATTTGTTTATGTATTATTAGAATAGGTGAATGTTTTAAACCTTAGGAATCCATTAGGGTTGTTTTGTGATTTTGTTAGACTATAGGCTTTGGAACCATTCCTAAAATGATATATTGTGACAAGTGATCCCCTAATCAGGTCTAGCAAATCCCTATATTGGTCATGTTCCTGCTTAACAAGTGTATCCCAATTAAAAGTGTAGGCAAGCTATATCTTCTCTGAGCCAGGATTGATTTATAGACATGATGTATTTATAATAGCATAAATTCTATTGAAATTAACATGAAATAACCCTTTCAATATTTATTTAACTTATTTTCATTCTTTTAGTCAGTATTTTTATCATACTAGATTGACTCTATCAACCTAGTTTTCTCACTTTTGTGTGTAAGTTTCTAGGAATAGGTAACTGGATCAACCCAGTCAACCTAGTATAGGTTTCTATCCTTTTATAAATCTATTTCAACCTAATATATTGACCTAGTTGACCCTATACAATTTCAACACTCTATAGTAGGTTCCTACATAGCTTGATCAATCTAGTCAACCTAATCTATAGGTTTCTCAAGGATACATCAACGTTCTTCATCAAAAATATTTCTTCATTTCATCTCTAATATATGAAGGTTAATTTCTACCTCTCTAATTATTTATTTATTATTTTTTGTCTTTCCTTTCACAATTTGCAAAATTTAAAACTACCCTTGCATATTCAACTGGATCAACCCTACCGACCTAGTTTTGTGTTATATGTGTTGTCTAAAATGACCTAGTTCATTTTCAGACATTGCTTCCATGCTATAGGTTTAACCTTATCGACCCTATTATATATTTTATTCATATAGTGTCAACACTATACCTTGTTTCAAATTGGAATTAACCTCATATCTACTAATAATTAGCTCACACATTCTTTTCCTTTTGCCTACATGATTAGAATAACTCACATTGTTTAATTAAGTTATTTTTAATTAATCACTTAGTTTCACTATTTTAGTTTTATGCACACATGACCAAATCACAAAACCATAAATAAACATTTTAAAATTTTGTCTACCCAAGGACACCCTACTTGGATTTCATCACTAAGGGGGAAGCTGACTTGATGCTCTGGTCAAGTATAAAGCATGGTTAATGGTATATTATGGTTAAGCACTTGACACCCTTATCACTATGGTGTGTGAAGTGAGAGGTTAATCCCCAATACCAAGCTTGTATCATTACCACTACAATCCCTTTTATCCCAAATTAATTGAAACCATCCTTAGATTGTTATCTAGTATCTTTCTTATAGCCAACTTCTAGTCACATTAAAAATCATATCTTAATAACCTAATAAACATTTAGGTTGACTGATTAGTTAGCTCTCTACTTTTCAAGTTGATTTTTTTCTCTTTGATCAGTTGTGTGTGCAAATACTTGCATTATATAGCATTAGCGTAATATTTTGTATTATGTGCCTTAATTAGATTTCCAATGTTAATATAATGGACTATTTATTTCCACTTAGTATTTAATTTCTTAGATTAGCTACAAAAATTATCTTGTCTCAATTCATACTTGTTATCAACTTTCTCATCTTCCATGTCTGCTATGTTAGGTCGACCTAGTTGAACCTATACCTTTCCTAGCCTCTGTGCACTATATTGGATCAACCTAGTCGACCCTATATTATCTATAGGCCCCATTATTTATGATAGGTTAACCTAATCAACCCTATACTATTTTATACTTTCCCTATTTTCAATCTAGTTACCTATTTTTTATTTTTGCAATTTTTTTCATCTCTCTTTAGTCAAAATGAAGTCTCCTATTAGAATCTTCTTAGATATCCTAAATCCATTTAGATACTTTATGGGATGTTCATTTATCCCTCTTTTCTCCTTCCAAGAGAAACATTACTCTTGGAGCACCTTTTCTCCTCTTTCATCTATGAACTATAACATGGTGCAAATAACACCTCAAGATGAAGTTGATGGATTTGATCTTTTATATACATACCAAGAAAATTATTAAAATATCCAAACTAATGTGGGAGAAATTGATACAAGTTTACTCAATAATCCCACTAATAATCCACCTTATTCTAGTAATCCTCCCCCTAAAACCAATTTGGGGAGTGCTCCTACAAACACCAACTCACCTCCTAATAGAAATCAAATTTTAGCCCATTTTTTTCAATAAATTAACATTATGAAAAAATATAATACCAACCAAATGATTAAAATTCAACAACCCTTAATCAATGTGGCCAATCAATCTCCAACTATTCATCCTAAAGCTAATCCTAATTATATTCCTCCACCTCTTAGGGATGCGTCAGGTAATGTTATTTATCAAACCATAATGAATAAAAAGATTATTCAAACCATTAAAAATGAGCCTTTATCTCCATTCATTATTTCCATTGATATTGGTAACATATCTCCAACTATAAAATATGATGGGACTAAAGACCCTGCCTCATTTCTTAAATCCTTTAACAACCTTTACAGAGAGTAGATACAAACTAATACCTTTGCCACTACTAAACACTAAGTCAAAACTTTCACTGGTGATGTATTAAAATGATATAATCAACTTCTCCAACATTATATTTGGCAACTTGAATATTTGGTTAATCCTTTAGTTAAATATTTTCAATATAATGATCTTCCTAAAAATTATCTTAGCCACTTCATCAATGCTAAACAATCTCCTAATGAAATAGATCATGAATGTATCAAAAGATGGAAATATTTAGCTCATAAAGACAACCATAACATCACTAATGATAATCTATTTAAACTCTTTATCATGGCTTTAACTCCCACTCTTCAATATAAGGTTTGAAACTTTGCTCCCCAACCACTTAATAAAACTCTTGACCAAGCTAAGCATCAAGACATTCTTATGAAGAAATTTAAACCCAATCTTAAAATTCCTAAAGTATATTTTCAAAAATATAATGGTATCACTATTATTTCTTCACAAAGCAAATAAGGAGTTGAAAAAAATTATATTCCTTCACCTTCTCATACAACTCTCTCGATTCAATAAATGAATTAATTTTTACCACCCTTGGAACCTTTGATCTATACCAATGATCCTCCTAAGTGTATGAACCCAGTCTATTTTTATGGTTCCATGCCAAAATTGGGCATTCTCATGAATCTTGTATAGGTATTAATAAATTTGATGTCTCTTATATGCTTGGTGATTCATTCAATCATGAAGCTATGATCAATATTCATCATTAAGAATACATTATTGCTACCCAAAATGACAAAGTTTTATAAATTCTACCTCTAATAACCAAAAAATTTCTTCAAATAAGCAATAAAATGTAAATTAATTTTTCACCATTTATGTTGATTATAAAAAATATTATAATAACTTTCAATATGTCAACACTTCTAAGGTCAATTATCATCATAAACTAGCTCACAAAGATCCCATTACCAAGCCTAAAAATCCATCTTTAGAAGAATAAATTATTAAAGATATTACCATCACTAATGTTGATTCAAAATCACCATATGAACAACTTCCTCCTTCCAATCCTCCATCCACATATATACCTTCCAAAATTAATTTACCTTTTAAACCTCATGTTAATTCTTCTAAATCACATTGGAATTTTCTTGAAGAATTCAAGTCTATGCCTTGCAAGATTCCTCTTATGGAGTTGGTTCATACTTCACCCTATCATCATAAATTACTTATGTAATAAGTTCAATATATTGAAGATCCATCCTCCATATATGAAGAACCACATTATATTTATTCTCAACCTACTAATGTCAATACCATTAAAACTATGGGTCCCTCTTCCAAACATTTCATTAAATTTATTGAAGAGGACATGATCAATGATGAAGTTATTTTTCATGCTAATGATCCAATGCTCCTTATTAAAGTAGCCATTAATACCACTCTTACTCTTAAAGTCTTAGTTTATTAAGGCTCTAGTATTAATGTGACATCCTTGTGGATTATTCAATAACTTGGTTATAATAAAGATAATTTCAAGCAAACCCATCTTACTTGCCATGGTTTTGATAAGATTAATCAAAATCCACTTGGTTACATTTAGCCTCCATTAACCATAGGACCTAAGACTATTTAAACCAATCTTATGGTCCTTGATCTCCCTTTATCTTATAATATCCTTCTTGGTCATCCATGGACTCATTGAATAAGGGCCATTACTTATTTTAGTAGTCAATGTATTAAATTATTACATAATGGGAAATGATACAAGTATGAAGCCAATCCCAATCCATGGAACATTCAAATTTATAATCCTAAATCATAATATCATATTCCTACCATTCCTAAAATTAATAGTCCTTATTTACCCAAGTTCATCAACATGAATCCTAATTTACAAGTTACTCTTGTGAATTTTAATGATGATGAACCTAATGATTTGCATCGTACTTACAATAATACTAAGTTACTCCCTACATTTCATAATGGATTCCTCCTCTATTACCTAGGGATCATACTATTCCTCTTATTAATGAGATTACCAACTTATCCCTCCATGAAATGCTTAAGAACCTTCTTTACCATAAGATGCCTTCACTTGCAATGATTTTGAAGTGGATAAATTATTTCAATATCCTCTCATCATGTTTCCTCATATATTCATCAATATTGGGATTTCACCTTCTAAAACTCCCCTTAATTCTCAATCATGTACAATTTCTCCAACATATAATGACAACTACATCATGGCCCAAACTAAATCTAGAGACTTGGATGTCTAACACTACTATAAAAATTTAGCCCAAATCCATGTTTTTAATCAAGATGTGCATACCATTTTTTTGGATCATACCTTAGATATTAAGGGTCATGTACCTCTTCTCAATCTTCTGTGTATTGATACTCCTTGGGTGGTAGATTAAATCAAACCTTCCAAACCTCTAGAATCTCTTACATCTTCTCTACCTCCTTTAGACCCTATAATTTCATCATATTCTTCTCTTGTCACCAAATCCACCATCACTCTAATCTCTCCTAATCCATCTACTTCATCTACTCCTAAAATTACACTAGATGCAAATGCAACCAATGTCCATCAGATTCATTTTGAGTATGATAGCCATGGAAATCAAATTTTAGATTTTGAAGTAGATTTTGAGAATTATGGCACTCTTCCTACCTTGCCTAATGATGAAAATATTCTTGAGTTACTTTGCCTGGGAACCTCAACTTCCTAAGTAGCATCATAAACTTGGGGACATTAAATCTAAAACTCCTTGCTTCAACAATTTTATAGCTACTATTGATCCTAAAGTGAATCTAATTTCAGCCTTACCCAATACACCATACCACTTTCAAAATGGTAATGCCATGCTTATTGAAGAAACCACTCACATCGAATACAATACTCCATCTTATCCTCAACCAATTATAGTTTCTCAAGAACTCTCACCTTATAAACATGATAATTTTAGCTTATTCTTTGATAAATATCATGAGGCTTTCACCATGTCCTATGAAGACATTCCTAAAATTGACCCTAGCATTATGGTACATAATATCATTACTTATCTTGATGCCAATCCTATGAATCAAAAGAAAATAAAATTTCCACCTAAACTTTCCACTTTATGTGATAATGAAATCATCAAATTAGTCGATGCTAAATTTATTAAACTAGTGGATTATTCTAAATGGGTTTCCGACATTATCCCTATTCAAAATAAAGTCACTATGGTCATTTTAATTTATATTGATTTATGTGAACTTAATCTTACTTGTCCCAAGGATAAATTTTCTTTACCTTCAATATCTACCATCATCGGTTTCATAGATGGTTACAAAATGTTATCTCATATTGATGGCTTCTCAAGATACAATCAGATTCATATTGCTCCTAAGTAGCAATATAAGACTACTTTCACCATGGAATGGGGCACCTATTCTATGTCAAAATTTCCTTCATCCTAAATAATGTTAGATCCAATTATCAACTTGTAATAACTCACATCTTTCATGATGTCATTCACAAAATTGTTTAAACCTATTATTTCTAAATCTAAACATCATAAGAATCATCTTTTCGATCTTGCTATCAACTTTGACCTTCTTCTTAAATATAAAGTTGGACTTAATCCTTACAAATGTGTCTTTGGAGTCATATTTGGAAAATTATTAGGATTCTTAGTCTCTCTCCATGGCATTTACATTGATCCTACCAAAATTAGTGATATCATCAACATACCCATTCCTCATTCTATTCCCAACATTGTTACTTATTTAGGTAAACATGGGGAAATTAGATGATTTATCCCCAAAATGGCATATCAAATTCATTTCATTGATTCCATTCTCAATAAAGGTACCAATTTCAAATGGATGGATCCATGTTAAAAATCCTTTGATAACATGAAAGAATCTTTGCTTCACCCACCCAAACTTTGTCCTCCTTCTAGTGATAAACCTTTCATTATATATACTTCCTCCACACCTATTTAAATTGGGGAAATTCTTTCCCAAAAATATAATACTCTAAGAGATTATGATATCTACTATATTATTTGTGGCCTCATTGATTATGAGACATGTTATACCAAAGTCAAACATGATTGCCTTGTTATCTATTTTTCAACTAAAAAGCTTCATCACTATGTGCTTTACCAAATTACTTATGTCATTATTTATTTTTACCCCCTTCATCATTTATTATCCAAATCCTTTATTCCATAATTTGCAAATGGATCGTCCTCCTTATGGATTTTAATCTCCACATCATCACTCAAAAATTTGTCAAAGGACATGTCATAGCTGACCAACTTGATATATCTCCCATTCCAGCCACTTCTTCTCTTCAAGATAACCTTATAGATGACAATATCATTTACATTAAATGTATTAATCAAGATATTTTTCTTAAATATTTTTTATAGCTTTACTACTGATCTTGAATCCAATAAACTTGAAGATTCTTCCAATCCATTCGGTACTACTAAACCAAAGGTAGTTATCGAGGAGTTTCTTGAGATCAATGTTGATTTACATGAGGATAATTAGACCCTTAACTTTTATGGTTCTAAATTCCTTCAAAGATATAGGGTATGTTGTATTCTCATAAGTCCTCACAATAAAACCATTCCTTTAGTTTTCTACTTCACCTTTGATGTCACCAATAATATGGCTGAGTATGAAGGTCTTATCTTAGGCATGAGAGCTACTCCTGACTTAGGCATTTAATCCCTTCATGATTTAGGTGATTCTCAACTTTTTTTCCATCAATTTAGTGGTGATTATCAATGTAAAAGTGAAAAACTCATCACCTATCATCAAATTACAACCACTCTTGCTAAGGATTTTATCTCTTTCACTATTGAGCCTATTCTAAGAGATAAAAATTCCATTATTAATTATCTTTCCTCTTTATATTCTCTTTCATCCACACCAAGTTATTTTTGATCCTATATTTATTATATAAATAAGAAAATCTCCGTATTCAACTCAAACACCAGATTCACTTATCTACCACATTGAGGATATTACCATTTGACAAAGCCCATGGTATCAAGACATCATTCAATTCTTAAAACACAAAACTTATCCTCCTAATTTAGACTCTTGTGAAAAGACATGTATTCATAAGCAAGCTTTCAAATATGTATTTTGACACAACATCCTTTATTATCACAATGCTAAAGGTACCTTTCTTTATTCTGTAATGTAAGATGATTTCATTCCTCTTCTTAAACAAATACATGGAGGAATTTTTAGTTGCCACTATAGTGGAAATGATAGAACATGCAAATGCCTACGCATGGTTTTATTTTAGCCTACTATTCAAAAGGATCCAATTGGATATGTTAAAAAGTGTACTCCTTGTCTGCTTCATGATGATATTATTTATTCACCTCCTAGTGAGATTAAAACTATCAAATATCCTTGGAAATTTTCCACATGAGGATTTTATCTCATTATTAAACTTCCTCCATCTTATGATGGATATGTATTTATCATCATTGCTACCAAATATTTTACCAAGCGGGTAGAAGCCAAGCCCCTTGTTAATGTTACTGGTCATACTATTTCCAAATTTATTATTAACCAAATCATTTGATGCTTTGGTATTCCCCATAACATTATTTCAGATAATGGTGGTAATTTCAAAAATAAACATATTACACAACTTTGTAACTGATTCAAAATCAATCACAAGTTTTCCACACCTTACCATCTATAATGCAATGGTTAAGAAGAGATCGCCAATACAATTCTCAATGAAATTCTTCAAAATACAATTCATGAAACCTACATGGATTATCATATTCATCTATACCCTACACTTTTGGCATATCAAACTAGCATACATACTTACACTAGGGAAACTCCATTCTCACTAGTCTATGGTTTTGAGTTAGTTCTTCTTTCAGAAGTTGAGATTCCCTCTCTTTTTATATCTCTTCATAGCATTATTCCTAATGAAGAATTATGTGAATCTAGCCTTCATTCCCTTGATATTCTTGATGAACACCATTTTTTTACCTTGTAACATAACTGCCAATATAAACCTCATATTTCCCAACAACATAAGAAACATGTTAAAATTTGCACTTTTAATGTTGGTGATCTTGTCTTTAAACTAGACTACACCCATAATAAAGAAGGTAAATATTCCAAAAAATGGTGGGTCCCATATTTATTCAAATATATTCTTGGTCCAAGCACCTACCACCTTCAAACCAATGAAGGCCATGTTTTCAAATAACCCAACAATGCACAATTCCTAAAAAAGTACTTTGCATAAACATTTCCTTCTTTTCATGCTTTATATTTATATCTAATACATTTTTTTAGGATATTTAAGCACAAGTTTCTCCCTCTACAATAGTTCCCTCTTTTTCATAAACCTTTAGTCTTCTATTTTGGTATTTTTGTTTCTTGATGTACCATACTATTCTTTATTTTTGTTGCCTACTAATGTTATTTTGGTACCCCCTCAATTTTGATTTTATGAGTTACTTTGTGAGACCATGGATAGGACCCAAAATTCCTCACAAAACTACCATCTTTCACTTCTTTTTCTCTCTTATTATTTCCTTTCAATGTTGATTTGGTACCCCTTGGGTTTCCCTTTTTTGAATTTATTTGTAAGACCATGAATAGGACCTGGCATCCCTCACAAAATTATCACACTTTATTTCTTACTTGTTGGCACCCTCATGGGTTCCTCTTTTAGAGTTACTTTATAAGACTACAAATAGGAACTGACCCTCCTCATAAAATGTCCATCTTATCATTTCCTTATCTAAAATGTGTTTTTTAATGGTTGCAATTTCTTGATCCTTGTTCTTAACTTTAGCTTTTGCTTCTTTTATTAGATAGAATTTTTAAAATAGTCTATGTTAGCATGTTTTTCTCCATTTCCCTCATTCTTATGATAAGAAATCACACCTAACTTCCATTGTGTACTTTTTTTCCTTTTGTCACATTTTTTTGATTTGAAGTAATTCATGTTGTTCCATGTTTCACTCCTCTTGATCTCACGTTTATTTGACTCCATATTGGATAAAACACGGTCAAAAGCTAAGATAAAACTTTTGTTTCACTTAGATTTATGATACTCTTAGACCCCATGCTCTTTGAAGTTTGTTTCTCTTAGAAACCTTGTCCCATGTATTTAAATGAAATTCATCTTTATCACCCATGTTTTATTTTCCAAATTTGTATAGAGGAACACCCATGTTTTGATTTCCAAATCTGTATGGAGAAGGAATCTTAAAAAATCCATCAAGAAAGTTAAAATCCAAATAATTTGAAATAAAAGGCAATGATATCTAAAATGTAATATACAAAATCTTAAAAGTCAAACTCACACCCAAATACATGATTTCAAGCACATCACCTATCTCTAATCAAATCTCAAACTCCACATTTGGCCTCACACAGAGCCAAGGTCCTTTGGGGTGTGGTAAGATAGTAGATTGGAATATGGGATTTCAAAAAATATTTGTGGTGCTACCTACTTTTTCACGTAATTAACCAATTTTTTTCTGTAGACTAATAACAATATAAGGGGTCCTAAATAATGTGGAACATATCTTAGGGAGGTAGGTCCATTTTACTTTTCATGCATATAACCTTCATTAGATGATCTATATACTCCATTTGTTGACCTAAGGCTTGTGTAGCTAAGAGAAGTTCTTCATATTCCCTAAGGTCAAAATTCCTTTTATTTTGACAAACCTAATTTTAGTGTCTTGAATTTGATAAAGAGTTTATCTACCTTGTTCTTTCCTTCATTCTCCCATCCACCCATTTCATTCCCCCTTGATAGATAAATTGTGATTCCAAATCTATTTTCCCTTATTCTTTAACTCTTTCTTCATCTCTTTAAAACATCCTATCACTAATTTATTTCAATTTTATTTATCCTTAGAAACAACACAACATATTTGAGCAACTATGGATTACTTTGTTTACACCATCACTTTATATTTCCTAGACTCACTTTACTTTCTCTTATGATTTGTCATTGATTATGCTATCCTGCTATTATGGGCACCTAAGTTCATACCCTTTTTCTATTATTGAGTGAGTTTGGATTGTTACATTTCACTAATCAATGTTTTTTTCAATTTTATGCACCTTTTTCCATTTTTACGTGAGATAAAGATTGTACTGCTCAATCATCAGTATTATTTTACCATTTTTTTCTTTTTTTACCATTGATAATTTTTATTACCATCCTATTTGACATGTATCCTTGGTTTCACTTGGTGAGTTTTCATTTCTTACTTAAATATATCTTGTTTTATTTTTTTGGTCTTTATTATACTTGGATTTTTGGTTACCTAATTTACTCTTGTTTTTGACTTGATCATTTGGTCTAACATAACACTTGTCACCCTAGCTTTCCAAATTTCCCAAGTATGTCTCATCCTCATAGCATTAGTTATCTTGGTTTTCATACGTTTATTTATTTTTTCTCTTTAGTTTTATATTCTTAGGTTTTTCAAAAGTAGTCTCTATAACCTACACAATCAAAACTAACAACATAGTAGACAATCATGTAGTGATAAAGGCAAGTCAATGTATGCATCACATTTAATTTTTAGTTATTTACTTTTTATTCATTTACTTTGTATATTAGTTTCCATTTGAGTTATTTAATTTGATTAATTTTTTTTTTAATATAGTATAACCTTTTTTTAGCATCAATATTATATGTGTCCTTATGTTCTATCTCTAAGAACCATCCCTTGTTACACCTTAGTGACACATGATTAGTTTCAAGTGGGGCATATGTATATACATAATATTTTCATCCTTTTTTAAAATATTGATGCTTTAAATCTTGTAGGAATCCATCAAGACTTAATCTCTCTAATTACATGCCCTAAGGGGTTCACTATAAAAGGGGTGGGCAGACATTTGGTGCTTCATAGGATTGATTTCCCTTTTTTCCACATTATTACCAATCCAACCAACTCCCAAAACCATTCCCTAAGATATTTGTACTCCCTTGAATATTCCTCCAATATTTTCCTCTTTCCATACCTCCTTTTATTATCTTTAACCCCTTTGGGTCAGTCAGCTATACTAGGTCAATTAGATCGACCATGTATTGTTTAGGGGTATTTTTAAATTTCTTAGCTTGTTAGCCTTTCGGTTGACCTAGCTCAGACCAAGTGAATTATCCCAAAAAACATACAAAACACACTAGGTTGACTAGGTTGAACCTGTATAATAGACATTTTTGGAAGGATTAAGGGTAAGACCTACCTATAAATACAAGATCATTTCATCATTATTTTAATGTGAAATCAAGAGTTATTACTTACTCATGCTTCTTCATAGTCTACTCTTCCACCATTATACTCAAGGAGACTTAGATTAAGTTTCTTATTTGGAGAATCTAGTCTTGTGGATAAGTCTTAGATACTTTGAAATTTCTTAGTTATCCTTATAAACCACAAAAACCTCTTGCAAATATCCATTGGCCAAATGAGAGATTGATCTTCGATGGGTTCACATTTAGGTAATTATATTATAACTTTGTTCTCCTCTCTTTTAGTAGATATAAGTAGCATAAGTGTTGGCTCAAATAGTAATATCTTTCATATTTAATGTATTGGGGTGTCACTCATACTTACTTTAATTGAGGTTCCCTATACATGTTTATTATATTATTTTTAATCCCCACTTTGTGTCACAATATTTGGTGTTTACTAGATTATATTTATTTTATTATTATTATAATAGGTGAATGTTTTAAACCTTAGGAATCCATTAGGGTTATTGTGTTATTGTGTTAGACTATAGGCTTTGGAACCCTTCTTATCATGATATGTTGTGACAAGTGATCCCTTAATCAGGTCTAGTGGATTCCCATATTGGTTATGCTCCCACTTAACAAGTGTATCCCAATTAGAAATGTAGGTATGCTTTATCTTATCCAAGACAAGATTGATTTATAAACATGATACATTTTTGATTGCATACATGAGCTTCCATGCCAATTCTCATTAACACAAGTCAAGAACCTTAAGGGGTATGTAACTTATTTTTTGATGGGTCTAGATCAAAGAATGTGAGTGGGGAAGGTGTTATGCTTGTATCCCCTCAAAACAAAATGTATTATTTTTCCTTAAGGTTTCAATTTATTTGCACTTATCATACTGTAGAATATGAGGCCCTCATCTATGGGCTATAATGGGCAAGGAAGAGAGGCATGAATATTTTGCAAGAGAAAAGAGATATTAAATTAGTGGTGTAAAAGGTAAGAGGCATAAGTGCAGTTAAGAATCCATTCTTGAAGGCCTAAAAACATAGTGTTTGGGACCTCTTCAAGGACTTTTAATCCTTTTACATTCACTCCATTCCTAGAGAAGCCAATCATCATATAGAATGGTTAGATTTCATTAGAACAAAGTATGATATCATTGATGTAAAGGACATCAAAGAACATCCATAAATCAAAGTGGTATGTAGGCCTTGAATCACTAATAATGAGGTGAGTTGTGAAGTATTTAAAAGTGATAGGTAGATTTTTTGTTTCTTACAACAGGAGGCATAATTATACTCAAAAAATCAAGGTAGGATACAACATCAATATGGAGATCAGATTTTACAACTAAGGAAAAATAAGATACCTAAGGGATTGATAAAATTGGAGAGTATATTCAATGAGGATGACCAACTGAGGAAGGAAAAGGTAAGCATCACTAGTAAGTAGGAACACTATGAGAAGGTTGTCATATTCAAAGACAAGTTACTCAAATTAGGGAAGGTGAACACCACAGAAGAAATGGAATCCTTCATATCATTATGCCAAGAATTTGTAGATGTATTTTCATGGGAATATTATTAATTTAAGGGGTTTGACCCTAGGTTAGCCAAACATACTATGGAATTGGAAGAGAAATCCAAACTTATGAGGTAAAAATAAATGCCAATCAATCCCAAAATTATGATCCTCATAAAGGAGTTGAAAATAATTATTGAATCCAATATTATCTTCCCCATCAAACATTATTCATGGGTGGAAAATATTGTGATTTTAAGCTAGAATAATGGGGAGATAAGCTTGTATGTGGATTTTAGAGATCTCAACAAGGTGTCATTAAGAGCATATTGCACTCTAAAATCTATGGATCATATTATTTATAGGGTTTTAGGTTCATAGAGATTCTCTTTGCTTTATATAAACTCTAAATAAAATAATATATTAGTGAGGGAGGAGGATAGACACAAAAATACCTTCATAACCAAGTGGGGCAATTATGCATACATGAAAATTCCCTTTGGATTTCCAATATAGGGGATACCTTCCAAAATGAAATAGATATGGCCTTACAAGGGATCATAAATGAGATGGTGTTCATCTACCTTGATGACATCACTATATTTTCCAAGGATCCCAAGGATCACTTGACACATTTGAGGTTGGTGTTTGATAGGTGTAGGTAGTTTGGGTTCTCTTTGAACCCCAAAAAATCCATATTTGTAGTCTATGAGGGAAAACTTATAGGACATGTTGTATCAAAATATGGACTCTCTATTGACCTTGAGAGAATAGAAGTAATACTTGATTTTTAACTATCCAAATACAATAAAGTGTTGTAAAGTTTCTTGGGCAAGATCAACTTCATCAGAAGATTCATACCCAAATTTGTATAATTGTTGAGGCCACTAACTCACATGATCAAGAAACATAATGAGTTACATGGACCAAAGAAGGTAAAATAATTTTTAAGGACATTATTTAGGATATTTCCAAATATCCCACCCTCAACCCTAATTTTATCAAATATTTATTCATGTATACCTTCTCCATAAGTGATACTATATCTGTTATGTTCATGAAAGAAAATAGTGAAGGATTAGAAAATATAATTGACTTCTTCATTCAAACATTGAAGGGGTATGATTGGATATATAATTTTTTTTTAAATTTCCTTTATTTCATGATAGGATTAAATAATTTTAGACACATGTTATCTAATAATAATATCTTTGTGATGGTAGTTCACCCTAGTATAAAATATTTCATAATCAATAAAGACTTAAGTGATAAGAGGGATGGTTGGGTGACCAAATGCATGGATTATGACATATATGTGAAGGTTGAAAATATGATCATAGGTATGTTACCATTTTAAATAATTTAATAATATGTTAAGGAAGATAAATAGATGGTTTTGGTATACCAAGACAATCAATAAGCAATTGTAACTATGTCTCTTTCCAGCTGGATCCAAGACATAATAAATTTATTTCAAATGGGAGAATGTACTATGGGATTAGATAGGACAATGAGGAGAAAATTAATACTTAAATAAATTCCTTAAATTTTTGTTAATTTGGTACTTTTTAATAATTAAATTGGTTTCATGCTTCTAGGATGTGTGGAGACTAGTCAAGTGGACAAACTTTTAGAGCAGTTTCATGATGGGCCTGTAGAGGGGAAATTTGCATCCAAGACCAAAACATTAAAGATAATAATATTATTATATTTTTTTAAACCTTATTTAAAGACTCACATTATTGGGTTAGGAGATGTCCCAAATGTGATGTGTTTACCAACAATCAAAATCTAGCTACCTTGCCTCTAAAAACCATTCAAGTTGAGCAACCCTTCATATAATGGGGATTAAACTTCATAGGTATGATTTATACCCAATATATTTATGGGAATAATTGGGTTTTAATATCTAATAAATAATTTAATATGTGGGTGGAGGCGTCTATAGTCAAGGAGGAAAATGAGAACTCAGTTTTAGAGTTTTATGATAACCTAGTAACTAGGTTTGGAATCCCCTCCACCATTATATCAGATAATGCCTTAGCCTTAATTAGTAAAAATGTGTGTTAGTTAGACCTTAATAATGGTATTTAACTCAAATTATTCATAAAATGAATATCCATATGGAAACAAAGTAGCAGAGTCTACCAATAAGAACTTGATTAGGATCATAAAAAGGATAATAGAGGATAATCAAAGGGAGTGGCACACCAAGTTATGGACTGCCTTATGGGTAGATAAAATTAATCCTAAAAAATCTAATTTTTATTAACCTTATCTCATATTTTATGGAGAGTAATAAAAAATAAATAAATCACTTGAGCTCCCAACCTTGGAACTTGCACACTAGCTTGAGCTCATGGAGAGTGATGTAATGGAAGTAAGGATGAATGAGTTAAAGGAGTTGGAAGATACAAGAGAAAATGATATGCATGACATGTGGTTTAAATATTACTACATAAAAATATCATTTGACAATAAATCCTCATCCAATACCTTTCAATAAGGTGTCATTGTACTTAAGTGGGATGAGGACCATGTCAAGCCAGGTAAACATTCAAAATTTGATAGTCTTTGGAGTTGGATATACATTATTACCAATTGTAAGGATAAAAATGCATTTCAATTATCCATATTGATTGGTGAGGAAATTCCTATCCCTATCAATGGGATATTCCTAAAGTATTATTATTATAAGCATTAAGTTCTCTTATACATAGTAGTTAGTTTGTTTCTTCTATGTGTTATTACACATGTTTGATAGTTGTTGGTTTTTCCTAGTTGTTTGTTTTTGTTGTATGTATATAATATTTTATTTCCCCTTGCTTTATGTATTGTTTTATTTGTTTGGTCCTCAAGGTTTTCAAATTATGAGGCATGGCTAATATATCATCAAGGGTCCTCATCTAATCATGAGTGACAAGAAAAGATGTTATGAGTTATCTTGATTGGAAGGTAGGTCAAGCCAGGTGAGTCACTAAAAATGTTGGCCACTTTCTACCCTCAGTCCTATAAATGGGTCAACCTAAGCCCTATGAAAACTATTCCACCATAATACCTCATAATTGTCATAGATTTTGGTGAGTTAGGATAGTACAGAGGGAGGTCATTGGTTTTAATTTCAAATACAATAGGTCCACTATCTATTCATTTATGAAACACATAGTGGTTATATTTACTCCCTAATTCAATTTATTTCAAGTTTCCTCATAATATTTGAGCATGTATGAAGGCCCATAATAGATTTTTAAGCGATATAAACTATTTGAAAGTGTCATGGTGGAGATGATCGAACGATAAAATTGATGAGTCATCATGAACTCTTCTGGTGTATGCAAGATATGTAAGTTATGGTTTAATTAAAAAAAATTATATAATTTTATGAATTTTTATGAGGGGATAATTTAAACCCTTAATAGGTGCTAAGGTCTTTTCATATGTATTGAAAAGTTAGTTAGAACCCCCCCTAAAATCATGTGTATGTTATAAAAAATGATATTTGACCTCAATGGGATACCACTTAACCTTGAAAGTCCACTAAAACCACCATTTGTGCATTTAAGATCCTTCATTAACCCTATTAAGCCATACCCAAAGCATTTCATACACTAATGACCCTATTTTCACAAAAGTCAACACCAAATTTCAACAAAATGGGATTCACATGTGTGAAAATGTGTCTCTTCAACTCCTCAATTCATACCATAAACATTCATACATCACTTGATTCCAATTTTCCCTCCTCCTACCAACCACTAATGGATTTATGGTCTAAAACATGAGAAAACATAGGTAATTTTAGGTTTCTAGAGATTTATGAGTGGATGGATCTGTATAGTATGGATTGGCTTAGGTGGAGTTAGGGGTCATAAATGGGAGTTGAATACTAGAATATATGGAATAAATAAATAAAATTAGTGCTTAAAGATCCCAAAACCAATTTATCTTCCCCATCGAGCTCATTAGCAGACATGGAGTGAAACTACAAGTTTGTGCTTAGTTTATATAAATGAAAGAGAGAGAGGCTCCAAGCTCTTGTAAAAATAAAGTAAACTTTGTGTCCTTCCAATCATGGGAATTAATCATAGGACTAGTCCACTAATATCTATGAGATTTCACTAATAAGTTTATTGATATGGTCACCACCCTCATCTACATATGGAAAAAGGAGGATGGTTTAATTGAGTTTCTAGTCTATTTAATCAAATTAATGATAGTTACTAGTTCCTCAGGTCTTGTAGATACTTTTCATGGAATCCTCAACATTTTATTTGCATGTGTGGGTATGTATAGGTGAGAATTGTTAAACTACCAATGTATATATGCTTCAAGTAAGGTTTCATTAATCAAGAGGATATTTGGTGTATACATGTGAAGTTGAATAGTGTTTTGAGGTCTAACCATGGTGTATTAAGGGTAATTTGTTGGAAGAATAATGACTGAGAGGGGGGTGAATCAGCCTTCAAAAAGTTTAAATAAATTACATCCACTCATCTATGAACTATGAAAGAAACACAATGACCTAGTAATGCATTAAGGACAAATAACATGAGCATGGAAAAATATAACACATCATATATGTGGGAAACACTCATAGGGAATAAAACCAACTATAATAAAAATTGGAAAAATAATCCTATAAGACAATGTATCAAATTTAGTTGAGCACTGACCCAACATAGAAATGAACCCTAGAGTTATCAAGCACCCACTTGACTTAAGCAAATACCCACTTGCTAAGATGACACAAACCACTATGAATAAGTACCAACTTAGTCAAAGGACATATAATAAAGAACCAACATTCAAGGTAGATACAAATAACTCTTAACCAAATTCCATCTTAGCTAAAACTAATTATTCAAGCACCAACCTATAAGGAGGCTTTAAATCCCTCTTTGACCAAGCACCAAATCAGCTAATCACACTTATTTCTCTTATTATTACACTAATATCTATATTTAATCTATCCAATATCATACATAAATAACATATATCTGATGAAACTCTCATATCCTCTAAATATAGAATTATCACTCCAACTCTGCACCACTTGATCCCTCTCAAAACTACCTCTAGGCTTCTTTGCTCAACTAGCCCTCATCAAGACTGAATAGGTCATATGACCTTGATATTCAGCTATATAACACATGTATGATAATAATTAAATGATTATTTGAGATATCCTTATGTTTTAAAACATGTTACTTAACCTCCTTAGGCTTATTGATTTATCAATCCATTCTCTTTTATCTCAGTTTATTTCAAATAGGCCTAAAATGCCTTGTATATATACTCATCTCTTGTTTATATACTACTTGGTCGAACACAATACCTTAGCCTCTTAGTTATGACATATAAAATGTCTTATTAAATCTCATACAAATTATTCAAACAAACTTTGAGGTCCTTTTGGTCTATCATAACTCTATTACACCCTATTTCACTTTTAGGTCTCATAGAGACATAATTGCATTAGGCTTTCTTATCAAACACATTACCATTTGATCCATTATAAAGAGTTAAAACTCAATATAAATAAATATAATATAAAAAATGACTAAAATATAACTTATCCAACATCCTCTGAGATCCATAATAACTTTTAGGTTCAACCACTTCATAAAACCCCTCAATAGTACTTAGTCTTATTATGCCTATGTAGAACAAAAAGTTTGTCTTTTAATACTAAAGCTCAAACACACTTAATACACTAAAAAATGATCAAAAAATTACATATATATTATAAATTAAATTTAGGTAATTAAAAAATTCATTAAAAACTTTCTATCAAATATTAAGACTTCAAGATCATCTCTACAACTTATTCACTCAAAAAATGCTAGTTTACCTCAAAATAAAGTCAAGTTGACTTAGACATAAAAAACCTATGTAGACAATTTACATGGATAATAATGAATTTAAATGTTTCCTATATATCCTAAAATGTAAAATTAATATGGTCTAATGATAAATATTGGTCTTGCAGACCAATTTATTGACCTCATGTTTCATAGTCTTATCTGAACTAGACTAGTCATTTTATGAGTAAATTATTCACCACACACATGACTTTAAAAGATTATTATAAGAATTATAATGTATTAAAATCATTTAACAACATATACATACAATTTTTTCATCATTATATGACAAAAACACACTCTAATTCGTCTTCTCACTCATACCTGAGTTTTATACTTTTTACACCATTAGGTCTATATGTGAATGGCTAAATTGAAAGACTTGTTTAGAAAATTATTAGGGTGGAAACTATACAAAAAACATCATGTGAATTTATTATGAGTCTCTATATTCTTATTCCATCAATTAAGATACTTTTACTAAGTCAAATTTTGACTACTACAACAAATTTTCATAAATAAGCCCTTTTATATAGGGTCTTGTCACTCACCTGAAAACTCAATCCACACATGGATGTGCCTGAGAGAGTCAAATATAAGATACAATAGGTTTCATAAGAATTTAAATCCATTATAATCTTAATTTAGAAACATATTATACATAAGGTCTTTATTAGGGTTTTATAGAGGTTTAACATAGGTTTCAGTGTTAATGATTATTAATAACAGATTATCCCTTAAATACAAAACCAATGCCTATATATATTATTTAGTACCATTACCCATCTCTAAATAATATTTCAAGTTCCCATGTAGAGGTTACACATTCCAAAAAACACTTTAAAGTCCTTCTCAGGTTTGCATACCTTCATTTTATGCACTAGAGAGACCTCAAAACCAATTTTCATGTCATTTATTGTAAAACACAACATCATAATTCATGATCACTATTGAAAAATATTTAATTACCTATATCCATGCTATTATTCACACATTCACCTTGAAATCTGATCCTCATGCCTTATTAGGCTAGGTTGGGCTAAAAAATGGTCTAGGTGCAAACCAAGACAGAAGAACCTACCTTTAAATACTAACTTTGAAACAATTTTGAGTGAATACACACTCAATAATATTCTCCCAAAAACATAAAAACCTCTCACCTACTTGAGTTCACTCAGCTCATCATGTCATCATCTCATACCTTCACTATGCCATGACTAGGATCAAGCTTCCAATACAATTAACATGTTAACATGTTCCTTCGATGTCATGATGTCAAAAAAACATCAAATAAGTAGATATAAAACATCATAACACACTACTATCAATAAATCATCCTCTTTCTGATGATAAAAAACTTACATAGCCTCATACAGACCTAAAACCACATGACCAAGCTTCATATGACTTGAACTATCACTTACATATACTTGAACACCTTTGATATCATTATTGACATCAACATTGAATTTAATGGAACCATAATACATTAGTTCCCTTCAAATTGTCTCTTTCCATAAAATTATCTCTTGCCTTGAAATTATATATTTCCTTTAAATGAATCTTGTCACATGGCTCACCTTGAAACTATTCATGTCATGACATCAATGAATTATATAAACCTCTTTTATACACTATGCTTTTTATGCACAGATTAGTTGTCTTCAAACATTTTCCATGACATGTACCTTCCATGATCATAACATTCATGACCACACTCTTCTCTCTCATGGAAAAACTCTTTTAATTCCATTACCTTTCTCAAGAACTTGACCAAACATACATTTTACATCTCAATAACTTTAACCAAAATTAATTTTGACATCAATTATCATTATGCCTTTACATGATATACCCTTTTGACATCAATGACAAAAACATGCCAACAAACTCCACCTTTGTCATTTATGGCAAACACATTGATGGAAAACACACTACAATATAAAATCACTTCAAAATGGTACTTTTCCCATCTACTTATTCTCCCCATTTTGACATTAATGAAAAAGAGACACTTGCAACTTTCTCCCTCATGATATAACTTCTTGGTTCACACGTCTTGAAACAAATAGGATCTTCAACATTTCTTGCATCTATAAAGCATTCTTAACTTTCTCCCTTTCTGATCTCTCTCCCCTTTTGGTAACAATCTCATAGAGTCTATGAAGCATCATATAAACATGATCCCCATAAATCCATTCCTACATTTTTCAAATGAATTTATATACATATGAACACTCACCTTTTCCTTGATATGATTGATATAGATCAAACTCTTGATCACTCACTAGGCCATCATATTTACTCTTATTCGACATAGATATTCAAATGGAATCAAATACACAAGATCAAAAATTCACCTTGATGCCATAGAGATGGATAATATCCATCTTCATTTACCTATTTGTGATTCACAAACATCCATTGTGCTCTCAGTCTTAGACACATTCTTCAACTTGTCTTTATATTTTTTGTACACCTTATTTAACATAGACCATTTAATTATCTAATATTGAATCTAATGAATAATTTGATTAAATCCCCTTTTGTTATCATATCTTATGTTCATCATATGATTCATCAGGACTCATAAACCATTCTCAACATCCTTCAATCATCTTTCATATACCAATTAGCTACACAAGTTTTCATCACACTTACAATTTTGTCAACAACATCCAACTTGTCACTATGGCCATATTGGTCTTGTAGACCAATGTATATTTGATATGTCTCTAGACACAATATTGTGTTTAGAATTACATTCCATATCAAGATTCTTCATGAACTGATCTCTAGAATAAATGCTCATATTAACCAAAACTCCTTTCACCTTGTCATATACAAATAATCTACAAAGAAAACAACTCATACCATGAAACATAGATAACCTAAAATCCTCTCAAGATGAACCCTTATTTGACTACAAACTTATGCTTCTACTAATATAAGAGTGTCTCCATGAATCCTGATGGATTCACCCATTTTCATAGGGATCTCAAAACTCCATGAACTTAGGAGATTCCTAGATCTCCAAACCACTCTGCACATCTATCTTACAATCATGAAACTGATAGTCCCAAATTATAATTAAATTAGGATTGAATTAATTATTTTATTAAACCAACTTATCATCCTTATTATTCTCTTTAATTTCCTTGTCAATATGGTGCACTTGCCTAGCTTAGTCAACTTAATTTCTTAACTAAACTGATGCTAACGTATACACACCTCTTTGTTATCTTGCTTCTTAGATTCAAATGTCGTAATTATGAAAAAAAAATTATTTATATGATATATATTCTTTAAGATATGACACACACCTTAACACACCTATATAGACCCATTAAAATCATCCATTCCTTATTATAATGTTTAAACCTCTCAAGTTACCTATTGGTTGAGATATGTTCCTTGTAGCCCTTTTTTCCTCTATTTATTAACCATAATTTCTCATAGTTTATCTTAAAAATTAATATGAAGATATTTTTGGATACCCATTAATCTTTTATGTAACATACTAAAACTTAGATATGCTTCCTTTGTATGGATCTATACTTCCTTCTTTAATCCCTACTCTAATTAGCCTTCCTTTCATGTAAACCTCCTTGTCTTGATGAATGTAAGGAATTTATCACTAGAAAAAGAACATTTTCAGATACCCATTTTGATCTTACATGTGAATCAATCATTTATTGGCCCTCTTCTTTGGATAAATCTTCTTTTCTTAGATAAGCCTACTCTTTGTTGGCTTGCATACACTTAGATCTGATTTTTATTGTCCTTTTTCCATACTTGTCCATATTTTATCAACCTAAAACTACCTCAAATAGTTTTTTAACATCTCAAAGGGAAATATTAAAAATTTTAAATCATGTTTTATGGTTAAAACTCATTATATATCCCAAACCTAGTTTAGGGCTTTCTAGGGGCCTGCATAGGCTGACAGCATATAGAATGTGACTGTGAGTGTTTTATAGAATTTCAAAGATTATAAATTTGTATTTAAGGTATAAATAAATAACCTTCATCCTTTCCATTCATTTAATTTTCCAATATAAACCTCTATTCACTCCAAACAAGGCCAATCTACATTGACTTGACTATGACTCTTGTGACAGTCAAGAGGGTTCTTTAGTTTCATCATAATTTCCTTGATTAAATATACATTAAAATGGTTCTCAAGAAATTTAATTGTTTAAAAACCTTCCTTATTCATTACTCACATTAAATTATTCTTAATCAATCCATGGTTGTATAAAACTTCCAAAATTCCATGTACAAACTTGTTTACAGTCACCTATAGGTCTCAGAGTAGGGTTTTATGGATTTTAAAGCATTTATTAGGTTTTATGTCTTCCTTTCTCATCATAAAAACTCTAAATTAACTCATATACATTTAAATATGTTTATTTAAACTTCATTCATTCATTTTCATGTTGATCCAACATTTTGATAGTGGATTATATGCTTAGGTTTATAGTGCCCTATCTTAATCCCTTTCTTGAATACAACCACTTTAAACTTCTTTTAAAACAAGAATCAAGTTAAATATTATTAGTAAAAAATTTATATATATTCATAATTCATATGATCATACCAAAATATGAGCTTATCAATCAATCTACTACACAAAACCTGTAAATTTCTTATCATTGCCTATACCCTATCATACCTTATTTATGATCCTTTATTATTTTCAAGAGTTATAAAACTATTTATCACAAGAAAAAATATATAATGGTTTAATAATATATCTTTATAGGTTATACATACATATTTTATGCTAATAGATGTGCTTTTTTCATTAAACTTTCAATAAAATACACATATAGGCCTATATAATCTTATCACTGTTCCAACTAGATTTTTACACATGAAATCACTATTTGTATGGTATAATAATGATAATAAAATATCATTATTCCTTAATAAAACAAGGTTAATTAATTTAATTCTCAATGTTACATGATTCATGATCAATGGCTTCCAAAGCCTTATTAACACATTCATACTTCTTGTCCTCACTTGCAATCTTCACTTTCTCTTGCTTTCTTACATCCTTCTGATCATTCTTTATTTCTCCTTGAATGAGAGATCCTCTCTCTCTCTCTCTCTCTCTCTCTCTCTCTCTCTCTCTCTCTCCTCTCTCTCTCTCTCTCTCTCTCTCTCTCTCTCTCTCTCTCTCTCTCTCTCTCTCTCTCTCTCTATCTCTCTCCTCTCTCCTCTCTCTCTCTCTCTCTCTCTTCTCTCTCTCTCTCTCTCTCTCTCTCTCTCTCTCTCTCTCTCTCTCTCTCTCTCTCTCTCTTTTATATTTACCTCATATTATTCATTTTATATGATTTTAAACATTAAAAATATAATGCTCTTAAGGAATAAACTCCTCTCTCACTCCTATGCATAACTTTGGATATAAAACAAGAAAAGAGGATTTTACTAAACCAATATGCTAAATGAAGAATATTATATAACAAAAATTATATGGTTGAAATATCTTCAACCATTACCTTTATTTACTCCACAATCCAATATTGGATTCTAATTTAGAGATCTTCTCTAACTAATTTTCACCCTTTCACTCTTTACATTTTACATTTACTTCTTATAAGACAACATTTGGATGGAAAATGAAATAATTTGAATTTGAATTCAAACATAACTAGAGATTACATACCTAGTGAATATTAATCCCACTTAAACATGTCTTTCATGAAATTTTATGTAGATGCTCCTACATCATACTCTCCCTCTAGAAATAATTTGAAACTTAGTTGAAATGCAATGCTTCCTTCATGCTTTAGTCTTCACTCTATACCTAGATCCCAAGGTCATCTTACCAATGCCAATGTTTATCCTTCTTTGAGGTAGTATTTACCTTTCATCATGCTTCTCTTTCTCTTCTGGTATGTTATTCTCCTCATCTTCTTCTCAACTACAACCTCCTATCTCCATGTTTCTTCATCTTATTCATCTGTGCCTTCAAGATCTTCCTTGTCTTCTTGTTTCAAGAGTATGTCCATTAAAATATGGACTTCATCCATCTCCACCTCTCCAAAACCTACAATAAAAACATCAAAACCCCACCTTATAATCAAAATATTGAGTCCATGAAACCTCTTGGCTTCCTCCACTCTCTTGTTCCTTGATCAAAACTATCCTGGCCTTTTGGGTTTACTCTTTTCTTGCTTCATTCTCACCAATGGTGTCCTCATCATGACTTGTATCTTTACAAAAACCTCTTGGAGAACTAAAGATCTCCTCAAACATTCTCAAATCCTCCTTTAGTGAGATCTCATCTATCTCACCATTCTATTCATCAAACTTGGGTTCATCCTTCTAAAGGATTATTTTTCCTTTACCATTCATTTCCTCCTTACTTGGCTTGTCTTCATGAAAACAAACTTCTTCATTATTATACTTATAAAATATAATTTAAAAACAATTAGCTTGTGTTTCCTTACTCTATTCAATTTATTCTTGAATCCATCTTGTTTATCCTTTATATTCAATGAGGCATTGTTTGGCTCTATGCCCATCTTTTTCCTCATCATCCATCCATCTTGAACTATCTCATTGTTGCACATTAGTCCACATAGACACTTTTCATTATTAATTTCTCATTAAAATATCATTAAATGATTCAAAAAAATCATTATACCATTCATTTCAAACAATTTTCTATCTTTCAATTCCTTGGTATGCCTTTCAAACTTCTTGCCTTCATGGAGTGCCTCTTCCATGGTCACCATCTCATCTTCATTCTCTTGGTTTCTTGCATCAAAATACACCTTCCTATATTAACTTATTAGTGTTTTTTACCTCAAAAATCACATATTCACTCTTTAATTCTTAGGTACCCATACTTGTTTCTCCTTTTTATTATTTGACTTCTCAGGCCATCTAGGCATCCTGCATCCATGCTCTTGTGCCAACACTTCCTGTTGCTTGGGAGTTTTATTATTCCACCATTTAGGCATCACATATCCATGGTTATTGAAAAATTCACCTTTATTTTTTATTATATAACCTATATATCATATATTAATGCTTATGAGAATGATTAAAATCAACTTTTAAATCCACCTTTACCTCCTTAGTGGGTTGCTCCATAGGTTATTATACTTGCATGGATTCTTGATTATTTGTACTTTCCTCTTCCATTATGCTTGGATATTATCTTATCTATTATTGGATTTCAATGACATCATGGAAGTTATCTTCATCTTCCATCTCTTCTCTTTCTTGTATGGGTACTCAACAACTTCTTCATGTATTAACTAATGTATCTCTCCTTCCTTATCATCAGCAACAAATTTTATTCTCTCTCTTACACATTCACTTGTGCACTTGGTGTCTCCTCATCCACCAATATTCTCACTCTTCAAGTCCCTCATCTTAACCTTCACAAGGTTTCTCATACTTTCAATTACCCATTCAAACACATCATTAGATATAAAAATAAAAGAACACAAGGTCCCTATGAGTGTTCTCTTCATCAACACTCTCATCTTCTCAAGTGCTCCTCTTGGAAATTAATCTTATCTTTCTTATCTTTTCTTGTTATCCATAATGAGAAGCTTATTCACAATCTCTTCTTCTTATTTCTCACTTGGAAACCTTATTATCTTCTTCAAGCCTCTATGGGCTTCTTTCTTCTTGGAAATTTCTTTTTGCCTTCTTCTCTTCATTAGGAGATTTATTGGCCACTTAAACCTATTCCTCAATTGGCCATACCCATTATTGCCTATTAAACTACATACAAGACTCATATTTATCTAAAAACTAGCTAAATCTCTCTTTAAAACTAGCAATCTCTTTATCAATTTTGTTACTAGTCATACCTCTCTTCTTTTAGATGTTTGCTTTCTCCTTAGTACCCTCATGTACTATAATACTCTATAATGTTCTCAATAGAACTTCCATATATAATATATTCACCCAAGTCTTTTCCACCTTGGTATATTTGTCTCTTTAGGTCCTCACCTAGGTCTTTTACACCCTATTCTTTTTGTCCACTTGT
>JARHVA010002587.1:600000-1087500 GCA_037957365.1 Torreya grandis
AACATGTTGGACACAATTTGAGAAGAATAGACTAGAGAACCAAGTCGTAGTGGACAATGAATATTTCTTATTTGAAATCTTAAAATTTAGAGGTTTTCTACTTGTACAGTGGAAAATTTAAAGATAAATTTTTGAGCAAATAATATCTAGGCACTTCGATGTGATTATTTTGCTTCATTTTCTTTTCACATAGCTGAAAGATAGCATGTAAAGTGAATCATCTAGGGTAGTGTGCAGATCAAATCAGGAAAATTGTGTAGTAAAATTTATGGGCTCCACCATACAAAGTTAAATGCATTTATTTATTTTTACTTTTCAAGTAAAAAGGAAGCGTATTTTTTTATGTAAGTGAAATATAATCTTATCACACATCCCCATTAAAATCCAAATATATGAAATAATTTGTTCTTATATTTTCAAAGTAATTAAGGGAGAGTTAGATGGGTCAATTTTGATAGTCTCTTGAAAATTTGGAGGTTACAGTTTCAAAACCCATAGTTTATTTTGGTCAATATTTTTTAGCTTAAGGGAATATTTGGTAATTGGAGATGTAAAGGTGTAAAGGATTTATAAAAGATCATAATGGTGATATAAGGTGTATTTTTTTGACAAGTTTGAGAATCCTTATATCTTTATAAACATAATCTATTTTTGAAGGTAAAGGGAAAACCTCAATAGGATTCCCTTTTTTTGACTTGATTTTTCTTTTAGCATCATGGCTAAAATTGTTAGTCTCATATCTAAAAATGGAAAATTGTCACCTTAAAACTACAAAGAATGGAGTAAAAACATGGAGAACACTCTCATATTTAATGATTTGTGGGAAATCATAGAGAAAGAAACCACACCACCAAATAAAGCCATGACGTTGGTTGAATACCATAAATGTGATAAGCGTGCACTCACACTTTTAAAATCATATTACATTGAACAAGTTATCATTCATATTGAAGCAGCTAAAATGGGTGCATGAAAAGTGTGGAAAGCATTACAGGATTTGTATGACATGTAACCTACATAAAATAATATTAACCTTATTATGTATCTTTTGAACAATAAACTGGTAGATAATGAAGATGTCTCTAAATATATTTCTCATATGAAAACCTTAAAATAAGAGTATTGTACTACAAAGGGTAAAATTTATGATGACATGTTGATTTCCATCACATATAATGGATTTAGTTCTACATAAATAATTTTTTTTGAAATGCTACAGCTTAGTGATAAGCTTAATGGAGCCACATTTGACACCATTTGTGATTTGTTGACTTGGCATGAGAGGTAATTTTCAAAGAAGAAAAGTAGGCCATCGAAGAGGCTCACTATGTAAAGAATAGGTCCTAGCATAGAGATCATCACCATGTATAGAAAAAATTTAGAAACATTCTCTAAAAAACTCTCAGAGACATTCCCCACATCATTCTTGATAATATCCATAGCATTCACATCAGCACTCTCTAGGGTCTTTCAAATGCATACATCATCATAAGCATTCTTCTCACTCATATAGTTCTTCCAATGCTTTAACTTCTTCTATATCTTTCCAGTATATAAAAGAGATAAAATGTTTCAAATTTGGTGGTATTGGACATCTTACAAATGTATGTCCTAGACAATCCTATTATCCACATAAAAATAAAGTTGAGGAAAATTATGTGGATCATTATAATGATAGATCTTCTAGTTACTCCAGTTATTCTAGTTATTATGACACATCCTCTGATTAGGAGGTGTCTTATATGGCTAAGGTCTATGGTCCCAATGGATCTAATACCTTTTTATGAGTGATTAGTGATTAGTGATTAATGATGCAAAATACTAGGCTCAAGATCAAGATCTATTATAGTAGCATTTTTTGGCTTGTGTTCTTGATTTTAATTCCATTTTTGGCTTCCTATATCTTATATTTGATGACATAGATTGGATAGAGTTAGTTTTTTTTGTTTCTTTCAATGTATAGTTTCTCACCTCTCACATGATAGGGGAAAATATATTATATTTATTGGACTTCAATTAGTCATTGGTGATAGTACAAGTTGATAGGGATTGTTATCACCTTTAGTGTTGAGCAAAGGTCATCAATGTTTATTGGACATTAAGGAGATGTGACATACATAGTATGGGTTTGTTAATTGCATGAGTTTTCATGTGGGACATTATATGGGTTGATGTAGTTATACATGCTTGATCATGTTCTAATACAATACGGTATGATGATCATCAGGGATGAGTAGTATTTGATCACGTTCGTCAGCCATTATTTACCACAACTCATAGGGGTAGTATTCTTTATGGAATAATATCAATTTTTTGTTTAGTTCCAGAGGTACAGTACACCACTTGTAGTTACAACAGAGTTATTTTGATGACTTTAAAGTCATTTCTCTAGTTATTTCTTCTTCTATACCCCTTTGGATCAATGGAGAATTTCTTGGATTATATTATGATCCAAATGTGTTTTTGATTAGTTTATATTTATTTATCTTTTTGTTATAGGTTGGTTTCACCATTAGTTGGTTTTGTAACCAACTTTCTCCTTTTGTAATCTTGCATATGTACAAAAATAAAACAAGCTTCATTTTTAATATATTACTAAGTTGTTCCTCCATTATTTTATGTCCAATAGGATTTGAACTCATTACCACTCTTGAATTTGATAGTTGCTTCAGGTTCAAGAGAGACATGAGGTGACATTTTGTGCAAGGAAACCTTTAGAAAAATGACTAAGTATGAGAAATAATTCATATGGTAGGAGGATCCTTCTGATTTGGACCAAGTAAGCTTTGGCAATGTGGATGTGTTGGGTTAAAACACTCCTATAAAGAATAAACAACCTTGGGAAAAAAACAAGTTAGCTCAGTTAATCCATAAAATTAGAATTTGAATATGAACATCACAGCACCAAAATCCAAATAGATATATAGATTAAATTCAATAGATATGTCCATTTATACCTTTAGACTCAGGCATCAAATGAATATTGGATCAACTATGGGGATACTCAATTGGTTCATAATCAGATTAAGATTTCATTCTAAATTAAAAAACTCAAACTTAAGATAATGACTTCCAGTTTAGACTTGGACTGATTTATTTCACAACAAGACCTAAACATGGAACTTTTAAGTTAAAATAGGGTCCTCATTTCAAATTATGAAAAGTGGGGTGTGTTGGTCATAAAAAATGGTGATTAATGCAGGAAAAATGTTTCCTATGTGTTTAGAATCCAAACTGTTGGCCTCAATTACTAAATTATGAGATAAGCAACCAAAACTACATTAAGATGAACTTATAGGAACATAGAGTGCTTAATTATTATTCAACAAAAAACATATCGGCCCATGACTCTTTTGAAAGGTCATTTTGTGCAAAAATTGATTTTATTGTTTTTGAATCCACTAAGCAAGCTCAAACATATCTTAGGTACTCATATCTAATTATGGGATAATTTATTTATAGAATTTTGGCTAAGGAAAGGAAGGCTTGGGCATTGATTTAATGCTAGCTAGGCATCTATAGCTCTGGTAGATATGCCTTTGGTCCTACTCAAGGCCTTTTTCCATTTATAGATAGGTCATAAATCTTGTGATAGATGTTGCCCAAATCACCCTTTCTTAGGAAGAAACTTGCATTTTCATGAGATTCAGACTTCATTTCATTTTGATGATTCTTTTGATTAATCTATGAGGGTCGGGGAGCAAAATATCCAAGGTTTAAGGATGGTTCAATGAACTCTTTGCACAAAGAAGGCCCTCTATTTTCTCATTGGTTTGGCTATGATTGATATGTTCTTTTTAGTTATATGATGACATTTATTAAAAATAGGGCTTTTCTTAATTCACTTGCTCAGTTCTAAATCATTAACTTCTAATCCTTTTAGTGTCTCAAGAGAATTTCCTTTGCTTATCACATTGATCAATAATGGGGGATCACCTTCTACCTTCCAATTAAATGACTATGTTTTTAGTGCCTTGTCAACTTTGAGGTGACGAAACTCAGGAGCATGGGGACCAAGATTTAGATTAGAATCTATCTTATCAGAACTAGTTTAGTCGATTATTAATTTGAATCATGGGGACAAGGTGAAACCAAGGTAAGGTTAACAATGATTGAGAATAAGAAGCCTCAAAGAAAATAAATTCACACCAAAATAACACAAATTAATAAAAATAAAGTAAAATCACAACAAATAAAAGCAAACACACAACTAAAGCAAACTAGCTAACTTTAATCTAATATCTACATCATTGGCCTTAACCCTAGGGTTTATTCTATAATTGCATTAAAATGGATAGCCAAGAATTAATTCTTCAAGAACTATCCATTCATAGGTAGTGAAAGGTCATTCACTTTAAGGTCTTTCAATAAAAATTCATTCTACCCCAACAACTTAGAGATCCGGTATAGGTCAATCCAAAGTGGGTTAAGTTTGGAGTGTTACCTTTTCTTCTTGTGTATTTATCCCATAATAGGACTAATTTTAATATAAAAAAGAACTTGATATTTTCCCTTTTATCAAACCATCTTTGGACTATTACTTGATGTCTAGTGAAGTTCTATATAGCCTCTTCTTGTGCATCCCCCAGTTGTAAAATGTCCAACAGCCTTGAGTTTATCTTTTCAATATCTTCCATAAATTATTGCATAAACTTGTAAGTTGTAAAATTAAGGTTGATTGGGAAGATTGGATCCAACCAATATACTAGAAGAAAAGGAGATATTTTGAGGGTTTGTTTATATCTGGTGTGGTTATCCCAAAGATCATATTTCAAAAGTGAATTCTAGTCTCTAGGCTTCTTTTTTGTAGATTTATTGATGACATTGATTAGGTTCTTGTTGGTTGACTCAGTTAAACCATTCCCTTGTAGGTAGTAATTTTATGAGAACCTCAAGGCAATCCCATTTTCATAATCCCATTAAGTGAGCTTGATAGACTGAAACATAGGTCTATCATCACAAACTAGAGAGGTTGGGGTACTAAATCATGTTGTTATGTTTTCCTCAAGGAATTCGATGACTTATTTAGTTCTATTATTCTTGGTATTCAATACCTATGTCCATTTTCTATAGTAACCAATGGTTTTAATTATGAATTTATGGCCAATAGATGATTTCAGGTTGATGACTCTAATTAAGTCAACTCCCCATTGAGCAAAAGGATGTCATTCTATCATAGACTATAAAGGTATTATAGCGTGAACTTCCTTTTTAACAAAGGTATGGCATTGACGGCATGAATGAAAATGGGATATCTCTAAATAATGTGGGCCAATATAACCCAACTCATAGAGGTTCGTGTATAATTGTAGTCCATGAAGGATGGCCACTACCCAACTTCTTATGGAATCGAGTCCTGACTTCTTTAGCTTCTTCTTCAGATAGACATCTAAGATAGATGCCTTCATATTTATTTCTATAAATCACTCCCTTATTCAACATGTAGTGGGTTTCCTTCAGAATGATATCTCTTTTTTGCATCTAATTGAGTCTTATAAGAGTCCCATAAAGGAGGTAGTGGACAATTGGATCATATTATTCTTGACTGATCTAGTTGCACCATCATGATCCTTTAGTCAATTTTAGTGATCAAATAAGTGAGACCTTGACATAAAACTAGATTTATAAGTTTTATTTTAAGGTCATACTCTTATATCTTGGCCATCAATCATCCTTTGCATCATCTTAGTTCATTATGACCCAGCATTAGATTTAAAGTTGGGTTTGCGACGATGGTGTGCACCTTATTTTTGAGGATGTAGTGCCTAAATTATTTCATAGCCTTGACTAGGGTGTATGCATGCTTGTCCAAGGTGAAATATTTCAACTCTACATCCTTAAATTTTGTGCTCATTAAAATAATTGGGTGCTCAACTTCATCCAGATTTTGGGTGAGAACTAAAACTATGGTGTGCTCTAACATGAAGGAATAGAGGTAGAAGTTCTTCATGTAGTCTTGGATGATTAAGACCAGTGCCTACATGATGGCTTCCTTGATTTATTGGAGGGATTACCTAGTTGTAAGAGTCTACTCCACCTTTTCTTCCTATTTTAATATTGCATTTAAAGGTTTAATAATTTTGGTAAAACTAGATATGACTTGCATACAAAGTTAATCTTACCAAAGAATGACTTTAATTCTTTTTTACTATTAGGAAAAAGTATCAAGGAAATCACATTGGCATGTTTATGTTTGATATAAATACCTTCATTAGTGACTATGTGACAAAGAAGCTTACCTTCATTAATACCAAATACAATTTTCTTTGGGTGAAGCTAGATAACATACCTTCTGCACCTTTTGAATGTTTTTTGAAGATGGAAAATATGACCAGACTTGTATTTTGAAAAAATAGCCAAGTCATCCATGTAAATAATAATGCATTTATCTATTATACCTTTGAAATCAAATTTCATCTCTTTGAAAGGTGAATCCTATGTTAATAAGGCCAAATGGCATTCATTTGTAAGTGAAGGTGCCCCACTTGGTCATAAATGTCATCTTAGCTCAATCTTTTGGGTTTACCAAAACCTTATTCTATCTGAAGAATCCATCCAAGAAGGACATCATCTAGGATCCATTTACCATCTATATGACCTCATCTAAAAAAGGCAAATGATAGTTATCTTTGTTTGATCTCAGTTCATATTTCTAAAATTCACACAGTGAGATTTCTCCATTTTTTTCTATTCTAACACTAAGTTAGCTACCCAAATAGAGTGATAAATTGGGAAGCTGATCACAGCCAATAGGAGTTTGTGGATCTCTTTTTGAATAAGTGGTTCCAGCGTTGGGTTCACAAGTTGATACCTATATCTAAAGGGTTTCTAGTTATAATTAAGAGGGATAGTGTGGGTTATTATCTTCCAGTCAAAGACCTTAATGTCTCCATAGGCCCAAATAATAACATCTCAATGTTGCAATAATAGTTTTTTGAGTTATTTAACTTCAATAGGAGTGCAATTCACACCAATATGAACATCTTAGGGATGGTCTAACGATCCTAGACTAATCATTCTATACTTTTGGTATAAATGTTTTGGCATCTTAGATTTGTGTGTGGGCATGTCAAGGTCAAACACTCTTTTAATGGAAATCATCCCTTTTGGAACTTGATTTTATTTTAAGTTCATAATGTCATCAGTGCACATTCTTCATTTATAGGGTCATTTCTTTCCACCTCATCTATAACTTGGGTCTCAAATACCCTTGATTTATTTAGTAATTATAAAATATGATGGTCATCTTAAAAGACCTCTATGTTCTTCACATTCTCTAGTACTAAAGGACATGGGATGAACTCTAATAAAAAATTTACAACCCTAAATCATCTAGGGGTGTCAGGTTGGTAACAACAGTTGGTAATGATCATCTACCTAATTTTCTTCCCTAGGAATAGGGATGACATTGAAAGCTTTAAAATTTTATATCAAATCCCACACCATATGTTTATACTTCCTTAAATAAGATAGCTTATATTAGAATTTTATCCTAACTTGGTTCACTACTAGTTAAGAATCCTCAAACACTCTCAACCTTTTGACCTTATGTTTTAACGTAAATTGTGATCTTAAGATCAAGGCTTCATATTCCTCTAGGTTGTTGGTGGAAGGGAACAAAATCCTATAGGCAACTAGGTACCATTTCCCTAATGGATGAATGAGAATAATTCTTGTTCCAAAACCTCATTTAAAATAGGCTCCATAAAAGTACAAAGATGATAGATATAGTATTTAGGAGATTTATTAGCTTGGATCTTAGTACATTTTTTAGACAAAGTATAAAAACCTATGTCAAAGGATACTAAGTTCACTTTGTCATTGATTGCATTGTATTCCATGATCACGTGTTTCATTCTAGGTTATTTTTCAACATGGATCTAAATGGCTACACCTCTCCAAGGCAACCACATATCAAAAAAGTTTGTATCCATGTATTCGTTCAAGGTTTTATACCAGTCTCTACTGAGAAACATCCCATAAGCCTCTAAGGTCTCCATTACTTGAATATCTATAAATTATTGGACCCTAGGTTTAGTCTAGCTGCATATGGACATTCAAGATCTTTCCCACTACCTTAAATTTAGACGTATCCAACCTGACCACTATTTTATCTAACTTAATAGGTGTTAGTCCTAGTTTTTGACAAATTACTAAAGGCATGAAATTCATAGAGGCTCCTTAATCAACTAGACATTTATGGAGATTCTTCCTAAATAGCATAACCATAAGGAGAAAAGGTGAGACTTCAACCTTATTCTTATGTTTTACCATGTTAGTGTGCATAGGCTTAGGTTTGGGTTGAGATAGTTTATCTGTGAGGGACACTAGAAGGAGATATATTTACTCAGTGATCTGGGTAAGCTCATATAAAGTGATGTTAGCCTTGATATTCCTCATGTGTTTCAATATGTTTTACCCATTATTATTAATGGTAGGTTGGGTATCTTCAGTTGGCTATGGATTATTTGATTTTGGGGGTGAAGGGTCATTCCTTGCTCTTGGATCAAGAGGAGCGACACCATTGTTAGGAGCGATTGATGTGGTAAGGGGATGCTACTATGGCTGGTTCCAAAGGGTGTAATTACTCATGTGGAATTATTAAAAAACCTACACCTCATTGGTGGCATATTTTAGTTCATTGTCTTCATGGCTTAAGAATTTTAATGTCTCTAGTACCATGGCAGTGATCGAGGATCCTAGAGCACTAGAGGTCTCAACTTAATTGGTAGCCTTGGGGTGGTTTGGCACTACCTCATACTCTTTCATATATTTTTGAAAGATGTCAAATGTACTGCATAATTCAATATAATCAAGTTCACCATTTTGGGTTGTATTGTGCACACAACACTAGCTAGACAAGGCCAACTTGTAGATGTTGATCTTAGGGAGCTTATTAGGTGAGGGCTCTAGTTAGTTGATAGAGAAGTTATGGGGATGATTATACTTTTGATAGGTGAAGTTCCTATTTGAAATTTCACCACCATTATTTACAACCTATCTCTAGAGGCCCAAAAAATCATTGTTGAGCTTATGTATCATGTGTTGTATAGAGTCTAACCTGTTGGTGAATCTTACGGCATACTTTAGATGTTGTTCACAATAGGTGCTAACATTTTATTGTGAGATTAAGATGCTACATCATTATTTATTGGGATAAATAATCTTAGGGTTGATTAGGAGTAGCTTATCTCAAAGGAAGCTAATTTTTCACTAGCATAGGTTGTGTCATGGGTATATTCTAGCTAATGGAAAAGAGAGGGTTTAAATCAAGCATACTTGGTAGTAGATTTGGGATGGATGGTGCTAAAAAACCTTAGGTATTCAATTATCTATCTACTTTTGTGGCCTTAGCATAAGCTACAGGCAAGTCTACCAATAATAGATCTCTATGCAATAAAATAATAGTCCAAGGTTCTAGTGCATTCTTATACATTTCAAGGGCTAGCTAGACATCTATTCTACACAACATAGTGATTCAATTACATATATTCTTAAACCTAGTATTGAAATTTCTTATGGGCTCATTAGGTTCCCTATTTATGTAGGTAAACTATTGGTATAATACGCTTGGATCGATGACCTACCCAAACTAGGTGAGGAATGTGTTACTGAATCAGTCCTATATTGTGATAGATCCTTCAGGCAAGTTTAGGAACCAATCATACATCAAATCCATCAAAGTGGATGTGAAAAGCGTACAGGTAATGTCTTCATGTTATATATTCATAATCATGAGAGAAATTTTATATGAGGTTACATGTTCCTCAATGGTATGCCCCACACCTAGTGTAAATATTGAGAGTTATATTTCTAGGTTCCTATGTAAATCATGGACAACTCTAATAATGTCGATAACAAGCACAACCAACCATGTCATAAGTGTACTTGTAAGTGGAAGTTTGTTATGTACAAACTAAGAGGATGAGCTAGTAGGTGCAACCATGGGTCTTATATTCATCTATTAGTTCTAGTTCTCATATGGAATTCCAATGGGGAAATTATTAGTCATCCAAGACTATCTTGACATCTAGTGATTTATACAGTAGGATCCATGTTACATCCTAATTCCTCACCAAGAAAACTTGCAATATTATCCATAGATATCTATAGTTGAAAAATTTAGATTCAGTTATGTTTAACTAAGTTGTGAGATATATGTTGATATGGGGTAGTAGGATATTGCTTAGGTTACATGATCACCCTGTTATGAGTTAGTTATAAGTAAATATTTACTTTATGATCATGTTAATTTATCATTTGATATATTTTTTATGATGAATGTACATCATGACTATTGTGATATAACTACCTACATTGTTATGAGGTGGGCATAAGAGAACTCATCCCTTAGAGTGTGACAAAAGGAGAGCATCATCGAAGATGGTGATGTAGATCAAGATGTCAGAGGATGATAAAGAAACTGACTAGTACCCTACACCCACCACAATAGATAACACACATTAAAAATGCATAAATGAAATGGGTAATCTACTATATTTATTCTTGCTTGCATAAAATAGCTAATTTTCATGATTTACCAGCATAGTTTAATGGTTTTGTGAGATTTATGGGTATGACTGTTTAATTTTTTAAAGATGAGATTAACATTATTGGATTTGAAAATCTAGATCATTAATTATCAAAATTGACATTAGAATTTGTGATAATTTGAGATATCAATTAAATAACTAAATTATTGATTTTCTCTATTTTTTGTTGAAAGAAATAAAAAGTTAGAATTAACATGAAAAAAGAAAGAAAAATAATAAAGAGGGTAAAAATAAAAAAAATAATAACAAAAAAAAAATCAATAAAAATGTCTTTAAAGTAAAAGACTATGCCCATTTTTATTATAAGGGAAATTAAGAAGAGAAGCCAAAGGAGGGGAGGAAAGAAGAGAAGCTAGAGAAGGAGAAAGGAGGCATTAGAAGAAAGTGGTATGTTAGCAAGGCCAGACTACTAAGTTATCAGGTAGGTATTATTTTTAATTTGACATGCTCATACTTAATGGTTAAAATGGTTATGGAAGAATAGAAAAAATGTAGAAAGAATGAAATTTTCTACATTATTATTGTTTGATTCATATTCGATAGATTTTTCTAGCCTCTGTGTGTATGTGATTAGCCTTAAATGAAATAGTTTGAATTTAGTAAACTATTGTTGTTAAAAAGAGCAATGCAACACTAAGTATTGGTTGTTAATTACATTTAGTTTTAAAATTAAAAAAAGACTAGTAGAATTAAATAACATCAAGAGAATGGAAACTAGTTCATTTATCTAATCAAATTAGGATCACTGAATTTATATCCTCAAATGGGTAAATGGAGATCTTATCCATTAAAAATTATGGTTAATGAGACCCATTATGGTGAGTTGATTGTTGGAGTTTATGATTTACACATTATAATATAGTGTGGTTCTTTCAAAGTTGACTTTTAAGTATTAACCATCCTAAAAACCATATGGCATCACTATTGTTTTAAAAATATGAGGCATAGTAACTATAATTTATATAGATCTTATTTAGCAAAAATACATGTATTACTTAATGGCATCAATATTCATATAATTATTGATGGCATCAATGTTCTAGCTGAGTCATTGTGTTACCTTATTGAGTTGTTATTTTTAAAATCATAGTGATATGATCTGCATTATTCATTTTGATGACCTTCTATTTGATCGTGATAGTCAGTGAAGAAGTTCATTATGTTGGTTAGGCTGTAGTCAAAGGATGTCTTCTAAAAATGATGTTTGATTAGAGTAAAAGTGAAAAGATTCAAATGATGTCAGACCATTCTCTGTTGAAATCATGCCTAATTACAGTGTTTTAGGACCATCAAGTGTTGACCATGACATAAAAATGCCTACAAGTGGAAGTGTCTTCAGTGTACAAGAGTGGACTCCAAACCCTAGAAAAGTTAAGAAAGTGGATGTTATACTAGGCATAGATAATTCCTCACCTAATCTTAGAATAAAATATAACAACTCATTCATGACTTTTTTTAACTAACTTGGATTAAATAATAGTTCAGGCAATATTTAACCTATGGGATTTAATTAAAATTACATATACCTTTAGCCTGTATAGTTTGGTATAATGTTATTAGATTACTAATAGAGTCACTAGAAATGAAAATTACTAGAATTTAATTATCAGTCTTGATGAGAGTCACCATACTCAAATTGTAGCAAGATTGGGATCTTAATAGTTCTAAGGCATCATTTACTTATGATCTACTTTTGGTAGTGTTAAGGCATGGTAGCGCTAAGCCATCACTGAATTTAAAATTTGATAACTTGTTGCAAAGAAAAATAGGCTAGCGCCTTATATAGCTTGTTTAACTTAAGTCGTTGTAGTTCTACTTTATTTATAGCATGCATAAATTATTAAAATAAATTATGATGTCTTACCTGCTTGGGTTATTCTTCTAGAGTTAAAATAAATTCAAACTTTGACATGCTTGATTAAAATATGTATACTTATTAAGGAGATGATGGATTTATAATAAAAGATCATTCAGTTCATGTTCCTCAGTTTGTTTCCACATTTTATTTAGTTCATGGAGTTTGGCTTTCTACCTGCCAATAATAATCTCTTTAATGCCTCTTAATTTCATTACAACAAACATGATCTATGTATGTATATGTTACAATCATGGCATTCAATAAGATGACATAAAAGTGGTACAGATCTTAGAAATATATTAGATACTTGACTCATGGATATATTATTAGCATATAAACCTATTTATTATGATTTAATTATATAACCTGGGTAGCTACTAAAATTATGACATTTTGCAATATATTAGTTCTTTTACGTATTTGGGATATGGTTAAATCTGTAGAGGTATGTGGTAAATAGAATGGCCAATATTATTAAGATTTATTGTAATAATGAAAAGTTAAACTCGAGATGATGTTGAATTCCCTTTATATTTGGTTTTCAATCTAAGACTAATTTAGATAATCATACCTTTGATAGAGTAACCACAATGGGAAAACTAGTTAGGTTGTAACCATGTGGCTCTGTTATTCTAGTTAGGTTGTAAATGCTCATGTAGAGGATTTTCCTCTAATGATTGACACTTTTGAACCATAGTGGTAAGTATGTCAATGAACATATTTATATTTTTAGGCATCATTGTTACCTGAAGAATCTAATAGTATTGGGAGATTATAACATATAAGAATTGGTCACAGGAACTGACGATTATGAAAGTGTGTCAAATTAAGTTCTAGGCTCCTAATCTAGTATTTAATGACAGATGCATATTTATAACTTAGCATGGGTATTCATTATCTAGGAATAATTTATGTGATTTGAGATCCTAAATTAGAGTTATAAATGCCTTTAGGGGGCTTTTGATTAAAATTATAAATGAATAGTGGTATAATATTTACATATCCTTTGAGTACTTACATATGGCACATGTACAAGTACTTGTATATAGGCATTATACTTATAACTAAGTGGTTGAGCAAGTCATAAGATGACATGGTACCATAATTATAACCATGAGGAAACATTCACCTAAAAAAGGAATTAAATTAATTAAATAAAAGAATATAGAATAACTTAGTTAATGAGTTATCTGACTCTTTAAGGATAACATGATTGAATTGTTAAATAAATTGCATACAGTAGTAAATACTTGTGTGTAGTTTATATTGTGAATATATTTTTTATATTTGTTTAAACATGTCTAGCATATAATGGTGCATCATGATATGTGATTATAATTTATGTTGCTTGAATGCTAGTATGCAGCTTAAACTTAGGGTATACTCGAGTGGTAAAATCCCATACTTATTTGATTGTTATTATGTATGTGACTATTTGATTCTTGAAATCGTAAGTTGATTATGTGTTTTTATGTATTTGTGAACTATGATAGTATGGGATATCATAGAGTGCTATAGTTTAAATGTATGTTATATCTGCATGATACATACTATAATTATTATACCTAGACTTACATCTATGTTTGACTGATTTAATGTATGCATGTTGATTATTGTTATGATTAATGTGCTTTGTAATTGCTGGTAAGACTCTGTGTATGCATGCATACAATCTTTGAGAGTGTATCATATGCTAAGATGGTATATTATTATGTTTTATGGAAACTGTGACATGCCATTTATGTCCTGATACTTGAACAAAAGATTATGACTACTTTATATAACTATTTGTGGAAAACTAGTAGTTATGTTTTAGAATACTAGACTATGATAATATGGGTTATCAAAGGGTGTATTATGTTTGGAAACTAATTATGGTAATGAAAATCTATAGTAAAATATGTATTTACCCAGATGGTATAAACCATAGTCATTATTTCTAGTATGGGATAGAAATAATGTAAGATTAATTCATACATTTAACAGAATGAATGTATGCTTTGATTACTCCTATGTTTAGCATGTTATATGATGTGTTTTCTACTAGGATGTAAATGAATCTTGAGGTTGAATTTTATTTGACCAATCTCTATTGTTGATATGGAGTAAGGAGTGAGATGGACTTTATTGGCTTACTAGTAACACAATGATAGATGAAGGCAATTTGATCAAGTGGTGTGTATGAATTTGATTGATCTATAGATCATTATTATTTATTATTTGTAAAAATTTGGGCCAAAGTATGTTTACTGAGACATTATAATTTCTTAGTATGATATACATATTTATGTGATATCTTGCAATAGAATGGTTTTATATGATACACTACATGTTTAGTTTAGAAATCATACAGCACATGGGTACTTGCTTGTCTCTTTGGATTTTTGTGCCATCACTATCTACTCATCTATGAAGGGAGGGCCATTTATTGATGGGATTAGTGCAGGGGATCAATGGTATGTGGTTGGTGTGGAAAAGTGCTCAGATGATGCTCTCCCTCCCCATAGTAGTACTACTTATCGAGACAACACTTGAGATTGCCACAGATACTTGAGTTTGGGGACTATGCTTTGGGGGAGCCATGTATCTATATGTACATTGTATTGTATTATACTTATCAGTGAGTATTGTCATTAAGATTTTTAATTACTTATTGTTCTACTTTGATAGCGGTGTTTGTAGACTTAGTTTAATTGTAGTTGAGTTAATTAATTACTTTTTATATGAACATTATGGCATGTACTCTCATGATTTTAGAGATTGGTGATATGTGATATAATATGTTTGTTGTTATTTTTACACTTTGAGTATTGATTATGGTCTCTATAGACTCACGTGGTGTAATCTATTTTTGGTATATGTGTCAATAAAATTTAAAAAAAAATCACATATTTCTATCTGGACCTCAATGGGGTTATTGCATGTGGTATCAGAGTTATGGCTCAAACTTTAAGACCTAATGATTCCATTAGTATTTTATCACCAATGTGAACCTAGTGATATGAAGTATTGCACTGATAATTTAGATTAGAAGTGCTTGTAGACACCAAAATCGTGTCCATCCCTTGGTCATCTCCCCCCTTGGTCCCCTTGGTCCCCTTCTACACATTCCTAACCCACACACTTATTAATTTAAAATAATTATCTATTTTAAATTAATAAACACCCCCTTGACACCTCACCCCTCCTTGGATGCCATCCCTCACCCCATGCCAAATCTTAAATGCTTAGACCCCATTTTAACCCTTCCACTATCCTCTCATGCTCATTTAACCCACCTTCGACCGTTTTCCCATGACCAACTGACCTCAGCAGATGGAAGAACAGACAAGAGGCTATTTTTGGCCCTTTTTCCTATTCTTTGGCTGCCGACGTCAGTCAGTAGTCAGCTGACATCAGTGGTATCACTGACGCTGGTTTCCTTAAAACTACATTCTGCATCTAGAATGTGGGATCTTGAATCTTTTTCTAATTTTCCAATTAGCCAACCTTCCAATCTTCTGACCTCTCTCGCTCCCTCTCTCCCAAAATGCATAGCAAGCACCACAAGGTACAGGTACTCTACATCAGTCACTCCACTCTGTAGGTAGTCTTCTACATTAGCAGCATCAACAGCAACAGGGCACCTACACTTCTTCTTCAATAGGCAAGAGGTAAGTATTCTTCTTTTGTTTCATCTCAGTATTTCAGAATGCTTTGATAATCAGTCTCCATTTGCTACTTCTAAGTGCTATGAACTAGACTCAGCTATCAATAGACCAGACCTGATTGTCTTCCTAGAGAGACTGAGAAGCCTTCCCTCATCCTTAATCCTTATAACAACTTGCCCATTACCCCTTTGTCCCTTTTTAACACTCAGTCCATTGTCTCGCATCCCTGCAAAGACTCTCAGACCATCCAAACAGAGTTTTAGACCATTTTGTCAACCATATACCCGTCTAAACCCTGTTCAAGGCCATTGCCCTGACCGACGTCAACCACCAGGCCCATTGCCCCTACCGACGTCGATGACCTTGACCAACTGATGTTGGCAGACAAACTGACATCGGCGACTATGGAAGACTGACAGCAGAATATAGGTAAGCTTTATCTTTATTTCTTTTAGTCTTTCACCATTTCTTTCCTTTATCAGACATTATTTTTATCAACTAGTGGACTGTCATCCCTTAAGGAAGTCTTTGCACTTCTGGGATCAAGCTTTTACTTGGCAGCCCACCATCTATCTATCTAACGCCTCTTTGTTTGAGTCTCTTTCTTCTACAAGTGTCATCCTCCATAGCCAAAGAGGAGTCCCTACAACGTCTGGATAACGGTGTGTAGACTTCATCTGGGTACATACAAACCCTTCACCAATTACTTCTAGTTTTTTTCATCTTTTGAATGTGAAAGTGAAAAACTTATTAGAAACATTCTAGCACGCCCGGTGGGACCCTAGGAGTTTTCCTTGGGTTCATACTTTTTCTTCTAAAAACAAACTTTTCATATAGGTGCATTAGGCCTCTTCTTGCATCCTTTTCCTCTATCTCTTCCAAAAGACACTATCAACAAAGTTAAAAAGAATCCTTCTTTTTCTTTCTTTCCTACATCTTAGACTAGTCAATTCATACTCTTCAACCTTTTCTCCACTTGTCTACATCCGAACACACATTTCTATTTGGGCTTAAAATCTTTTGCATTTCATTTCTTCTTGAATGCATATTTAGTCCACACATCTAGTAATTAAAAATGCATCATGAATAAAGCGTAGGCCACTTATGTTACACATCCAAATCACTTGCACAAATCAAACATCTTAACATACCTGAGACAAGGCCCGACTAAGATTTCATCACCTAGTTGATACCTTACCCGTCCCGGCAATCCCACTTGGACTTCACTACCAAGGGGAGAGCCCACTCTATTCTCTGGCAAAGTATAATCTCTAGGGGAAGTATATACTAGCTAAGCGAGACCAGCTTATCACTGGGCTTGTGAAGTGAGGGGAGCTTGCTCCTTAGCACCAGGCCACGTACGGAACCTAACACAGACATTGAGCACCGAAACTAACCTGAAACCAGCCTTAGACTACTTCTTCTAGGACCCGTTCTAAAAGCCAACCTCCCCAACACACTCTAAGGCATAAGCCAACATGATTCTAAAAGTTTATTCTTAGGACTTAACGCTTAGGGTCTGCCTATCTTCATCTCTTTTTCTATTCCTATCTAGTTTTTTGAGCTAGTGAGGACATTTTCTTCTTTTTTCCAAAAATTTTCAAATTCTATGAGTTTCTGGAAAAACAAAGTAATCGACATTGTTTTTCCCACCGATGTCGGCCACTTTTCTTCATCGACATCAGTTATCTAATCGACATTGGCAACCTGATACACTGGCATTAGTTTTTCTACCGACGTCGATCACTATCCAAAAAATTTCTTCCCAAAATAGCAAGCTTAAAACCCGGCTTTCTTGATGTCCAACACACATTCTAGTTTTTTGAGACTGAAAAACATAGTTTCTAAAACCTAAATCTTTTGCCTTGAATGGTTTTGACATGCAGTCAAACCAAGAGTTTTGTTGACCACGTGAGGCAACAACCACTTCTGCCTTCGCCTTCCATAACTAGTCCTCTAATGGAGTATCATTCAGAGACCGAACATACTCCTGCCCGACCGACCCTGACTCGACCATCTATTGTTCCCAAAGGGGATCAAGAATTCAAAAGGTTCCTTGACCTCAATGTCAAGGCCCTTCAACATTATCTTGCGAGAAGCCAAACGCGAGACTCTTCAGGTAACCCAGTCTATGGGATGCCAACCTCCTTAACTGAAGTGGCAACGATATCGACAGCGTTCGCTACCCAACCCATGACCACTCTGGCCTTTGCTTTAACCATCAACCCGACCATGACTAACCTTCTAAGTGTGGCTCCTCCTTCTATCTCTGGGCCCACTTTCATTGGGGTTTTGGCCCCCCATTAATCGCAGACTATTCAACAAAATTCTACCCTTTTCCAAAATCTAGTTGTCTTCATCCCGCCTGCTCTTGCCCCCATCAACACAAGAGTAACTACCTACCCTTCAACTTGTGCTGCCACACCTCAACCACCTTTGGCAGCCCCTATTCAATTTGTGCCCTCTAACTCTATGGCACAACCACCCCTGGCTTCCACATCTATCCCAATGACTAGTTATCAATATGTTGCACCTGTACAAGTGCAACCGACTACGTCATACACCTCTTCTAGCACCTTCCAAGCGCCTTAAAACCTATGGGGCACCCCATCTACCAATTCATCATCTGATCTCATCAAGATGCTGATGGACAAAATGTCTAATCTTGAGGCTTCCATTTTTGGTTCAAGCAATGTCCTTTCATACGATCAAATTTGTAATGAACCCATCCATCCCTCCATCCCAATCCAACCGTATCCCAGTCAGTGGGAGCTTCCTAAGTTTACTCACTTTTAGAGTAAGGAAGACCCACAGCATCATCTACGAGCATTTAGACATGCTTGTTATCTCATAGCCCATGATGATGCGTTACTACTATGCACATTCCCCATGTCACTTTCTGGCCCTGTCCTTGATTGGTATAGCTCTATTACTAGTCACTCTCTCTTTTCCTTCATTCAACTCACCCAATTATTTCTCGACCACTTTTCGATCAATATCATCAAAAAGGTCTCTATCACAGACCTCTACTCTATCAGATAGTTTGATGATGAATCCATAACCAATTTTGTCGCCCGTTAGAGAGGCTTAATCAACCAACTCTCCTTCCCTTTACCTCAACCTGAGCTCATTGAGCTCTTCTCTCGAGCATGTGCCACGCACATCTCATCCACCTTGCAGGTTCAAACATTCTGCACTTTTGATGAAGCTTTCACCATGGCCCGAAAGCTTGAACTCCGCGCTATTGAAGAAAACAGGGTCAAATTGCGTAATACTAATGCAAAAACTGATGACCCTTCTTCTTCTAGACCTTCTTCTTCCCACTCCAAGTCCAAAGGAGTGGCAAACACTGTGGTTGTTAGATCACCATCCTCGACAATGGCCAACCAATCTCAACCTTCCACATCTCAAAGCATCACCAAACAATTCCAACAACAGTATATACAGTGTTAGTATACTCTTATAAGAGAATCATACGCTTTCATTTTGGATAAACTCGTCAAGCAGAGGGTCCTCAATCTCCCTCCAATCTGACCACCTCAATTCGACCCTTCAAAAGCCCTCCCTATATGGTATAGGGAAAATGACTTCTGTCACTATCACTGTGTCCAAGGCCATGACATAAACAACTACCAAACCTTTAAGAACATTATCCAAAACATGATAGATAAAGGAGATCTTGTTTTGGATAACCCGAATGCACCACCCAATCAAAACATTAACATCTTTAAACAACCTTTTCCTAACCATACCCCTAGCCAAAACAATGTGCAGACTATGACTGATGACTCCCAAGAGCATGATATACGCACAGTCAACACCGTCTCGCCTCTTGTCCCTGACCAACCTCTTCCACAGGTAGACGAGCTTTCTTCTCCTATTCATCCATCACAGGTAGAAGAGCCTTCTTCTCCTATTAGTTCTCCATTGACCTCTCTTATATTGGAGGATGCTTCGATCGTACCAATGCCATTAGCCCCACCTTCATCCTTCCTCCTACCAATGGAGGACCATACCCTTCCTAATCCTCAACCACAAGTAGAAGGCACCATCATCCCTGCCCTCTATCCTCTTAAGGAGTCACATTCTCCAATTTCTTATCCACCAAAAGAACCTGTCTCTTCACCCACTTCGATCGAGGAAGACTCAGTGATGGTTTTCTCTTGCCTTTTGCCTAAGATCGCTACATCTCACTCACCTTTGTCCACATCTGAACCCAAACCCACGCAGGCGTCCACCATACCAAAAGAGATTAAATCTCTTGGTGTTCACCCCATATCTAATCTTGCCTCGCATAATAGTGGCCCTCAAACCAAACCAAAGAAGGCCACTAAACCACACTGGAGAATTCCTCCCCCACCTTCATCATTGCCCTCTATTTTGGGCCCACATCCATCCACCTTAATAGGAGTGCTTCCTACTCCAACACCTCACAAAGGCAAATTGCCTCCATTATCCCCTTTACCCATTAAACATATATTTTCTCCAAAATGACCAATGCCTCCTACACCTCCAAAACAAAAGTCATCAACCCCTACTGCAACAAAACATGCATACCCATTGGCGGGTCCTTATGCCTTGCTGTTACGACAATTGTTGTAGTCTTCTCACATCAGTCTTCCACCTCTTAAACCATACCAATCTCTCAAACCAAAACCGCCCTGGTTTGATGACACTAAAGTTTGTGCGTATCATCGCACACCTGGGCATGACACTGAGCATTGTTGTGCCCTCAAGGTTGTCATTCGCCAATGCTTGGAGAAAGACACCCTTCTTCTTGACCATATTATCAACAAACCTTCAACATCATCCCATGCTTCCCATACCTCCTCACCTTCACACTCATCAACTCTCGGGTCAAGACCATCTTGGTTCGACAACACTAAATTTTGTCACTATCATCGCATACCAGGACATGACACTAAACGTTGTTGCACTCTTAAAGCTGTCATTCATCAACACCAGAAAAAGGATACCCTTCTCATCAAGGATCCTCTTGACTACCCCTTTACCAAATCTTTGACACCATCACATGCCTCACAAACATCATCACCTAAATCGGGATCTCAACACCAGACTATGGTCCCTCCACCGCCTCTAACCCCATTAATTGAAATCAACATAGTCAACTTGACCACCAGCCCACCAACCTAAAAGGATAAAGGGAAAAGACATGTTTTTATCCCTTGGACATCCCCATCTACCAAGCCTTCACCATAACCAAAACCCAAGATTACTGTCTTAGGCACATCTCGACCAGCATCCTCAAAGACAATCCCTGACTCTATGGTGAAACAACCTCACCACACGACCCTTGTGAAGATGTCTTTGTATGATCTCATACAAAACTCTCCACAGCATCATCAAACTTTGATCCAAGCCTTACAATCAATGGAGGTCCAGCCTAATGACCCCCAACCATTAGCCACTTTAATCAAATCATTACCAACCATTTCCTCTGTCACCACCATGATTTTGAGATTCCTGCCTCCAACCTGGCAGATCAAGATCTCACCCTCTCAAATTAAATCTGTCAAACATTCTCCCTAGCAACTGGGGGAATTTGACCTTACCCTGACTATCGTAACCTCGACCAAACATCAAACATCCAAGTATTAACCAACATCAACTGGCCTCGACCAAACCTTGACCAGTCTTGACCAAACATCGACCAGACATCAACCTGACCTCGACCAAACAATGACCAAACATCATATCAACCAACTTCTTAATCATCGGCCAACACGTGACCAATGTGGAAAGAAGCAAACGAGGTAAGTTTGCTCCTAATTGGCTCAGACCTTACATCATGACGCACAAGCATAGATCATGGACTTATCATCTGTCTTCTTTTGAAGGCCGACCAAAACATGAGTCCCTTAATACCTTGCATCTATGACCATTCTACTGTTAGTCGAGTACTCATTTACTTGACATTTAACTTGAGTTTATCCCTTAAACAATCCCTGTCCTCTTAATCCTCATTCCTTTCAACCATGTTTCCCTAAAACAAACCCTATGTAACCCTTTTATAAAGTATGAATGCTTTGTCTTAATAAAAGGGAGCCCTTACACTTCTATAGTCTTATCCATGACTCAAAATTTTGTCAAAAATAAATTTGGATGTCAACATATCAAAAGGTCATAAACTCTAAAGGCATACTGCTCCCTCGAAGGACAGTTATACAATCATTGTTGTAGCTAATAGACTGCTCCCTCGAAGGACAGTTATTCAAAGCCCTCATATATATGTAAAGCAAAAATATAGACCACTCCCTCGAAGGATGGCTATGACTAAAATATTGCTACAAATAGCACTCTCTCAGAAGCTTCCCGCATCGATCAGCTTCACAAAACGACATCCCCATGTAGACTTCCCGCATTGACCAGTCTACCAAAAAAAAAAAAAGAAAAAAAAAGGTCATGGACTTGACTTATAGTCATTCTCAGGGTCTCCTATAAAAAGGGGCAAAGTTATCCCTGCTAAAAAGGTTACCCTATCCTCATATATCATATCACCTACTCAAGGGATTTTGAGCTCATTTTAATGTCAAAATGATTCGATTACTTATCTTACACAACCAATGGTCGATGACGTAATGCATGAACGGGGCTTTTGTTTCTAAAACCCTCTATCTATGCAACCATTATGGTCCGTGTCAATGAAAGGGCACAATGCCTTTCACTTCCTATTCACTTTGGTCGCATTTAACCAAATCATTTGCCAACCAAACCAAACCACCCAAACATTTTTAGACCACCAACATGACATAGTCCATTTCACATAGTTTCTATGGAAACCAATACACATGGAAACTATCGACCACACAATTTATGCCAAGCATAAACCATTCCTTGTTGAAGCATAAATAGACTCAATTCATTTTTAGCATACACCATCACGAATATGGATAATTGCTAGGAATGAAAAACCACAACCAATGTTACAGAATACACCATCACATAATATGGAAAACGCTGTAACATCATCTTACCCTCATTCTTATCATGACCAAACCAATCATCAACCAACGTTGACTCTTCGTCTGAACTACATTGGTCTGAGGCCCTTCTAAGAGGGGCTATGTAGGCAGCACTCAGATGACATGACGTCTTCTAGGGTTAGCTCGGCCACATCCGTTTGTTCGTCTATCTGATGGACAAACCATATTACCTTCGACCATGACCTTAACCTAGACCAAACCACTCATCAACCACTTTGACTCTTCATCTGAACTACATTGGTCTGAGGCCCTTCTAAGAGGGGCTATGTAAGCAGCACTCAGATGACATGATGTCTTCTAGGGTTAGCTCAGCCACATCCATTTGTTCATCTATCTGATGGACAAACCATATTACCTTCGACCATGACCTTAACCTAGACCAAACCAATCATCAACCACTCATCAACCACTTTGACTCTTCGTTTGAACTACATTGGTCTGAGGCCCTTCCAAGAGGGGCTATGTAGGTAGCACTCAGATGACATGACATCTTCTGGGGTTAGCTCGGCCACATCCGTTTGTTCATCTATCTAATGGACAAACCATATTACCTTTGACCATGACCTTAACCTAGACCAAACCAATCATCAACCACTCATCAATCACTTTGACTCTTCATCTGAACTACATTGGTCTAAGGCCCTAACGACTGGGGCTATGTAGGTAGCACTCAGATGACATGATGTCTTCTGGGGTTAGCTCAGCCACATCCATTTGTTCGTCTACTTGATGGACAAACCATATTCTCTTAACCATGACTTAACCTCATCTAACCCATCCATAACCGACCCTCTTCCTCCCTTTTCAAGAGAACTACATCAGCCTGAGGCCCTAAACGACAAGGGCTATGTAGGCAACACTCAGTTGACATGGGGTCTTCTGAGGTTAGCCCAGCCATTCCTTCATCCATCCATCTAACAGACCAACTATCTATCTCACCTCGACTCGACCAACAACCTTGGAGATTGCGACTATCTCCTCTGACCATGACCACTTCCAAGACAACTTTGCCTTGGTTGTTTTTGCATGTATGCTACCTCACGAATGGTTAGCAAAATTGTCCGCAACCCACATTTTGACCCTCACAAGTATAGGATCGTGAGCAAGTTGATCCACACTACTTGTGACATTTTTGTGTTTTTAGGAGCACTTTTTGAGCCCGGGATACTTGGAACACGACAATCATTGGAGCTACAACTTAGATCAAATAACCCAATCAGCTATGACTAAATGCTGGGGCCCAATTATTTTGATTTTGGCACTCCTTGACCTTTGACCCGTGACAATTTGACCTGACCATTTTGTGAAGTGGTATGTGCGCAATCTCAACTATTGCAATGTTCACACTCCATCTTCACCATATCCATCTATCTCTCTATCAAATCCGCACTTGATTTCAGGTTCCCTTCCCTTGACTCCCACTTTGAGGGGGAATACTTCATCCCATAATCAGGGCAGCCTACATTTATTTTTGTCTTGTAGTTCATCAGAATAACCAACATGATAAAAACTATCTCATCCCATACCTAGGGTAACTTACTCCTGTTTTTGTTTTGCAGTTTGTCAGAACAACCAACAAGACAAAAAGAGGCAAATGTAGACACCAAAATCGTGTCTAACCCTTGGTCATCTCCCCCCTTGGTCCCCTTGGTCCCCTTGGTCCCCTTCTACACATTCCTAACCCACACACTTATTAATTTAAAATAATTATCTATTTTAAATTAATAAACACCCCCTTGACACCTCACCCCTCCTTGGATACCTCTCCTTGGATGCCATCCCTCACCCCATGCCAAATCTTAAATGCTTAGACCCCATTTCAACCCTTCCACTATCCTCTCGTGCTCATTTAACCTGCCTTCGACCATTTTCCCATGATCAGCTGACCTCGACAGATGGAAGAACAGACAAGAGGCTATTTTAGCCCTTTTTCCTATTCTTTGGCTGTCGACGTCAGCTAGTAGTCAGCCGACGTCGATGGTATCACTGACGTCAATTTCCTTAAAATTACGTTCTACATCCAAAATGTAGGATCTTGAATCTTTTTCCAATTTTCCAATCAGCCAACCTTCCAATCTTCTGACCTCTCTCACTTCCTCTCTCCCAAAATGCATAGCAAGCACCATAGGGTATAGGTACTCTGCATTAGTCACTCCACTCTGTAGGTAGTCTTCTACATTAGTAACATCAACAACAACAGGGCTCCTACACTTCTTTAGTAGGCAAGAGGTAAGTATTCTTCTTTTGTTTCATCTTAGTATTTCAAAATGCTTTGATAATCAGTCCCCATTTGCTACTTCTACGTGCTATGAACCAGACTCAGCTATCAACAGACCAGACCTGACTATCTTCCTAGAGAGGCTAAGAAGCCTTCCCTCATCCTTATTCCTTCTAACAACCTGCCCATTACCCCTTTGTCCCTTTTTAACACTGTCCATTGTCCTGCATCCCTGCAAAGACTATCAGACCATCCAAACAGAGTTTCAAACCATTCTGTCAACCATAGACCCGTCCAGACCCTGTTTAAGGCCATTGCCCCGACCAACGCCGGCCACCAGGCCCATTGCCCCTACTGACGTCAGTAAACTAACCGATGTCAGTGACCTTGACCAATCGACACCGACAGACAAATTGACATCGACGACTATGGAAGACCGACAGCAGAATACAAGTAAGCTTTATCTTTATTTCTTTTAGTCTTTCACCATTTCTTTCCTTTATCAGACATTATTTTTATCAACTAGTGGATTGTCATCCCTCAAGGAAGTCTTTGCACTTCTGGGATCAAGCTTTTGCTTGGCAGCCCACCATCTATCTATCTAATGCCTCTTTGTTTGAGTTTCTTTCTTCTATAGGTGTCATCCTCCACAGCCAAAGAGGAGTCCCTACAACGTCTGAATAATAGTGCACAGACTTCATCCGGGTACGTACAAAACCCTGACCAATTACTTCTAGTTTTTTTCATCTTTTGAATGTGAAAGTGAAAAACTTGTTAGAAACAGTGCTTTAGTGTAGAACCATGTTACACCATGATTAAAATTTTGAGACTTGATAGATCTTCATGTATGGCTTGGTAACTATTATTAGAATGAGATATTTGTGTAATCTTTTTGGGTAACATTGAGTGTGTGCCCTTATGAGAACTCATACCCTTTTGATTTGTTAAGAGGATGGTTTATCAAATGTCCCAATGGTGATGGTTGTATGCAAGGTTTGGGTAGGCGAGTATATAACATAGTTCATAAGTTATGAATAAAATATTTCTACCATAGGTTGATCACTTAGATCAAATATCTCGAGAGTGACTACATCCTTATTGATAATCAAGTCACCTTTGCCATTTGTTTTTTGTGTTGTGAGTGTTTAATAATCATGATATGCTTATCACTTAAATATATGTGGTTTAGTTTTTATGTCTTATGTTTGCTAATCCTAGAAATGGAAAATCTTATAAGACCATTTTCAGTTGATACCACCTAGTGTGGTGGGAATTTTCTTGTAGTAGAGTTTTATTGTCTTGGTTGAGAATTCTTATGTGTTAGGAGTTTGATTAAGGAATTGACACCCTTAAGTTATGTGTAAAAGCATCAACCCTCTTAGTTAGTTTGGAGGTGAGTTTTATTATCTCAATCCCCTTTATCATCATTATAATCTACCAAGAGGATTCACATTTTCATGATGTTGAATTAGTGTTCTCCTAAATGGGAACTTGTTATTTTTACCATATTTCTTGGATTTCATGGGACAAATGTCTTCTACTTCTTGCTAAGAGATAAGTTGTAGGAATTTTTTATGATAGTTCTCTACGTTATCTAACTTGTGAATTTAGACCACATGGGGTGACACACCTTGAATTGTATATTAAATTTTATATTAAGAATTATAAGTTTATTATAATTGTTATGTTATTATATACCCTTGTTTAATACTAATATTATTTTCTTTTGTTAGAGCATGTTGCTTTGCAATACATTTTTGTATCTTCACTAGAACCGAGTAAGATATAAATGTATAGAACGTCTTATTAGTCTAAAAAAGTGAGATAAACTTTTAACTTGTTGAAGTTTTGGTCAAGAAAGTGGGAAGATATTATCTCTATTATTCCTTTATAAGTTTGAAAATATGGTATGATCCTTGGTCATTGTATGTTATGTTAATTTTAACATTATTTCCTCTTAAATAAAATGTTCTAAGTTAAGTTAGGAAATGTGAAACTAGTTATGTTTAGCCAGTGGCAAACTTAATACAATTACGTATTGATTGTGTGATTTCTCTTGAATGTATGTTGATACATCTAGAATTATTTAGCATATATTATTGCTTCCTATGATATGTTAGCATAGAATTATGATTCATTGAACATTGTGCACTTTTTGGAGATCATTAGGTCATGGAGACCTAAGGAAAGAGTGGTGAATTAGGAACATGAGTACTAAGCAATAGGAGTGGATCCTACTTAGCCTCACATGGACTCAATATTTACTGAGTTAGGATTCAATAGATGGACTTATTAAATTCAATATTGATAGATAAACTTGTTAAATTTAGTCATATGGCCATACCCATGTATACAGTGGAATGTTTATTCCTTAATTTTGTATACATTAGAAATGTAGTATTTCTAGTTCCTATTCATTGACATACTTGTCAGGAGCTCCATGGAGTAGTGACAATATTGATATGTTATACTTGTTAGGAGATACATAGGGTAGTGATAGTATTAACTTGTACACGTCATTCTAGCCAGGATCCCTAAACACTTTTCTTTAGAATGAGAAAAACACTCTCTAGGTTAGATAGATGTGCAGAGGGGATGGAAGATTTTGTGGAACTCTCCTTGGTCATTTATTTTGACTATTATGATGATATTTTGTATTCATGAAAAGGTAGTAAAACTTTCACTAAAATATGTGGGACCCTTCAAGGTAATAGAAGTAGTTAGTCCTATAATATATAGGCTTGTTTTGATGGTTTTGGACCTCAAGGTGGTCATGATAGAATCAATCAGAGTAAGTAATACTTGCAAACCATATTTGTATAATTGGAAGATGTCATGGAGTAGGGTCTTATGGGAGTAATACTCCCAAAAAAGTGCAACTTGATGGAACTTTGGTGAGTTCTACAGGTAATTTCCCATTTATTTATGTAATTTGATATTGTATACCATGTTATTTCCTTGCTAAATAATGTTTTTAATTCAAAGCTTATGTTTTAATAAGAGTCATCAAGGATGATGACCAGCTTTAGGGGCGAAGGATGTTACATTTAGATTACTCACTAAGCAAACTTGCTATATTATCCATGGATATCTATAGTTGAAAATTTTAGATTTGGCTATTTTTAACTAAGCTACAAGATATATGCTAATATGGGGCAACAAGATATTGCTTAGGTTACATGATCACCCTGCTATGAGTTAGTTGTAAGTAAATGTTTACTTTATGATCATGTTAATTTATCATTTTAGCTATATTTTATGATGAATGTATATCATGATTAATATGGTCTAACTACATGCTTTGTTGTGAGGTGGATGTAGAAGAACTCATCCCTCATAGTGTGATAGAGGGAGAGCATCATCGAAGAGGGTGACATGGATCAAGATGTCAAAGGATGATAGAGAAACTGACTGGTACCCTACACACATCACAATAAATAACATATTAAAAATGCATAAATAAAATGGGTAATATATTATGTTTATTCTTGATTGCATAAAATAGTTGATTTTCATGGTTTACTAACATAGTTTAATTGTTTTACGAGATTTGTGTGTGACCATTTAATGTTTTTGAGATTATATTAGCATAATTGGATTTGAAAATTTGGATAATTAACTGTCAAAATTGACATTATAATTTGTGATAATTTGAGATATCAATTAAATAATTAAATTCTTGATTTTCTCTAATTTTTGTTGAAAGAAATAAAAAGTTATAAATTAACATGAAAAAAGAAAGAAAAATAATAAAGAAAATAAAAAGAAAAAAATCAATATATTAAATAAAATAACAAAAACAAAAAAAGCAATAAAAAAATCTTTAAAGCAAAAGACTATGCCCATTTTTCTTATAAGGGAAATTAAGAAGAGAAGCTAGAGGAGGGGAGGAAAGAAGAGAAGCCAGAGAAGGAGAAAGGAGGTGTTGGAAGAAAGTGGTGTGTTAGCAAGGCCAGACTACTAAGTTGTCAAGTAGGTATTGTTTTTAATTTGCCACGCTCATATTGAATGGTTAAAATGGTTACAGAAGAATTTTAAAAATGTAGAAAGAATAAAATTTTCTGCATTATTATTGTCTAATTCATATTTGATAGATTTTTCCAACTTGTGTGTGTGTGATTGACCTTAAATGAAATAGTGAAAATTTAGTAAACTATTGCCACTAAATAGAGTGACACAAAACTATTTATTGGCTCTTAATTACATTTAGTTAAAAAAGTTTAAAAAATACAAATAGAATTAAATAACATAAAGATAATAGGAACTAGTTCATTTATCTAGTTAAATAAGGATCGTTGAATTTATATCATTAAATCATTTTAGGTACATGGAGATCTTATCCATTAAAAATTCTAGTTAATAAGACTCGTTGTGGTGAGCTAATCATTAGAGTTTATGATTTATACATTATAATATATTATGGTTCTTACAAAGTTGACTTTTAAGTATTAACCAGCTTAAAGACCATATGGCATCGTCATTGTTTTAAAAATATGAGGCATAGTAACTATAGTTTATATACATCTTATTTAGCAAAAATACCTATATTATTTAATGGTGTTAATATTCATATAACTATTGATGGCATCAATATTCTAGTTGAGTCATTGTGTTACCTTGTTGAGTCACTATGTTACCTTGTTGAGTCATTGTTTTTAAAATTGTAGTGATATGATCTACATTATTCATTTTAGTGACCCTTTATTCGATCCTAATAGTCAGTGAGGAATTTCACTGTGTTGTTCAGCCTGTAGTAAAATGATGTCTTCCAAAAATGAAATTTGGTCAAAATAAAAGCAAAAAGATTCAAATGATGTTAGACCATTCTTTGTTGAACTCGTGCTTGATAACAATGTTTTAGGACCACCAGGTGTTGACCATGACATAAAAATGCTTAGAAGTGGAAGTGTCATGAGCATTAAAGAGTAGACTCAGAATCCTAGGAAAGTTAAAAAAGTGGATGTTATACTGGTCATAGATAATTCCTCACCTGATCCTGGAATAAAATGTAACAACCCATTCATGACTTTTTTAAACTAACTTAGATTAAGTAATAGTTCAATTAATATTTAAGATATGGGATTGAATTAAAATTACATATACTTTTAGCCTGTATAGTTAAGTATAATGTTATTAGACTCCTAATAGAGTCATTGGAAATGAAAATTACCAAAATTTAATTATGAGTCTTGATGAGAGTCATCATACTCAAATTATAGTAAGATTTGGATCTCAACAATTTTAAGGAATCATTGACTTGTGATCTACCTAAGGAAGTGTTAAGGCATGGCAGTGCTAAGGCATTACTGAATTTAAAATCTGCTAATTTATTGCAAAGAGAAACAAGCTATCACCTTATATAGCTTATTTAACTTAAGTCATTGTAGTTATACTCATTTACAACATGCATAAATTATTAAAATAAATTATGATGTCTTACCTACTTGGGTTATTCTTCTAGAGTTAAAAAAAATTCAAACTTTGACATGCTTGATTAAAATATGTATGCTTATTAAGGAGATGGTGGATTTATAATAAAAGATCGTGCTATTCATGCTCTTTAGCTTGTTTCCACATTTTATTTGGGTCATGGAGGTTGTATTTTTACCTACCAATAGAAATCTCTTTAATGCTTCTTAAGGTCATTGAAACAAACCTAATCTATGTATGTATATGGTGCAATCATGGCATTTAATAAGATGATATAAGAGTGGTACATATCTTAGAAATGTCTTAGACACTTAACTCATGGATATATTCTTAACATATAAAACTATTTATTATGATTTAATTATAAAACTTGGGTAGCTACTAAATTTATGACATTTTACAATATATTAGTTCTTTTATGTGGTTGGGATATGGTTAAAATTGTAGAGGTATGTGGCAAATAGAATGACCAGTATTATTAAGATTTATTGTAATAACGAAAAGTTAAACTTGAGATAACGTTGAACTCCCTTTATATTTTGTTGTCAATCTAAGACTAATGTAGAGAATCATATCTTTGCTAGAGTAACCACAATGGGCAAATGAGTTAGGTTGTAACCATGTGGCTTTGTTATTCTAGTTAGGCTGTAAACACTCATGTATAGGATCTTCCTCTAATGATTGAAACTTTTGAACCATAGTGGTAGTTATGTCAATGAACATATTTATATTTGTAGGCATCATTGCTACCTGAAGAATCTAAGAGTATTGGTAAATTATAACATTTAAGAATTGGTCATAGGAATCGAGGATTGTGAAACTGTGTCAAATTAAGTTCTAGACTCCTAATTTAGTATATAATTATAGATGCATATTTATAACTTATCATGGGTATTCATTATCTGAGAATAAGGTATGTGATTTGAGATCCTTAGTTAGAGTTATAAATGCCTTTAGGGAGCTCTTGATTAAAAGTATAAATAAATAGTGGTATAGTATTTGCATATCCTTTGAGTACTTACATATGGTGTATGTACAAGTACTCGTATATAGGGATTATACCTATAACTAAGTGGTTGAGTAAGTCATAAGGTGCCATGGTACCAAAATTGTAACCATGAAGAAATGGTCACCTAGAAAAGGAATTGAATTAAATTAATTAAATAAAAAAATATGGAATAACTTAGTTAATGAGTTATCTAACTCTTTGAGGATAACATGATTGAACTGTTAAATAAATTTCATATAGTAGTAAATACTTATGTGTAGTGTATATTGTGAATATATTTTCTAAAGGTGTTTAAACATGTCTGGTATATAATGGTGCATTGTGATGCATGCTTATAAGTTATGTTACTTGAATGCTAGTATGCAGCTTAAAAAAAGGGTATACTCAAGTGGTAAAATATCATACTTATTTGATTGTTATTATGTATGTGATCATTTGATTCATAAAATCATAAGTTGATTATGTATTTTTATGTATTTGTGAACTATAATAGTATGAGACATCATAGATTTATACATTTTAAATGTATGTTATACCCAAATGGTACATACTATAATTATTATACCTAGACTTACATCTATGTTTGATTGATTTAATGTATGCATGATGGTTATTACTGTAAATAGTGTGCTTTGTAATAGTTGGTAAGACTCTATGTATATGTGCATATAATCTTTGAGAGTGTATCATATGCTAATATTTTATATTATTATGCTCCATAGAAACTGTGACTTGCTTGTTATGTCTTGATGCTTGAACAAAAGATTATGACTACTTTATATGACTATTTGCGGAAAACTAGTAGTTATGTTTTAGAATACTAGACTATGGTAATATGGGTTATCATAGGGTTTAGTATGTTTGGAAACTAATTTTTTTCGTGAAGTTTTGCAGTTAAATGTGTCTTTACCTAGATGGTATAAATTGTAGTCATTATTTCTAGTATGGGATATAAATAATGTAAGATTCATTCATACATTTGATGGAATGGATGTATGATTTAATTACTCCTATGTTTAGCATGTTATATGATGTGTTTGTTAGTAGGATTAAAATTAATCTTGAAGTTGAATTATATTTTACCGCTTTGCATTGTTGATACAAAGTAAGGAGTGAGATGGACTTCACAAGCTTACTAGTAACACAATGACAGATGAAGGCAGTCCGATCAAGTGGTGTGTATGAATTTGATTGATCTATAGATCATTATTATTTATTATTTTTAAAACTTTGGGATAAATTATGTTTAGTGAGAAATTATCATTTCATGAATATGATTTACATGTTTGTGTGTTATCTTGAAATGGAATGGTTTTCTATGATACATTGCATGTTTAGTTTAGAAATCATATAACACACAGGTCTTTGCTTGTCTCTCTGGATTTTCATGTTATCACTATCTACTCATCCATGAAGGGAGGGCCATTTATTGATGGTATTAGTATAGGGGATCATTATTCTATGGTTTTTGTGTAAAAGTCCTCAGATGATGCTCTCCCTCCCCATAGCATTACTACTTATCGAGATGACACTTGAGATTGTCACAGATACTTGAATTTGAGGACTATGCTCTAGGGGATCCATGTATCTATATGTACATTATATTGTATTGTACTTCTCATTAAATATTTCCATGAAGAGTTGTAATTACTTATTACTATAATTTGATAGTGGTTATTGTAGACTTATTTCAATTATAGCTTAGTTAATATAATTACTTTCTATATTTGCATTATGACATGTACTCTCAAGATTTTAGAGATTGGTGATATGTGATGTATTATGATTTTTGTTATTTTCATGCCTTGATTATTGCTTATGGCCTATGTAGACTCCCATGGTGTAATCTATTTTTGGTATATGTATTTAATAAAAAAAATCACATATTTTTAGTTGGACCCTAGTGGGGTTGTTACACTCTAGGTTGTTCCTAAGTAGGCTAGTAGCTTAAAGACTTGTTAGATAGTGAGAATAGGGGCCTCCTTATAGTGCCATATTTTGTTTTATGTTTAATCATAAATCAATCTAGGAAAGCGTAAAGGATGGGTAGTAATATTTAGCTCATTGGCCCTCCTAGTGCCAATTATTGTTTGGTTCAATATCTCAATCCCAGTTGCACCTATGAGGTTAGATGTACTAAGCAAGCTCAAGGAATAATTAGGAGACTTGCATCTTTTCATTTAAGTATTATTTATAAGACAATATAGGTTACAAGCTATATGGGTTCCGTTAGATATCTTGCTTGTAATAGATCTCCAAGATATGCAATGCTACCACTAGATGTCTGATACTAACTTTCTCATTAACTTACAAAACTTATATACTTCTATCTAGACCCACTTACAACATATTAAATTACATATTCCTACTTTTCTTCACTTCACCATTTTTAAAATAAGGTAAAGATCATTTATTCATAAATAAACATCAAATGAGAGAGAGGTTAAGGTTGAAAGGAAGCCTTCTAATTAAAGAGGAAAGATAAATACTTACATGATTAAAATGTGCCTAACTATAATTTCACCATTGTATGCTAAGTTTCATGATGGATCAAGCTTTAGTCACATAGGAATAGAGTCTAGGAAGAATTTGAAAAAGCTTAATTATAATACTCCTTTAATGAATTAACTATAAACAAGTATGTAGTTAGTTACACACACATTCGTACAGACTTCAAATAAAGCAAAAGGAGTAAAAGAACCTAACTAAAAGAGTAGAAACACATCATAGTTAATGCATAAAATCTATAGAAAATCAAAAATTATAGTCCTATAACACTGGTATTAGACCCTTAAAGTAGAAATAAAGTGGAATATTTTCAAGGCAACCAGAAACATTTACACAAAAAATTAATTTTTCATTATTCTGACAGCGTTTGATTGCAAATAGATTCAACCTTTCTAACATACTAAGAAGTAGTATGTATAAAATGGAGAGATGGGTCTTGCCTCTAAAAGGCAAAAGATCCCACTCTTGGTCATCATGGCCTAAAATGGTAAAACATAATTGTGTCATAAGATTGCTTGTTCCATGACAGATAAGATAGAACAAAATTTCATGGGCCACTAAGGAGCACCAAGGAGAAGTCTGATGTGGACTACATCCTAAAGGTTATGGAAGCCTTCACTGAGCTACTAGTGATTAGTCAATTATGTCAAACCCCTAAAAGTTAATAAATAACCCATAGAGGAACATCTTTATTGGAGGTATTATGCATAGGCAATATGGGGGGCACATGCCTCTTTTGTCTCTATAACATTATGAAAGGCTAAGGGGATAGCCACATGGTGCTTTGTCAATATATTTGAATACTTATCCCCTTTTTATAAATGAAAAATTTTTATTTATATTTCATTAGGGTCCACCTTCTTGTATTTTACGTATGTACTAAAGTCAAAATAAGTGTCTTAGTCAAGCTCCTTAGGATTGTGACACTTGTCCATTTATCGCTCAATCAGGACCGATGGGCCTTATCTTTAACTTGTAGACCAAAATTTATATGGATGCCAAGTCATTCATAAAATTATAAATATGTCTTTATAGATATCTTAGGGCCCATCCTCATGCCTTTTCTTTGCTTTATGCAGAGAAAGACACATGTGGCACAATGTCACTAATTTTGGCCTCTTACTCACTTCATTGAGCCATTTTCTTTGCCATGTTCTAATATTCATGAATATAAGCCTTTATTTATTTTCCTTTTTCCTTTTGATCACAATTTATAAAAACATAGACACATAATCTTATCCCACTAGTCAGCTTGGTTGTTGAGATTTGATATGTGGGCCCTTAGGACTTTGGTTACAGATGAGTAGAATCATACCATATGGAAGATCTCATTTATAATGAGGGTCACCTAATTTATATATTATTATTCCCTATCTATATTTTATGTGTAATTAGGATACAACCACATAGATGAAAATTGCTTGTCTAGGTGCTTGGGGAACTTGGGACTTCAACATGATTATGTTAGTCATGGATGAGTGGGATTGTGCCATGTGGCACAACCTTGTTCATTTAGGTGATCAAAGACCTTAATACTTTGGATAATTCATTATTTTACTTCATAAAAATGAGAAGTAAGTATAGGGCTCAATAAATATCATTAATCCAAGGGCTTGTGATCTCCATATTATCTTTTGCTAAGTCTACAAACTCTAGATGGTCAGGATGTTACCATATGGATGTGCCTTACATGTATGGGGGTCTTCAATATTTGACTATGGTATTATCCATTTATTTTATTGATAAATCATGGGTAGGTGTGATAGTGCCACATGGCACTATCTCACTTATCTTGAGGTTTGTATAGCCTCAAAATGTGTATATATGTTTATGGGATTTGAGTGAGTGGGATGTTGCCATATGGATGGCTCTCACTTATTTGGATGCTCGCCAAGATTTGGAGTGTGTGCATGATATTGTTAATCATGTATGGTTGGGATCATTCCATGTGGCACAATCTCCCTTATCTAGATGATCAGGGAACCTTGGGATTTATGACTCTATCTGCAGGCTCTGGATGAGAGGGATGTTACCACATGGATAGCCCTCACTTATCTAGAGGATATTTGATCTTTGGGACTTGGGAATGATCTTATTTTTCTCTATAATAATTATATAGAGACACGTTGAATGTTCTTAGATATTAGGGTCTTGGGTAACTTAGACTTAGAATTGTTTGCCTTATTAGTGATGGAGAAACAAGATGAAGACACATGTCTTAATCCTATGAATAAGAGGGCTCACCAAAGAAAGGACTAAGTCATTTTAAAGATTATTCATAGGGAAACTAAGTGATGACACATGGAATGATCCTAGAGCTTAGAGAGTTAGTCATTATAATTTTAACTTAAAGGCTTAGACATTGGGATTTGAACTCATTACCACTATTAATTTTTATAGTCACTTTAGATTCAAGAGCGATGAGTGGTGATGATTGGTGCGAGGAAACCTTCAATAAAATGACTAACTATGAGAAGTCATTAATATGTCAAGGGGATCCTTTTGAGATAGATTGAGTAAGATTTGTAAATGTTTCCCTGTGGGGTCAGAACACTCCTACAAATAAAAAACATCCTTGGGTAAAAAACAAGTTAGCTCAATTAATCCATAAAACTAGAATTTGAATATGAACATCATAGCACCAAAAACCAAATAGATATGTAGAATAAATTCAATAAATATGTCCGTTTATACCTTTATACTCAAGCATAAAATGAAATAATGGAGAAACTATGGGGATACTCAATCATTTTAGAATCAGATCAAGACTTCGTTCAAAATACAAAACTTAGACTTAAGACAATGACTTCTAGTTTAGACATGGACTGATTTATTTCACAATAAGATCTAAACATAGAATTTTTAAGCTAAAAGAGGTTCCTCATTTCAAATTATGAAAAATGGGTTGTGTTATAAAAAATAGGAACATATAGTTATCAAAGGTAGTCTAAGATATATATACAACATGTGATCATATCCTAACAAATAGCATGTTCATGTACACTATGTAAGATAGAATTATTAGCAATACATTTGTAAATAATTTAAAGCTCAATATTATAGGGGTTATATAATGATAGCACCTACATATTTTCACATGTAAATAAGATGCCCTCAACTTGGCAAGGCTAATGGGTAAAGGAATGTCCAACACCTTAATCTTTAAAAATGCATGTATGTCCTGCACAAAACTCTTTAGATACTTGTTAAATGCATGTGTGATATATAAAGGATATGATATCTACCAATCATCAAATAAATAACATATTTAAAAGATGTCATCTATATTTCTAATCATGCTCAGGTCTTGGTTTTGTATTTTTTGACAATATTTGAATGTTTTTGCATTTTTTAGAATATATATATATATATATATATAATATGTAAAACATCAACATTAGATATTGTAATGGAATCAAGTCATCAAAAATTAAAGAATACAAGATATAAATTTGGATAGTTTGTAATAATTGTCAATGGAAGATGTGCAATAGAAAAGGTAAAATGACTCGATAGAAGGAATTTACTCCTATGGAATGTGCATTGGAACTAATGTAATTTATAGTATATTGAAAAATATATACAATTAATTGACTATACATTTTAATTTCATCAAATGTACACTTGTTGAAATATGTTACATGTATGAATAATAGAGCTTGAAAACAAATATATTGTTCATGAAAACTAGAAATTGCATACTAAAATTGAGTGAATAATCTATAAATTGCTAGAATTAAGGTTTTATGTTATAAAAATTCTAGTTTTTCATATAAAAAGATAGAGAATAGAATTAAACAACTAAGACAATAATGGTTGACATTTATGTCCTTCTAGGCTATTTTATCATATAGGCAAGATGAAAAAAATTATTAAAAATTATGCAAGCAGATAGATAAATGTGAATTTTTAGAAAATTGGATCACTGGTTTAAGATTTTCCTAATTCCAAAAATAAAAAGGGCCAAAAGGTTGATAGACTAATAAAATTCAAGGGCATGGAAGAATGGTTCAAATGATCACAAATGCAACATATGGAATAAGATAATCCAATGAATCTAAAAATATGTACAATCATATTTTTATGTTTTTTAGTATGTTTGAATGTGATTTTAGAATGTTTTGAGAATACAATGAGCTACCTAATGATCTCACCCATATGAGGAACATAACAATCTGTGAGAAGTGATAAATAGATGATATGCCCTAAACAAAATGTGTTAGATGTGTGTATATACGAATTAGAAAATATATCATTGTGTAATCATATTTGTGTTATCAAAATCTAAAGATATCATCAATGGTATACCTCTGTGAAGGCCCTATATCATGTGTGTCATAACAATGAATTAGGTTGTCATTTTGATCTTTCATGTTATTTGTATCAATCTAATAATATTATGCATAATCATCATCATAGTCATCAAAGAAAGGACTATTTTTTTAGGTTGTATATGAACTTGTGATATGTCATTTTTATTATCATTTGTATATGTGTATAAAACAATCGCACCATATATTAGAGTTATTTTCTTGAAATTTTGTTTATCTTGAATATGATCATCATGTTGATTATCTTGTATCTCATTATAGATTAGAGAAGAATCATGTATCATTATTTGAACACTAGAAGAGAAGTAATTTATGCTTTGACTTCTTGGCTTGAAAATGTAACCATAGATTTTGTAGTATTAGACTTATCTTGTTATTCTAAGCATGCAATATATATGATGTTTGAATCCTTAGCAACCATAATTTTATCATTAGAAACATTTTGGGAACATTTTTCTTTGGAAATTCACTCATGAGAAATCTTTTGACAAATGTGCCTCTTTACTTACCTTGAGTTTGTTCTTGTAATTTCTCTTTTGTTAATTTATCTTTTTATAATCTTTCTTATTGTAGATTTGTTTGTTCATATTTTTCCTTTGGTATCCATCCTTTTTCTTTACGATATGTATTGATGTGAGTGGGTTGCTTGATTGATATATCTATTATAGGATCACCACTATCAACTATCTTTTGTATTTTTTCCTTTAAATTCAAATAATTATTTTCATGATGCCCATGTATTTTATGATATGCACAATAGTAGTTTGATCTTCTAAGAGGATGTATAGGAAGTAATTTGATCACTTTGTTTCAAATTATTTATCTAAAAATTTCACTTGAGATTTTAGTAGCCTTTTTTGTATTTTTGGAATCACTAAGTGTCTATGTATTTTTTTATGGCTTCCAATCTTCATATGAAGTCCTATTAGGCACACAATTGCTAGATGAAGATGCAAACATGTGATTAACACTAACATATGAAATGTCCATTTTAGGTAATTTTTTTAATTTTGATTTTTTTGCATTTTTTCCTAATATTGGGCATGAATTTAAATATTAAAACAACAATGCTCAATAATGATATTGAATATTAAAATGTAATATTTATTGTAATTGTTTTCAAAGGCAACATTTGTCATTCCTAGGTGGTACAAATGATGTAGATGAATTATAGTAGTGTTTGAATGTAATGGGATACTATAGTGGGTAAATTGATGTCTAGTAAGATAGGATGTCACTCTCATAGGTTGGAGATTCCATAAACCCCCCCCCCCCCCACTTAAATCCCTGTGCACCTATCAAAAGGGTAGTGATTTGGATCCCTGGCTAGTACAGCAATCTCCCTAGGGTATGACAACCTCTTAATAATAATAAACTCTAATAGATATCTATGTATCCCAAAAAAACTTTGGACACTGATAAAAACCTATAACCAATTGAAATATGAAATTAAAATTGATTTTTCAACTAGAATCAACTCAATGGGTAAGAGGGTTTTCATCCTCTAAAATTGTACACTGGAGGGTTTTCATCCTCATATGGAAAAGTTAAACACATGAGCTCCAACCTTAAATAGGGTTTTAATTTCAAAGATGAATAATGAATAATTAATCCTTTTAAGCTTGGATCTTCTCTTATAATTTCACTTTTTTTAGTTGCCCTAACCCTAAAAGTATTTAAAACACTTTTATATAAATATTAATTTTTGGCCCACTTAATGAATATTGCTTTTTGGCCCCATTTAAATAATAATACATAAGTGTCATTTTTCCATGTTATAAAATAAAGTGACTTAAGACAACTTAAAACATTATTATTAAATTATTTTTCTAACTTTATCTCTTAGCCTAAGGGAAATAAGTAATTCTGAAAAGGGGACATGATAGTTTGCCCTTCCCAAAATTTCTTTCCCTCGAGAAATTACAAGCTCAATTGCTTCGGATCTCCTCAAATGACCATCTATGTAATACCTAATTCCTAATTCATCCTTTGGATTTTAAAATTCTATGTTGTAAATTCCTCATGTGATGCATATATTTTGTCCTTTTCATTCTCAAATTACTTTTTTGGTCGATCCATAGTCATACGCAAAGATCTTGTATACTCCTCATATATACCCAACTTGTTTGTTTGTTTTGTTTTTGCAACTTCTTGCTTCCTTGGGGGCTATATTATGTGTAAAATGATCTCTACACCATGCCTTAACTGCACCACTATGATACAAATGAGAGCTAAAAATTTTGTTCTGAAAGACACTTATGTAACTATGATTATTTTTGTCGATCTTGTTCTTTCATAAAGCTTAAAATTACCTATAGGTTGTGGCTTTGACATTGAATAAAGAGTAATATAAAAAACAATTTCTACCCCATATTTTAATAGTTTATGTACTATGTCCACCATCATGTTTGATGTATTGCTTAACATAAATTGAAAATTTCCATGCTTCTTTGTTTTCATTATAATTAAAAATATTTTACTTGAAAACTCCAAATGAGTAGCAGGGAAAGTATTACCATTTTCTTAACCCTCAATTTTAGAGAGAATATCCTGAATTAAATGTTCCAACATAGTTGTCCTTTTAACCTCAAATGCATGACAATGAAGAAGGAACTTATATATGATACGAGATGCAATAGATCTATCATGACTGAGACCCAAATTTTTTAACATACTTTGGAATAAATTATGGATTTTCTTGCCACTTTCTCACCATTATCCTGAGCATCTAGATTATACTAGTGTGTGGTTGAACTCTTTTAAAATCTAAGAGGGCTTGGGTGAATCAAAGTGAAATCTATGGTTTCTATGATAAAACTAATAAATTTCATGGGTTGGCTGATTAACAACAAGATTTTCAACATTAGTAAGGCCACTGGTTGGTGAAATCACTATAGCTTGTTTCCTAATCACTTGATTCTCATGAGAAACACTAGCAATATTTTCCTTAAATGTCTATAGATTATGCTTTAATTAAGAGGCCTTTAACTTATCTTCCTTTACCTTTATTTGTCATTCCTCACAGTAATTTTGAGTTCTTATGAACTCTGTCTTTAATCATTTATTCTCAATCAATTCTATTGAAGCCTTAATATGCTCATTCTCTTTTATCAATTATTGATATTTGACCTAGATTCTCTCAAATGTTGATATGCATTCTCTAGTATCAATTCTATAGTAGATTTTACTTTGATCAAAAGTCCTTTAACTCAACTTCCTCTACCTTTATTTTCCATTCCTCACACTATTTTTGAGTTATTATGAACTCTCTCTCTATCTTTAATTATTTCTTCTCAGTCAGTTCTACTGAAGCCTTAATATGCATTCTCTAGTAGCAATTTCAAGTTGGCTCTAAAAATATTTTCTCCTATAAAAAAATCAAATTATCTCTACTTAATTACTCTTGCACTTATTCACATGCATTTTGTAGCATGGTCACTTCTAATTTCTTATATTCTTTAGCAACAACCCTTAATCGATTTTCAAGCTTCAAACTCCAAGTGAGTTCTTCACATCTCTTCTCAAGCTTGTTATTTGCTTATTATAGAGCACCTATTTCCATTGTAGACAAATTCAATCTATGAAGTTCTCTTGAAGTTATCTTACATCTCCATGCACAGAGAAAAGCAATTGTCTATGTACACAATTTTCAAAAATATGAATGAGCTTTATACATAGTCCATTGTTTATAAATTTTAGTTACAGCTATTATTTGATTTTTCATATAACCTTATTTATGGGAAAAATGTGTACGACTTCTAGCCTATTCAACAATGACTATAGCATGAAGGAGTCTATATTACCTTCAAATCAACCACTTATGAGTATGATTTTGAATATGAATAGTTGTAGCTTCTCTCCATTTAAGTTTACAAAGTTTACAATCAAGACAACCTTGTAATTGATTTTCTCCATTGTCACTTGCCTTAAGATCACTATTAGATGTGATGTGACATACCTTTGGACCTTATATTGGACTCAAACAGTCTCAGGGTATCTTTATTATAATTATTCTGAGCATATCCTATAAATTCCATGATACTTCCTTTTTACAAGTTGATAATTTGAATGCTTCCTTTGGTTCCTCCAAAATACACACATGTATTTATGGAGCAATTAAAATTATTGTTTCTAGTTAGTCTCACTAGCACAATTTTATATGGTCCTTTTGGAAAAGGATGGAGTAAAAGATCAATCAACCAAACTTGAAAAATAATAACTAATTATTTTGGCATACCTTTATGTGATTCCCATATATGAACCAAACCTTGTTGGTAATGAATTCTTTGTTGTTGTGGCTATTGATTTGTGGCTTGAAACTAAGATATTTGACTTGCTTCCAAAGTATCATATATTTGTCCATCAATTGTCTCCCTTAAAATATATTTTTAAACATGTTTTAGAGTTATAATGAATTCAAACACATTTCAAACTCCTTAAGTAGATGGAATGGCAACACCATGGATAGGAAAAGAACTAACTACATGCTACCTTATGTGGAAACCCTTTGTTTGAATTACTTTAAACTTCAGTATCAAGTATCTCAAACAATCACCTAGATCCCATACTCTAATAATTAGATAACCTTGAGCAAAAGGATCTATGTGTCCTTTGTTATGATTTGTGTTCTTCATCTTCTCTCCAATATTATGGTATTTTCCATGATGGAAATAATCTTGAAATGATATCTAATCTATACTAGAATTAATAATTTCATGCCATAAACTATAATTATGGAGATAGTCAAAATGTTTACCCTTATTTTTTGAATTTGTGAACTCCACACCTACCTCTACTAAAATACTCTTTTCAAGTGCACGTTTGTTAGTAGAATCATTCTACAATTCAATTTTAAATGTTTCTTGGATTATAACATTCCTTTCATAATCTAAACTTATAGCATATGAATGGTCGAAGTCATTATCTTATTCTATTAACGCCTTTGATAAATTTACATCAACTCCATCATTAAAGTGACTCAGGAATTTGGGTTTTACCAAAAGATTATTCTCACTTTTATTTTTAAAATTATCCTACAAATCACATTCATATGGCATGAACCCAATCTTTGGGAGATCGATGGGTTATCCTTGAATAGGAACATATTTTTCAACTTCTTCTTGTATGGTGGATTCTTCTATGGGTTACTTCCTCTTAATTTCTTATAACTCTGATTGTTATTCTTTCTTCTTCAACCTTCCACTTTTGTTTTCTTTGAATATTTCCAATAATTCTTCAAAGGTGATATAAGATTTTGTAAATGTCAGACTTCTTATCATATTCATCAAAGGAAATAAGTTTGCATTCATCTCTATCATAGTAATCTTTTAACAACACCTCTTGAATAGTATATTTCTTTCATGTTCTTATAAATAAATCTAATAGAAAATTACTCTGGTAGATTATCCTTAAAACTTGGGTTCTTCATGCATGTTTATTCTCCTTACATAAATTTTCATTGGAAAGTTTTTGAAGGGGAGTTGACTAAGATCTAATTATTAGCTAAAGAAATTCCTTCTCCTTGATTCACCTTATTTAGATTAATGCCCTATGTGGCTTGGATTAACCCTATCATGGATTCTTTCACTATCCTTTTGATCATTTTTTCCATATCTCTCTGACCCCAACTAATTGTTTCCTAAAAAACTCATCTCATCTATATAAAACCCTCTTTTCTTTGTCCCCCATGATTTTTTGTCTAATTCTATAGGCTAGAAAGATCAAGGCTATGATGTTGTAGACATTTAAATTATATAGTACCTCAGTCTCATACATTTGGAAAATACTTATCATAGATGTACCCTTCATTTCTAAGACCATCCCACTATCAAAAGGCTCATGTTAATTATCTCTTTATTCTAAATTGTTTATCTCTTAATTTGACCATTGTTATTCTGATGACTAGGCATACTATATTATGTAAAATTATCTAAATGTTATCCTTCTCTATTAGTTTTATACCTATACTTATTTTCTAACTTCCTAGACACTTGCATCCCAACTAGATGCCTATGTCGATGCAAGTGTCACTTTTCTAACTAAGTATCAAGTGCCCAAAAAATATCCAATTTAAAAATGAAACATATATTTATGGTTGTCCTATGTGATTTAATGAAATATATTTTTAAAATGTATATATACAAGATCAACCCTCATTCATTCCTCACCTAGCAAATATCAAGAACTCACAAGGCAACTTACCAAGAAGTAATCATTCAAGCATTCAAGTGAGAAAACCTTCCCTATTCATCCCTATTTCCATATCATTCATAGGATAATATCCCCATAATTTTTAAGTATGGAATGAGCATCCCATGAACATATTTTCCAAGTTACAAGCTAGGTTACTATATGTACATGTTTCTCATTCATTGCATACTTATACACACATAAACTAACACATACAAGAGAGCTACATGAATTTGAGGCCCTTTTAAGAGTATTGGCTATGTAGACAACACCCATTGGTAGATGGGTCCTTGGGATAACTTGATATTGTGTGCCCACTAACCTATTTTTCCCATAGTCACTCTAAGCATGAAAAAGCTATGGTTTGATCATTTGATGAAGAGAGATAGCTTATGCACATAATCTAAATATATCATGGGAAAGGAGATATAAAACCCAAAAGGATCTAGTTGGTCATGCCTAGATCTAGTTAGTATTTCATACATGACACTTGTGTCTATTTCAAACAATAATATCAATGCAATTGTCCAAATTTGATGTAAGCATGGTAGGCCACAAAGTGTAAAACTATAGAATCTGAAGACTATTCTAAGATCCTGATCTAGTCATCTTTAATCCTATTTCAACCCAGATCTACATTCACACAATAAACCAACTAATTACTCATGTTTTTAATTTATTACAATATCAATCAATAGATTTACTTTCTATTTTTTATGTATCCCAGTATTATAACTTCAAAATATTGTTTATCTGAGTTTGTAAATTAAATGGCTTGTTATAGATCTATTTATCTCCCTTTTGCTTTTTCATTTCTATATTCTTAACCCTAGATACCCATATCTAAAAAATTAGGGTTAAACATTTGGTGAACCCATCTCTTTATGAAAGCCCTAGCTTATCCTAGGGTATTCAACCTTTTGAGGTTTTTCATTGTTATATTTTTCCATATTTACTTTATCATTTGTACACAACCTAGGCATATCCTTAGATTAGTTAGTGTTTCTATCAAACACTTAGAGCTTCCTCATTATCCACCTAAGATGGCTCAAAACAACAAAGTAACAAATCCTATACCTAAAGATGATGTTACTAATGAAACTGAATTGTATATTGAAGAGGTTATCATAAAAGATGTTTATAATCATGAAAATGATGAATCTAATGAACATAATACATATGGACAAATAGATCAAGATCAAGTATAAGATATTACTATGTTTTGACAATGTATCTAAAAAAAGTGAAATGATCTTGAATATATCCTCAACACCATATTGGAAACTAAAAAATCAAAAAACATAGATAAATAACCAGGTTCATCTATTGATCATGTTATTAGAGCTAAGGGACATCCCCATATACCAATAACCCTCCCCTTGAGCACATCATCACATCATACTTGTAATGGTGGCATATGTTATCTATTTACACCATTATTCTCGAAACAAATCCTACTATTATTAAATCCTACATGGGAAACATTGGCCTTTTGAACCTAATTATCGGTTTTAATGCCTATATCAACTTAAACTTTGGGTACACCTCCTTTGGTGACTTCTCAAACTTCAAACCTTAGTGATAAAAATGTGCAAGATCTTTTCTAAAATATAAAAAAAATTAAAATCTCAAGTTACAAATATGAAACAAAATACTATGAGGTCACCTTGTGTTATTTTCAAAAGAGGTGTTGCATATCCCTCTTGCACTTGAAATATCATTCCAACCTTGTCAACTAGTTTTGTTACACATAAGTTCACACTTTAAGATGGCAAGGGTGATACTGAATAACATCTTAGATGTTTCTATGTGACATGCCTTGATTATGCCTCCAATGATAAAATTTTGACTAAATTATTTCCAAGGAGCCTCAAGGACTATGTTATAAGGTGGTTCTAGAATTTACCAATCTAATTAGTAAAAGCATTCAAACCTCCTATGGATAATTTTTTGGCACAATTCACTATCAACATTACCGAAAGGTTTCCTATGCCCAAACTACAAAGATCAACCAAGGAACCAATGAACCTACCAATGAATATGTCTTGAGGTACAAGATAATGTTGGCTAAAATGACCAATCTAATGGTAGATAAATAGCTTAAAGGCATATTCAAGTAAATTTTGCTTGTCCCATTACATAAGTCTATTGTTTTTAAAAAGTTTAAATATTTTGATGACTTATGCCATATTTTTCATGGTCTTGAAATGAAACTTATCTCATTAAACAAATTAAGTATGTATCAAACACACCAACTATATCCAACACTAATTTTATTATCAAACCAAGTTACAAGGTAAAACCTATAGAACTTAAAAAGGAAACAACTACCATGGTTAATGCAATGTCACAAAAACCTAATCATATTATCTTATCCAATGTACCAAGAAGACTATTTTCATGATTATATGAGTCTCTAAATTTGTTAATTCTAAATCTTGTGTAGTGTCACCTCATATCCTCCCTCCTCCTATAGAGGTTGATATGAGTTAACCTCTACCCAAAGGACTATGATGCAAATGCTTATTTTTACTATCACCAAAGACCTGGGCATTCTATAAATAGATGTTTTATATTTAAGCATAATATTTAATACCTTATTTATGACTAAAAATTACATTTGATGATCTTCCAAAAGAATTAGGTTCATAACCTGTTGATCACCATAATCAGAAGATATTTAACAACCATTTACAAGACCATTTTAAGAAGGATATAGAAGTGTAAATGAATTATAATGCACATCCTCATCCACCACATTATGGGCACCCATTAGATTAGATTATTGGTACTTATACATGACATACACCTCCTATGATTCAGATATCTTCTATTACTTTTGATGACAGTGAGATTTTGGATGATGGATCATATATTCATTCATTATTCATTTGAGCATACCTTAATAACTAGTCTATACATAGTGTTATGATCAATAATGGTGCTAGCAATAATTTTTTCACCATGACATTGTTCATACATTTGGGATATATATATATATATATATATATATATATATATGATGATTTACAAATTTTGACCAAAGTGGTCAGAGCAAGGTTGGCCCAACATATATAGTCACTACATTCTCAGTTGTATAATATATAAGAGTCTTTGATATGCTATGGGGATGACCTTGGATACATACACTATGCACAATATCTTATATAATGCATGGGTGTGTTAAATACATTCATACCACTAGGGTAATTATAGTTTTTAAAATTACATATGAACATCCACTTGAACAAGAGAAGTTGAGACAGTTAATTATTAGACCTATTAAGGTTAATCCTTCATGAAAGGTTGAGCAATATGAAATAATATTTCCTAGGTGGATAGTATGTGAGATACCATTGCATCTAAGATACACATTGGTTCCAAAAAATCCTCATAAACTACTACAGATCATATTCAGTTATCTAAAGTAACCAAACATATTCTTATTTATACTATTCCAAAGAAACCACATAACACTCAATGATGGGTTCCATGAACCCCCATATTTTCTATTATTTCCTCACAACCATAGAGTCCTATTATACATACATAGGCATCATAGATCCTATAGTGCTAGATATTACACTTATACATGCTCCTTAGTAGTACCACTAGTTTATTGCACTAGTTTTCCAGTGAGGAGAAACCTATGACCATACCTTAGATGAGATCATATGATAGTCATTTCTTTTCAAATATTCTAAAAATACAAAAAAAAAAATAGTGTTTTCATGTTTTATTAGCTCTTTGGCATCTATGTTGTTGGTTCCATGTTGGTAGACAACATATAATTTCTTTTTATATACACATATATGTTTCACGCATATTTTGAGTGTGATACATGCATACCTAGGCACATGATATATGTACATACAGATATCAAGCCTTCCATCTAATCATGTCATCAATATGTTTGGGGCATCTGATTATTTCATCATGATACACCCATGTTATATCATTATATGATAACTTTCCATTATCATGTTTGAGATTATACACTTTCACATGTCTTTATCCATGCGTATATCTTTTACAGTGTACTTGATATGATATGTACTTAACATTTTTTGCTAACACATATATCCAAAGACTAGTATGATATGCTTATGTTGGTTTTTTTTTATTCCATACTTTTAATTTTTTAGCTCTTCCTTGAGTGTGTTCATTACTTTATATTAACTTTCATTTTATTGCTTGTCTTGTGGCCCTCGTGCCTTTATTTTCCTACTGTGACATTTACACATGTCATAGTTTGTTATATCTGGACATTTAAATATGTCATTCTATGTTTTTTGGATATTTGATTAAGTCATGTCCCTTCGATTGTGTGGCATTTGAACATGACCCTTGTATGAGGTCCCCTTTGACCATTACCTTTTGTTTTAATTTTGATTGCTCTTGTGTGTGCGCTTGATTGATTTTTGATCTTGTACTATTACTTTCTAGACATTTTTATGAATTTCATCATGCATCTTAGGACTTGATGTGATCACATACTATGTAACTCATTATTATATCTACCTAGACATGTTACTCATATATGCTACATGATCCATACATAGATTATAAAGTTATCTTATCCTTTTGAGGTAAAGTTTCTAATTCCCCACACCTCAAAAGGTGGGCCATATTAGTAGGGTCATGTCATAGAGGCATGGATTCCACACCTTCATAGTTTTAAATTACAATGGGGGCATGTTATGGAAACATGTTCTCCACACTTACACTAGTTCTCAAATTCTTCAAATTCAGTGGGGGCATGTCATGGTAACATGTCCTCCACATTTGAAATTTTTTAAATTGGCCAAATTTCATAGTTACAAATGCACATGTGAACTATGTGCACATGTATGTAGATGCACTCAAATGTATCTGAATTCTATTTTGTAACTCATGTCTCTATAAACTGAGTGCATATGCCTCAAAATCTATACCAATGTGTGAATATCTATCTCATATTTAAACGTCTTTAAAATATTTGAATCGTTTATTATATTCCAAAATATGATTTTTTTACTCATGGATGCTTTGTCTTTATGACAAGCCCACTATATTCCCCCTTTTTGAGGTGATGGACATATCCTTCAAGTCAATCATCTCAAATTAAAATTTAATTGTATCATGTCAGGTGTAAAGATATAATCATGTCAATATGTGGATAATATGTCATCATATTAATGTATATGTCATAAAGGCATGTATGTTGCATATGTAAAATAGGGCATATAAGTGTCCTATCAAGATAAATTATTAATTAGGCACACAATAGTAACCATCACTAATATAATAACTAAATAAGACTACATTGTAAGAAAGTACATGATATAAATCATGGCACCACACACAAAGAGGGAGGTGTGTGATAAGGATCATGGCACCCAAAAATATAACTATCACACAAGTTCAACAAATAATGTCACATAATAGAAATTAATGTCACACATAAGGCTGCCAAAAGATGCATATAATGGAAATAAAGATGTCACAACAAACAATGCCAAGGGCCAAAAATAAGGAAAATAAATATGTCGCAACAAACAAGGCCAAGAGACACACAAAAGGGATATAAAAATGTCATAAACAAAGGGAAAATGAATGTTGCACACACAAGGTGAAGGGCCACACAAAATAGACAAGCAATGACTAGCCTATGATGAAAGAGTAACAACATCAATGAAGCATAAAATAATTGAAAACTAGTTTACACTATCTATGCCTGGCAATGTCACATCATAGTAAAGTAGTGTATCCATGTAGCACAATGTGTTAAAAGGCCCTAAAAAGATATAACTTGTGATAGTGTGACCTTAGAAGATGATTAACCTAGCATTGACATGGACCCTAGGTATAGGAAAGTCCAACATTTATGTGTCCATGTATGATATGTTTGTCCTAAATCATATTCATATATCATGAAATACACGTGTATAAAAAGAATATGGAAACTACCAAACATGTGATAAATAACATATGTAAATAGTGTAACTAGCCCTCATGTCATGCTTAAGTCTTGATTTTAATTTTTTGAATACTTTGAATGTTTTTAAATTTATTTTGATTTTTTGTAAAGGATCAATCATGTATTTTATCCCAATCATGAAAGGGGACTATATTGTATGGTGTGTCTTCCACCTCTACCATTTTTTGGAGGTTTTATATATAATTTACATATTATTCATCTAAATAGTATGTTCTTTATTCCATATTTGTTGTTACATTGGGAGAATTTATTTGTTGATGATTGTTATTACTATTATTTTGAATTATGATTGTCTTTCCTGCATGTGAGAAAGTGATATACTAATTTTTATGATACATTATGGCCTCCACTTTTTGTAACCATAGATGTCCCAATTTGAATGTTGATCAATGATTAGGAAGCATGGCCAAAATGTATGTATTAATAACTATAGACATTAAATCTGAATTATATATCACCTCAGACTTATACATGACATACACCTTCCATGATTCAAATACCTTCTATTACTTTTGATGATAGTGAGATTATGGATGATGACTTAGATCTTCATTCATTATTCATTTTTGCATGCCTTGATCACCAACCTATACATAGTACTATGATTGATAATGGTGGTAGTGATAAGGTTTTCACTATGATATTACTTACATATCTGGGATATACACATGATGATTTACACCCTTCAACCAAAGTGGTCAGAGCATTCAATAGAACCTCATAATAGGTACTTGGTGAGATTGAATTACATGTATAGATTGGCCCAACACATATGGTAATTGTATTCTCAATTATATCATACACAATATTCTTTGATATGTTATTGTGATTACCTTGGATACATATATTATGCACAGTACCTTCTACAGTGTGTGGGTCTATTAAATACATCCATACCAATAGGGTGATTACAATATCTAAAATTCCATATGAACATCCAATTGAATAAATTAATTTTATACGTGGGTAGTAATTATCAAACTTACTAAGGTAAATCCTCTATGAAAAGGTAAGCAATAGGCAATCCCCTTTCCTAGGCAACCAATACTTGATAGACCATTGTATCAGAGACACACTTTGGATTCTGTAGAATCCTCAAATAATATTACACAACATATTCAATTACCTAGAGTAATAAAACATGTTTTTATTTATGATTTCTAAAAAAACACAAAACACTCAAAGATGGGTTCCATGAACCCTCATTTCTTCTATTATTGCTTCATGACCACAGAGTATTATTATACATACATAGAGCATCACAGATCCTCCAATGCCATATATTACACCTATCCATGCTCCTTGGTAGTACCTCTAGTTTAGTTCACTAGGTTATGAGTGGGGATATATCTATGACCATCCCTTGGATTGGATCATAGGATAGTCTTATCCTTCCAAATATGCTAAAAATACCAAAAAAATTAAAAATCCAAAAATCCAAAAATATTTAGCATTTCCATATCTTATTAATTCCTTGGAATATATGTTGTTGGTTTTATGTTGGTAAATAACATATCATTTCTTTCTATATACACACATATGTTTCATGCATATTTTGAGTGTGATACAGCCATACCCAAGCACATGATATATGTACATATGGATGTTGGGCCTTCCCTTTACTCACATAATTAGTACATTGATGGAATCCTTTTTCCTTGATCATGATACACCTAAGTTATATAATTTTACAATCACATTCCATTATGATGTTTGAGCTTATGTACTTATGCATGCCTTTATCCATTATTATATCTTTTGTAGTGTACTTTATATGTTATGTACTTAACATTTTTTGCTAACACATATATCTAGGGACTAGTATGATATGTTTATGTTAGTTTGATATGATCCCATACTTTTCTTTTTTCACTCCCTTTAATGTGTTCCTTACTTTTTATTGTCTTGTAATGTATTTCTTGTTCAAGCATTTGAATATTCTTCATTGATTATGGTTTGATGCCTCTATTTGCCTATTGTGACATTTACATATGTCATAGTTTGTTTTATGTGGACATTTGAACATGTCATTCTTTGTATTATGGAAATTTGACTAAGTCATGTCCCTTCGATTGTGTGCTATTTGAATATGCCCCTTATATGAGGTCTCCTCAAACCATTGCCTTTTGTTTTACTTTTGAGTGCTCTTGTGTTTATGTTTGATTGCTTGTTGAGCTTGTATTGTTAGTACCTATATGTTTCTATGATTAACATCATGCATTTTAGGCCTTGATGTGATCACATACTATGTACCTCATTGTTATATCTACCTAGACATGCTACTCTTATATGCTACATGATCTATACACATATTATACAATTATCTTATCCTTTTTAGGTAAGGTAACTACTTGTTTTTACTTCCCCTCACCTCAAAAGTGAGGGCATGTCATAGAGGCATGGCTTCCACACTTACACCAGTTCTTATATTCTCTAGATTTATTGGGGGCATGTCATGGAAACATGTCCTTCACACTTGCACAAAAAATTTAAATAGGCCAAATTTCATAATTATATGATTCAGATACACACTTTTAGTAACATTCTATACATTGATACCATTATTATACCCAGGTTTTATCTTGTGACATATATGAGATGCATATGACATGTAAAGGGAACCTAAAATTGAAAATAAAATAAATTTTTAGATTTAAAATACTATTATATCATACCAAAGATGGACTTTTATGGACTATATTGAGCTAGTCTACTATAATAGTTGGTTCACATTTTGCCAAGGTAGAGGTGATTAAATCACTTAATATTACCAATTTTATAATTTATACTTGATTAAATCATCTAACTTCATCATAATTATAGGTTGGAGTAATAAAATCATCCATCCTCACTAGATATATAGTGTGATTTGACTAGATCACTCACACTCACTAGGTTATAAGTATGATTAAGTTGCATAATTGAGATAAGATAAATGGTTGTGTGGCAACTCACCTTTCACCAAGGTTTGGGGCATGTCTTCAAATGTCTATATATATGTATGCAATTTCAAGTTTTAAAATTTTCTTAATCTTAACTCCAAGGCTCCATAAGAAAGCATCTCTTCAAATCAAATTACCAAAATGCAAGATGTTTGCATTGACACGCATGTGTACTCCTAACCTTTATCTCTTTACTTTCAAGCATTTAATACTCTTTCAATTTCAGATGTCATATACTAATTATATACTATAACATGCTCTTGGTTTCACATCGGTCACTAGTAAATCTCTCAAGTTAGGCTCATGCAAAGACAAGGTGTGTTATACATACCTAGATACACATTTTTTCCTTTAACCTAGAAATTTCATTATTATATTGGGGGGGCAGGGGAGTGTAAACATTAAAATTAAATTACATATAACCTTAATATTTTACATTTTCAAAATACTTATCATGGTTGTACCCTTCAGTTTTAAGACCTTCCTACTATCAAAAGGCTCGTATTCACTATCTCTTTGTCATAAATTATGTATCTCTTAATATAACCATTGTTATTCAATGACCAGGCCTTATATACTATGAAAAAATCTCTAAACTTGATCATTATCCTTATCTACTAGTTTTGGACATGTACATGTTTTCTAGCTTTTTGAACACTTGCATCCCAACTAGACACCTACGTCAACACAGGTGTCCATTTTCCAACTAAGTATCAAGTGCCCAAAAGTCATCCAATCTAAAAATGAAATGTATCCTTATGGTCAACTCAAGTGATTTAGTGCGAGATATTTTTAAAAGAGATTTGTATATATACAAGATCAACCTTCATTCATTCTCCACCTAAAAATTATCGAGAACTCACAAGCAACTTACCAAGAAGCACTCAATTAAGCATTCAAGTTATAAAAACTAGCCTATTCATTTTTTTTTCATAGTAGTCATGAGAACAATATCCCCACAAGTTTGAAGTACTAAAGGAGCATCTCATGAGCCATATTTTTCAAGTTATAAGCTAGGTCACTATATATACTTGTTTATCACACATTACATCCTTATACACACACAAGCCAACATATAGGAGAAAAATACATAAGTCTGAATCTCTCTTCAGAGTATTGGCTATGAAGGCAACACTCATTAACATATGGGTCCTTAGGGTAGCTCAACTTCTTGTGCTCATGAACTCATTTTTCCCATAGTCACTCTAAGGGTGAGAAATCCATGATTTGATCATTTGATGAAGAGCAACAACCTATGCACACAATCTAAAGATATTAGAGGAAAGGTGATAGAAAACCGATGAGGATCTAGTTGGTCACACCCAAATCCAATCACTATTCCATGTAGGACACTTGTATCCAATTCAGACATCAAAATTGACACAACTATCTAGATCTAATACAAGCATCTAAGGCCACATAATGAAAAATTCCAAAATCTTATATTGTTATAGGATCCTGATCTAGTCCACTTCTAGTTTGTTTCAAACTATATCTATATGTGCACAATAAACTAGCTAAGTACTCTTGCTTTTAATTTATTACAATATCAATCAATAGTTGTACTTTTTATTTTGTGCATATCTCAGTATTATAAATTTAAAATATTGTTTATTTGAATTTGTAAAATAATTATCTTGCTAATGATCTATTTATCACCTTTGTGCTTAGTTATTTCTATATTCTTAACCATAGATACCCGTATCTAAAATAATTTAGGGTTAAATAGATACCACTGAAATGTTTCTTTTAGGTTTTTTTTTTGAAATCTTTTTTTTTTTTTTTTTTCTAATATTGAGTATCAATGTAAATACTAAAATAATAATGCTCAATAATGATATTGAAGATCAATTTTTAATATTTATTACAATTATTTGTAAAGGCAACATTTGTCATTCTTAGGTTGTATAATTGGCTACATATGAATTATAATAGCAAATGAATGCAATGGGTTGTTATAGTGGGTAAATCGATAGCCAATAAGGTAGGCATCACCTTCATAAATTGGTCATTCTATGAACTCCCCCTGCTAAAATTCATGTGCACCTATCACAAGGGCAACAATTTGGATCCCTAGTTAGTACGACAACCTCCCTAGGGTATGAGAACCTATGAACAATAATAAACTTTGATAAATATCTTTGTACCCACACATAAACTCTATATATTGATAAAAACCTCAAGACAACTAAAAAATCAATTTAAATGATCTATTAGCATAATTATGATCCATGGATGGAATCACCTCAATGGATAAGAGGGTTTTCATCCCCTAAACCTATACATTAGAAGGTTTTCATCCTTTAAACCTGTACTCTAGATGAAAAAGTTGAACACAAAAGCTCCAACCTGAAATAGGGTTTTGATTTCAAAGATGAATAATGAATGATGAATCCATTTGAACCCAACTCTTCTTTTATAATTTTATTTTTTCTAGTTGTCCTACCTTATAAATATTTAAAACACTTTTAGATAAATATTAATTTTTGTCCACTTAAAGAATATTACTTTTTTTGGCCCACTTAACAAATATTACTTTTTTGTCCCCTTTATAATAATAATACATAAGTGTCCTTATTCCATGTTATAAAATAAAGTGACTCAGGACAACCTAAAATATTATTATTAAATTATTTTTCTAATTTTATGCCTTATCCAATGGGAAATAAGGAATAGGCTACAAGTATTTTGATTGGTTTAATTCTAAAAAGGGTACATGACAACATATTTTAGATTGTTTGTGAAAGTGATCTAATTTTCCCATTATGCAATATTTGAAACCAAATATTGATTTTGATTTTGTAACTCTTCTATTGACCTTCTCATAATAATAATTTGATTTTTAATGGCTTTATAAGCACAAACCCTAGGTACTTCTAATTGAACATGTATACACACACCATCAAGATGTGTGGGAGGTGGAGGGGATTGAAGAAGGACATGTTGATTACATTCATTTGACACTATAGGATTGTTCAAATTCCCTCTTGGGATAGTGACAAAATGGACCTTGTTAGAGGGACAGTAACTATCACCATCGTGAGAGTTAAGATGAGGCTTTATAATAACTTGAATATATAACTACTCTTATTCCTGTGTTATGCTTGACTTGACAGAATATTGCATTAATGAAGCTTGTGTAAAGTTTTAAACAATTATCTTATCATAATCATCAAAGAGATATATATCATCCATTGTAAAATACATGAAAAATGTTTTATAACAAAGGCAAAAATGAGATGCATAGAAATAAAGAAAATTTTTAAACCCTAGGATAATTTTTTTTTAAACCCTATGACCAATTTTTTTTAAACCCTAAGGAAGACCTAGGTTAGACAATGTTTGAATAATAAACATGTTCACCAAATGTTTTTTCTATTTTTGAGTTAATATAGAAATATCAATCCTAATTAGGTAAATTGATTAGAATATTACAGGGTGTTGTAAACACAATTTTGAACATCGATTTAAAGATAAATAATTGAGATAAATAAATTAAAATGGAAATGAATAAGGACAAATTATGCAAAAGATAAATGAACTTAGTTTTTTGAGTCATCAGGGAAAAGCGCAAGAAAACATAATGTAGGAACAAACATAATGTATGAAACTCAGAAATATCCTAAAAGTTGAGCTTGAGTGATTTGACGAATAGGAATGCCCAATATTGGACATAAGCAACTACCACTTTTTTCCTTATTGGTTGGTTCTATCTTTTTAAAAAAATAGAAATTTTGGAACAATCGGGTATGACAATGATAGTTAGGTATTTTTTGCACTAATTTGATCTTCAAAAATTATGTGGAGACCTGTATATGCCTTCTTGAAGTTTAAAACCCTAGCTTTGTGCCATAAGGAGACAAAAAATATGGAGTAAAAAGGGGTTAGTGTTTGGATTTATGCTATACCTCAACACCCCACTATGTTAAGCTCTATCTACGTACCAATACTTTGAACAAGATTCAAAACTCTATGTAGTTCTCTCACATAAGTACTTTGCACTATTTTGATCCTTTGACTATATGAATGCATATAGAATTGGCTTGAATACTTTATCATTCTTGGCTAGGGATATATAAAACTAAATTCAGACTTGGCTCATGACTATTTGAAGTGCTTAGAAACTGATTTGGGCAAAACAGGGACCTTTTGTTCAATATGCACTTATATAAATGAACTTTTGTAATATAATTGATAAGCTTACAAAGATTTATCAAATGAATGATTTAAATGTGATTTTATAGTGGTTCAAGAAAGAAAAATACTTATTGGAGAGTTTATAGATCTAAAGTTCGACCCTAAGGATACTTTCGTTTTTGAAATTTTACTTGTGTGAGGAAAGGACAATATCGATAGACAAGGGAAAGAATGTTATGTGTTCTTGTCCCTTCGGGTAGGATACTAAATTTGGGGTCTAATTCAGAGCATACAAATGCATAAAGGTGTTTTTATAATTAATATCATTTCTATAGATGATACTAGATGGATTTGTAGTGAAATAAGGTCTCCTCTTATGTTTGGGATAGGAAAAATTAGTGAAATAAGTGTCAATTAAGTGTGCATGCCAATTAATGGTAAAAAGGCATAAAATAGACATAACCAAGTATTCATGACCAAATTTAAGTTACTATATATCTAATAATTGAAAGTAAACTATTCATGAAAATACTTTTGAGCTTACTATCGAGTGATTGATATTTCATATTAGAAACCATAGTTTTGAATTTAAACACATTGTAATCACCTAAAAGTGGAATTTGGATGTTAAGAGTGTTGCTTGAGACAACCTATTCATAGTTTAGCCCTAAAAATATCCTAGAGGATTTATCACACTATTCCAACCATTATGTGGACCACAAACATCTCTAGTCAACTCAAACACAATCCTATAACTGCATTCCCAGATCTTAACCCTTTGTGCCCAGTAGTCTGCCAGTTGACACTCGTGCCAAATTAAGGACACTAGAGCTATATGGCGCCTAGTGTCCCCAACATGGTGCTAGTGTCCCTTTCCCTAACTCTCCCAAACAAATATATTTTCAAATGTATGCCCCTTTTAAGGTTGGCCTAATCATATTTTATTATCCACACAAGCTACAAATCACTATAAATACAAGACTATTAGACCTCTATCCATTAGATGGAAAATAGATACAAAAATCTTATTTAAATAAGAAACAAATTGAATAAAATCAAGGTTATTAATCCCTATTATTCCTTACTTCTGCATACTACCATCTTCAGCTTCCCTAAGCCCAGATTTCAAAGATTTCCAATCTCAAGCACACTCAAGGCATTCGAGACCACTATCATTATAAAATTCACTTGTACTTGCACTAAAAACTACATCAAGCTTGATGCCTCCTTGGAGTATTGGTATGTAGGAACCTCTCTTCACAATGAGGTGTTGAGGATGTCTAGCTTATCCTACTAACAAACACACATTTTCAACTTATGCCATAATTGCAAGAAGAATTAGGGTTTACATCATAAATCAGTTGTTACAGGCACAAAATAAAGTTTTAGACTTAATGCGTGTATGAACATAACCCAAAAACACAGGTGCATGTGCACCCAAAATTTAAGAACAATCTTGCACAGAGGAAACTAACACCATTTTTAGGACACTAGAGCCATATGGCACTATTGTCCAAGTGTGGTGCTACTATCTAGGATGGAATCTAACATAGGGATCATATTAATGACACTTAGACCTATTAATATTCTAATTTTTAGCACTCAGATCTTCTATGCCAAGTTTTTACAGATAATTTTATATTTACACATATTTGTTACTATTTTTAAAAAGTTAAAGCAAGTCAAATTTTGTAACAGATCAGTGGTTATTTAATGCATATTATTTCATTGATTTAAATAACTCAGCGCTTTAATCAAACTTAGGATTTACATAGTAGAACCTTAAAAGGTTAAATCATTTGGTGAACCCGACTTACTTTGAACATTGCTTAAAACCCTAATTTTACATAAGGTTTTCTTTCTCCCAATTATTGTGCATTAAATTAGGGCTACAAACTTCTATTTTTCTTAATTTTTGGCATAACCTAGCTCATTTAATCAATCCCACATTAGGGTTTCATTTTATTAATATAATTTAAAAAAATCAAAGCAACCCTAATTCAAAACCTTAACCCTAGATAACCATAGGGTTTACATTTCCAGAACTCATATTTTAGATCCATATCTTCTAATTTGTATTTCATATAATCATGATCATAATAATATAATAAATTAATCACTTTTTATTTCAAAATCCAATACTTTTATTTACATGCTTATTCCCTTTAATTCAAACTAAACTCAGAAAAAGACATAAACACATGTATAGATGATGATTTCTATCAATTGTAATATATGTCATATTTCATAGCATGTTATCTTTCTCCTATGTGGAATTCCATTAACAAGCAAACATGTACACACATAGAGGATTTAGCACATAAGCTAACAACTATGTTTCAAGCTACAATGTCATATCTAATGCACATGAAAGAATATCCTTCTCCTCCTCATGTCCATGAGGGTGATAGCTACTTTCCCTCTAACCAAGTCCATGTTATCACTCCTCCACGAGATGAAGCAGCCTATAGCAATGTCACTAATCCCCATACTCAGTCTATTCACACCTCTTCCCTATAGGGTGTGTGCCTACATGTTCAATCAAAAATAGGTAGGGTTTGTACTTGTGAGACTCTATGTGATCAAATTATCAGTATGAGCAAGATAATTGTAGGATTACAAAATCAGAATCAACTATTACATGAAAAGATTACAACATTAAAAAATCAATTTACAAGACAAAGGTCTCCAGGGCACATTAGTGTAAATCATGTATATGCAACTTTGCCCAGTCAATTTGTGTAAAATAATGTTACATATCAAAACACAAAATCACAACAAAGTACATCTACAACTAGTGATTCAAAAAGCATTCAAAGATCAAATAAGAGTTCAATTAAGATACTAAGGGAAATGATTAAAGATAAGTTGATCAACCTACCCCCTCTACACCCAATAAGGAGATCCATATATTATTTTGCATATCATAGAATGCATGAGCAAGACACTAATTCATGTTTAGCATTGAAAATGAAAATACAACAGATAATGGATACATATGACTCATATAGTGACACTTCATCCAAACAACATACAATAACACATCTACAAATTCAAAAAAAGTCAAATTAGGAAACAATACAAAAATGGATACCAAAGCATAACTTAGAACAACAAAAGGTTCATAAAACACAAGCAGAGAGAGAAATAGTACAACAAGCACAAGTAAAGCAAGCAAACCTAACTCTCCAAAATGAGGCTCAACTTTCAAAATGGTATGATTTTGGTCACAAATATCTACAACATTTTGATTATCATGGTCAAGGTTTGGGAAACTATACCCAAGACATCACTACTCTTATTCTAACAATTGATAATATTGGTCAAAAATGTTTGGGTTTTATTGAACATCCTAAGGCAAATCATTCATAGGTATAGTTTATCAAGGCAAAACATCTAGATACATAGGAAATGTTACATAAAGATATAGAACTTAAGTTACAAAGTCAAAATCATGATAATCCAACAAACTTTCTCAAACCATGCTTTTTAGCAAAAGAGCCTCCACAACACCATATGTCTACAATAAGCATAGTTTCAAAGGGAAAACTCACAATCAATATGTCAATGCACAATTTAGAAAGGTCAACTCCATAGTATGAGGCAATTCCCTCTAGCATTCCAAGTTATTATGATTCTGATGATGAACAATACTCAGATTCCTATTTCAACAACATTCAACTACAACATAGTATTCACATTGCACAAGAGATTACCATTCCTATTTTTGAAACATGCCATAGTGATAGTGAGTCTCCCATGAGACTCATCATTTAATATTGTTTCTCTCTACTTGTACATACCTTCCTTTTATTTTTCTCCTTGTACATACTTTGTTTTCATTTGCTTGTACACAGCTTATATCCAAAAAATATAAAAACAAACATGACAAAACATAAAAGCATTCAAATAATTACTTAAAAAAACACAAAAATTATAGATTGTATGCATTTTTATGTTTACATTTCTTATACTTGTCAGATACTACATATGTTATCTATCTTAGTATAGTCAATTTTATCATACATCCATGTTTTACTTGTTTTTATCAAGTGCTTGCAAATTGCTTACAGGACTCAAGTCTACTACATTGATCCAAACTTGTTATCATATACCCACTAGAGGCATATACACTAATTCATGGTTATTCATTTGACACATTCACCCACTTGGGGCCATCTCATACACAATTTATATTACTAGGTTCTACCCTTACGTTCTTTACATTCTAGTTTTTGCATTGTTATATCTTGATATTGATCATTGCTACTCATATTCATATTTTTTACTGACTATCACTAGTTTAGACTTAACATATGTATCTCCTTGCTCTTACATAGATTTGTACTACATAGTTATGCATGCTTTCATTTCTAGTTTTCCTAGTTTAGACTTGATTGTGTTTCCTATGCTTTTTCTATTTGAGGGCATTTGAATATGCCATTGTTCTTTGGCTCTATGCCAATTATATTCATGTATGCCTTGGGCATGTGCCCATGTCCCTTGTGTGTGTTTTCTTGATTGTGTATGTGGACATTTGAACATGTCCTTGTATGTCTTCTATTCTTATATTTAGTGACATGTGCCCATGTCCCTTGTATTATGGCTCCTTGGCCTATTTTACATACCTCATGTGTTTTATGTGTATGATTTTTGTATGCATCATGGCCATGACACTTGTATTTGCTTGTTACACACACCATTTTTTGATGTCATGAGGAACATCATGCATCTACCCTTCCTACTTAGGTGTCGTGATGCACATCATGCCCCATCCCCCTAGGTAGCTACTCAGATTTGTTTTTATACACATTGATTACATCTATCTCGACACCCTTGTGCAATTATATATGACAACACACATCTTACATTACATACTTATGCTCATATTCTTTTACATTCTGATGTTATGTTTTCACATTGTATTGGATATCATGTAATTATCATATATGCTCTAACTAACACATTTTGCAGAGTTATTTTATTTTGAGGATAGTTCTTACACATGTTAACAACTACCCTCAAAAGAAGGGGAATTCATAGGGGTTTGTCACAGAGATCAGGCTCTTACATTGCTATGCTTAGGTCATTTTTAGCACGTAGGCTTAGTTTTAGAAATCAGACACAGGAAAAAATAGGGACTCAAAAAGCAATTCAGTCACCCAGATTTCAGACTAGATAGAATTAGCGCCCAGATTGGGACACTAACACTGTAGGGAGCTACTGTCCACTACATGGCACTATTGTTTAGTAGCCCAAACTTTAGGGGTAGTATAGATTAGCTATAATAGTACACTAGGTATAATACAAATTTGCATAGATACAATCACAAGTTTGATAGTTATGTTCAGATACACTCATTTTAGCTCAAATTCATACCAGTTGGTAAAATTAGGGGCATCATGTGAAACATGATCAATCCCAAATCTAGTCCAAATACATAGATATAATTATTACACACTCAATTCATAATCAATATACTCAGATATCATATTGGTGGCATGTGCATTGCACATGGTTTCCATATGCTCAGTTACACACAAGTTGATCAAATGGAATGGAAAACTCCATGTCATTTTCTACATTGTATACACTTGCTATCATATTTTAATTTGTCACTAGTTTCATGCCTTACTCCATCTATAGTGGTTGTCATTCTCAAGTGACCTAGAGTCACCTAATATACCCAAGTGGTTGCAGAGCTAACATACGTAGTTTAGATATACCCAGCTAGAAACTTTCAACACTTTGCATAGTTCAGTTTTAAATGCATCTACTACACATGGGTAGGCAATGATGGAGTCGTAGCCTACTTGCATTCTTGATCCACCCACATGAGAGGATTAGACACACTCACAGTCATATCTAAGTTATTCACAGGGCATGATCCACTGAACATAGCAGGGCAATGATGGATTCAAAACTGGATTGAGTTCTTGAGCCACCCCCATATGAGGATTGAGCATTCTATTAGCTCAGTCCAAGCTATTCAATAATTTGATCACTATGTACACTCACACACACAGGTTGTCACTAGGTTCATGCATTGGTTCATGGACCTAATGAGGTGTATTCATTCATTTTCCTTTTTCCTATCTATTGACTCAACTTTACTCAATTAATTTATTCAACATAGTCTTTCAATTTTGATAATTTCTTAAGTAAGGACTAATTTTTGTCCATTTCATTATAGGTCATTGCTTTGGACCATGTTTCACATGCGCAGACCTAGCTTCACATACTTAGACTTAGCTACGTAGGCTTCACTTCCTAGGTAAGTCTAGGTATGCTTATTTTTCCTTTATACTGGTAATTTGGCTTTGCTACATTTCTAGCATAAAAGTGGTATTTGGATGCTAAGAGTGTTGCTTGAGACAACCTATTCATAACTTATCTCTAGACCTATCCTAGAGCCTTTATCACACTTTTTAAGCCATTATGCAGACCATAGACATCTCCAGTTAGCTCAAATAAAGTCCTAGAACTACATTTGCATATCCTAACCCTTTGTACCCAATAGCCTACCAAGTGGACACTTGTGCCATATTAAGGACACTAGAGCCACATGGTGCTAGTGTACCCAACATGGGCCTAGTGTCCCTTGCCCTAAATCTATCAAATGAATATATTTTTAAATGTATGCCCCTCCTAAGGTCAGACTAAGCACATTTTATTATCCACACAAACTATAGATCACTATAAATACAAGACTATTAGACCTCTACCCACTAGATGAAAAATAGATGCAAAAAAGCCTATTCAAATAAGAAACAAGTTGAGAAAAATCAAGGTTATTAATCCCTATTCTTCCCTATTTTTGCATACTACCATCCACAACTTCCCTAAGACCAAATTTCAAATATTTTCAATCTCAAGTAGACTCAAGGCATTTAAGACCACTATCATTCTAGCATTCACTTGTACTTGCACCAAACACTAGGTGGGAGAACTACATAGGGATTGATCCCTCCTCAGTGTAGTGGTATGTAGGAAACTCTCTTCACAACAGGGTGTTGAGGATGTCTAACCTATCCTACTTACGAACACACATTTTTAGCTCATGCCATACTTTCAAGAAGGATTAGGGTTTACATCATAAATCAACTCTTATAGGCCAAAAACAGAGTTTTAGACTTCGTGTGCATAATAACAAAACCCAAAAACATAGGCATAGGTACAATCATAATTTAGAAATAGTCTTGCACAGAGGACATTACCATCATTTTTAGGACACTAGAGCCACATGATGTTATTATCAAATTATGGAGCTACTATCCAGGAGGGGATTTAACACTTAGACTTGTTGATGACACTCAAACCTGTTTGTATCCTAGTTTTTAGCACTCAGACCTTCCACATTAGGTGTTTTCCCAAAAAGCCTTTATTTATACACATTTATTGCTATTTTTAGAAAGTCAAAGCAAGTCAAATTTTGTAATAAATCAATGGTTATTTATTACATATTATTTCACTAATTTAGACAACTCATCCCTTTAATAAAACTTAGGATTTACATATTAAAACCCTAAAAGGTTAAATCACACATAATCATTAATGGTTTCATTTTATCCTCATTTAATTTGAGCTAATTTGGCAAAAGTAACTTTCACTCGAATGTTGATTTTAAAGTAAGCTAAGAACTCATCAAATAATTTGGTAACAATGTGAAAATATCCGCTTGATAAAACATAGAACTGATCAAGGGCATAATATTTCAAGTTTGTTGGAAATAGTTTGGTCAATAGTTTGTCATTATGAGTGAAATTTAAGAAAAAAGCATCAAATGCTCTAATGTGATTTGAAGGATCTCCTTTTCCATCAAACTATACAAATTTCAGAGCTACAAAATTTACTATAAAAGGATGCACCATCACTCCATAATCTAAAGGGTTTAATAGAATATTATTGGAAATGACCTCACTATTTGACCTATGAGACTCTAGGGTGAGGGTTTGAGTTTGAATTTGTATAACACATAGAGTATGCATCATAGTAGTCATTTAATAGTTGGAGAAGATGTAAAAGGTGGGAAATTAGAATAAGGTGGAATATAATACTTTTGAAAAATTGAAGGATTGACACCATGTTGAGAAGGATGAGGAATGTATAAGTAAATGTTTGCTGACCAATCTTTAGAATAGTAAATCTAAAGCATGTAGAGAAATAATAAAATCATGTTGAGAACGAATAAAAATACGTTGAGAAAAATAAGGACCATTAGAATAAATAAAGGCATGTTGAAAATGACTATAGCTATTATGAGAAGAAATATAAACATGTTGAGAAGCAATGGAAACTTCATGAGTAGTAGGAGGAATATTAGAAGCAATGAAGACACCATTAGAAATAGGAGGTTGAGCATCAATAGAAGGAGAATCATCTTGAGAAATGAGTACAATAGGAGGTTCAATTTGACATGCAACATCTTTCATAAAATTCGTGAATCTAAGTATTTCATCAAAGTGGGCTGAACACCATCTCAACAAAATTCTTTATTTTGGTCTTTATCCCTACTTTCTTGATCATTATATTTTGTATGAACATTTTGTTCGATCTATTATTATTCATAACATTTTCATCATTGGAATTTGAAGCAAACACATTGGTGTTTTGAAAATATATGATTTATATTTTTTCTAAATAAACCTTAATTTTTGCGCTATTATACACATTTCCATTTTCTATTTTCTTAATGTTCAAGTTTGACCCAAGATTAACCAAAGGAATTCCAATAATATTTATATGTTCTTGATTAAGCCTAGAATTTTTTAATATTTGCAATCACATATCTAGAAAATTTAGGTCACATAAAATAATATTAACATGCAAAACACACACTACACAAGCACACTAGGGTTTGAAGAACTTTTTAGAAATTGATAAAAAAAATTAAAGCTAGGGATTTTCAGATCTAACACAATTAATTCTAAAAATTCAAAATTAAGATCTAGCATAATATCTAATATAGGGGTAAAAATAACATATAAGACACTTGGGTTCACCTAAAGATGAAACCTTTAAGGGGTATAGGATAAATAGAACTAAAATGTATTATGGATAAATGAATTACACTTAGATGTAATAAAAATAACCTAATTATTTTTAATTAAGCATAATAAACATGTGCAAACATTAATAATTCCCAGATTTTTATATTTCATAATCCAAAACTAAGACATTCACATTGGGTTTAGAGTCATATCTTGAATGTCACAGGATTCAGTGACATTCATATGAATATGAATATGCATGTCCATAAGTGATAGCAATATTTCCCAAAAAAATGAAAGTGATTGGCCACTGATGCCTAAAGGTTTATGTGTGATTTTAACATGGGCAACATGCCATGTGCACTACGAACAACTGATAGATAAGTCTAAAATCAATTTGACGACAATGTTTTTCTAGTTTGGATCTTTAATATATTTTCTCTAATATTCACATTGTAATAAATGTAACTTGTAAAAAAAACTTTTTCCCCCTTACCCTATATCGACAAAAATATCTAAAAGTTAATGAAATTAATGAATGTTTTGGGGCCTATATTATCAATTAGGGTTTTTAACATTGTCTAATTATTGGACCCTTGAAAAATAAACAATATGTAAGAAAATTTTTAATTGCATAATTGCAAACAATTCAAGTGACATATAAAAGCCTAGGTCAAGTGCCAAAAAAACTCCACGAGAAATATTATCCTCAGATAATGATAAATGATAATGTTTTTTGATCTCTCTAGAATCCCTAAGGCATGGTTAGGAGTGTTCAACAATGCTCTAATAATATCATGTGTAATATTTATAAGATTCTCTTTATGTAAATGAACTACAACGTGTGTGAATTTATAGACATTTGAATTAAAATTAGAATCTTATTTAATGTCAAACTAACATCAAATGGTTAAAAAGTGAAATAAACAAGACAAGGGGGATATGTGCTCCCTAACATTGAAGGCCCAAAAAGGTGGACCAAGGAGCATTGAGGGCACTCTAGATACACCTAAGAGTGTTGTGGTGCTCTAGACAATGTGCCTAACACCCAAATGGAGAAAGAAGAGAGGAGGTTTGAAAAATAAGGGGTCATGACGAAACACAATAAACATGAAAATAATACGTAGTTTAGACCAATTGTTGACAAATAGATATGTACACTAAAGTCATAAAATTTAATGACTAAAAAATGTCTTGGGGCCATTTTAACAACTATAAACCATTTTTTGAAGGAGCATATTCTTTAGTAGATGAAATCATTACATAATAAATAAAATGATTTTAATTATCGACCAAACTAAACAGTTTATAGGATCACCAATTACACCAATTGCTCTAATCATTCAAATTCACAAGCTTAATGGTATCCTTTAGAAGATTGCTTCTTCTCTTGTTGATTTGAATTCCCATCTCTCCTAAACCTTTTATTATGTTTTCCTCAAATAACTCTATCATGGAGCCAACTCTTAATGTTTCTTCATATTTGGCTCAAATGTTCATGTACCTTAGACATTCAAGAATGCAATGCTCATTTATTTTAATTGCCCTTATGGTGTATAAAACACAAACCCTCTCTTCCCACTATTCCTTATGTGTTGCCCATCTATCTATCTCACATTTAAACTTGTGGAAGCAAGTCATTAGTTGAGCAATGAGGATCTTTTCCCTCCATTTAATTTTAGCCCCTGATATATTTTTTTACAATGCTTATAAGTTGGGTTAAACTCTGTGATATAATATTGTTGTTTCCTTCTTATTTTCTTCCTCCACATCATTGTTTTAAACTTTTCATTCACATAATTTTTGTGTCTTTGTTAAAGTTTAGGTATTCGTTTACAGTGATATCTAGTCTACTCATTCATTTATGATTTTGTTTCATCCATGTATTCTTTTGTCTTTGTAACTCTTTGTCTCTTACAGCGCGAGGTCCCCTGTAGGTCTTCATGTTTTATTTTTTCCAAGTAATATATAACCCTAGTCATTGCAGTTGTCTCTGAAAAGAAAGTTCATTTTTTAGCAAAGATGATTTGATAGTGAACTAAAGCTTTAATTTTGAATTGTTTGTGATTAGACGCTTTTAGATCCTTTTTATTTATCTCCATTTCAATTTTTTTTTTTGTTTCAGCAAAGTTTTCTCTTAAAAAAATCCCAATTTTAATAAGGGTAAATTCATAAGAAATTGAACCTTTAATTTTAAAATTGTTTGTGAATAAACACTTTTAAAAAAGAAATTATTTATGAATAGACGCTTTTAATCCCCATTTCAAACTCACCATTCCACTGACGCATACCTCTTAACCAGACATGGGTAACAATTAACCCAAATAAGAGCGTGGTAGTATCCAGTTAAAGGAATGAATGAATGAGTTTTAATAATGTCCACGAGACCAAACAGTCTATGGGACCAAGTGTCAAGACCATTAGGAGTTCTTCAGATTCCTTTAGATGTCATCCCACCTCCTATGAATCTTTACCAACAGCTAGGCCATGTTGTGTAGCCTCTCTTCCTCAAATAGCTCACTAAAACTGCCCACATTCACGTTGTTATCCTGCTAGCTACATATATCCTTTGTATGCATCGCACTCCCTAATGTAGTGTCATTCAGTTTCAACCGCTCTATCACTGCATAAATTGCAAGTCCTATCTTCCCATCTTTCCTTGGGAACCATCCATCTACTAGTTTCACACCTAAGATGGTGTGAACCGGTCCTCAATTGTGCCACTAGGAGCCTAGCTTTCCCTTTTAAGATCGGCACTTGGGTATGCTTTATCCCCGTGTTCCCAAGTGGGATTCAACTCTTTAATATAATGCATTTTTTTACGCCCAATCTAATTTGTCCACATGGCTGTCCTGATTTTTTCTAACACAAACTTTTTTATTTCCTCTTTGGTGTTAAGACACTCATGTAACTTAATGTCCCGTTTTCCCAACCACTTGATGTTTTGCTTCATCCACATCTTCTTCCTCCGATCTAACACCTCGTTCACCACCATTTTGGGCCACCAGTGATTCCCCATGTTTTCAACCTTTTTTAGGTAGCTTAGTAACCATGAAATCGCCATAGCTTCCATTGGGAAAGTACCGGCCTCCGCCAAGAGGATCTCATATGGAACAGTTGCTTTAACTTTAAGACTACTGGTGATAAGATGTTTTTGAATTCTTTCCAACTGTCTCCATCTGTGATTTGACATGCTGCTTCCCCAAACCTCACAATCGTAGAGGACAACCGGAGTGACCAACAAACCAAAAAGGGTTTTCTTGGTTTTCCAGTCCCAAAGTTTCGGTTTCCTACACCTGTTCTGGAGAAGGTAAGAAGCTCTCCAACCTCCTTGAATCCTTTTCGCCTTGCAATTTTCCCAACTGAGCCTGTTATAGAAAACAATGCCAAGATACTTGTATTCTTCGATGATTTCCAACGGGCTACCTTTGAACATAAAATTAGTTTGTTGTTGTTTCCTTTTTAGAGAGAAGATCATGACTTAAGTCTTGCTAATGTTCACTTGCATCCCGACATCCTAGCAAAATAGCTCTAAAGCCTTCAAATGACCCCTCAAACCATGGGCAGTTTTTGCTATAAGAATAAGATCATCTGCATATAAAAGTAGCTTTACTACAAAACTGGCCAACTGGATGCCACCCCCTTCGGTTTTATTTATCTATTCCTCAAGTTTGTCAATGTAAGGACCAAACAAAGTGGGGGAGAGTGGGCACCCCTGCTTGACCCCAATGTTGTTGTCGAAGCATTCAGACATGCCTTTTCTAGTTCTGATTTTTGCTCTAACACGCTCATAAAGTTTTGAACAACTGCTCTAAACTCATCAGGGACCCCCAATTCTTCCATCCTTTTCCAGAGTTTGTCTCTGGGAACTGTGTCAAAAGCTTTTTTAAAATACACAAAACAACAGTAAGCTTCCCCACCTTGGGTGTTCCAAGCTTTTTCAATCAAATGTCTAAGAGTAATGTTGTGATCAATGGTAGAGTGCCTTGGTCTAAAACCAGCCTGTCCCTTTGCTCTTTTCCCTTTTTTTCTGCCCAACTGTTGATTCTACATTCGATCAAGCTTCCAAACAACTTTCCAAGAAGAGGGTTGACCATGATAGTATGATAGTTAGAGGGATTATTGATATCCCCACTCTTGAAGAGAGGGATAACGACACTAGTCATCCACTCCACTAGAAATCCCTATTGTGTGACCTCATTAAAAATTCTTTTGATGTGCGGAGCAAGGTGTTCAGCTCCCCACTTTAAGAATTCAATGCGCAGCCCGTCAATGTCCTGTGCTTTACCATTTTCTAATTTCTTTATACCCTATTTGATCTCCTCATCCGAGAAGAGCTCGATTGACGTGCTAACATTGGGAGGGAGGGCTTCCTCGTGGTCACACTCATAAAGTAGTTTTGTATACTCTAACCATTGAGATTATGTGATATTATTTTCTGTATGTTTCTTCTCTTGTTGTAGCTCTCTCCAAAAACCTTTGGGATTGTGCTTACCTAACACTATTAGCTCCTTCTTTCTTAGTATAACAAATTTTTCTTTCTTGGCTTTTAACAACTTCACATAATTTTTCTTGTTTTCTTTGTTTGTCTCGCTCTCTTTGTAGGATCTTTTTGCTACTTTGCACTCTTCATCATACCAGGGGTTAGCCGAAAAAGTGTTAGAGACTCCTTTCTGAGGCTTGGATTTCTTGCAAACATTTTGAGCCTTGTGAATCAAAGGGACCAACAAACTGTTGTCAATGTGTTTCCTCGTAATATTATTTTCCTTAAGCCCAACATTGTTTTTGGTCATCTCAATGTGTTGCCCAAGGGCAGCAGTAAAGAGTTCCTAGTTTTTTAAATTCAAGATGATTTTACCATGCAGATTAACTGTCCTAACCTTGTGTTGAGCTTGCCTTTCATTTTGCTTGTTTGTGAGAAAGCCAAACTTAACCAAGAGGGGCATATGGTCAGACTTCATCTCCATAGGGCATTCCCCTATAACAAACTCCAAAAACCTAGCAGTCAAATTTTTAGAGTAGATGACACAATCAACCACACTTTGACCATTGTAGGTTTTGTATGTAATACCCCCAGATCTTGGCCAAGCTCTTGTACCTTTACATATAACCATGTCATACAAACTACAAAGTCCCAAAAGTTCAGCACTGAAGTGTGTCACTCTGCCTTTTCCATCTTGTGACATTCTTTCTCAAAGTTGGTCCCCACCCTCTTCTAGCCATAAGAGATTGCTATCCCCTCTATCTTCTCCTCCCATTTGAAGAGATTGATTGTTAGCGATTCTAGCATTGAAGTCTTATATTAAAACAATTCCCCCTGATGTGCTAAAAACAAAGATATCTTTCTTTAGCGTCACGTATGGGTCTTCTCTGTTCAAGTTTCTCTTTTTGTAGAATGTTGACCCTTTCGGAGCAAAGTAGCAAGCAACCACCCTGATTATGTCCTTATTATCTGTTATTTTCAGCCAAATGTATTGTTTATTGGGATCCTCTTTCTCTATTTTTACTGTTTCAGCGCACACTTCTTTTATTAACACAGTGACCCCCCATGACCCTTACCTGTCTCTATCCCTTCGTTCCATACTGAGATTCTCTTGTACCCTACAAAGTCTAGGACTTTGCATCCATCATGCTCATGTGTTTCGGTTAAAATAATAATGTCTTTCCCTTCTGCGATGGGCCCCAACCCCAGTCCTCTTCTCCAAGGGCATCCTATGCAATTCCAACTTATCATGTGCAAAGATTCTCGTGGGGCCCCGAATTCTTATTTTTTGTGGAAAGAACGCTCGCTGATTTGAGCTTTTCCATTTTTCAGCCATGCCCATTTTCCATCCTCCCTTGCTTTTTTCACTTTTTCCCACTCCTTTCTTCATTCTTCTTGTTGTGCAGATGTTAAGTCCTTATCAAGGAAAATGTGAGTGCCTCTGAGTAGCCCCCTATTCTTTAGGATTGTGCTCTTATCCTCTATGTTTTTCAAGATGACTCTTACGTGCCTATTCCTTCCTTCTTCTGTTTTCTTTCCAATCCTGTTTCCCTGCTCGATAACACCCATCCATTTCAATTCTTCTTTAAGAAAGTCTCTTGCTAAGATGTCAGTTCTTTCTTTCTCGCCAAAATCCCTCAAACCTTTGATGATAATATTAACTTCCTTGTCATGTTTGTCTTTTTCTACTTTTATGTGTCTCTTGATTTGTTTCTCAATGGTTTCATTTTGCTCATGAATTGGTTCTCTAACACCCTGGGCCCAGGATTTTGCTTCTTCTAATTGATCTCTTAGCTTATTTTCCCTTAGTTCCATGCTTGCCAGCGCTGTTTGGATATTTTATAACTGTGAAATGTCACTTTTTATTATTGTTTCTGGTATATATTTTGTTGATTTTGTTTTCTCTAACTCCAGTTTTAGATAGACCAGCGCCTGATGACCCCTTATCATGTTGCTTTGCAGGGTTAAAACTTGCTCTTTGAACAACTTGTTTTCTCTTTCAAGGTTCGAGCTGCTTTCCAAAATTTATTTAATTTTAGTGCTTTCATGTCGCATTTTCTCTTCTATCTTCTCCAACGATTGTTTCAAGTTCATAAGCTCATTAACATACAGTTCTGAGGACCACATAAGTAGTGTAGTCATAGGGCTGTACAGTCCTACATGGTCTTGTGATCCATCTTCCCCTCCGTCTTTGCTTATTATAACAGTTTTTGTTTTACCCTGGTCTGCCTCAAGTTCTTTGTGATGCAAGCGATTCTCACTCTCTTTCCTACTGTCTTCATCTAGTCCTATAGGTTCTCCTTCCGGATGATTCATTTTGATCGCGGTGTTTGCAGTGTTTCCATCTATTTTGGGTAAAATCTTAATAAGCTTTTTACTATGTTTTTGCCACTGTTTACGAATTTGTCTATGTCTTATTATCCCCTTGTATTGCTTTGCATTCATAAATATTAACTTTCCCTCCGTTTTGATAGCGTTATCATGAGGGTGTAATAATGAGAAAAGGGTCCCTTGTCTCCTTTATACTCTGACCATGAGTGCTTGGATCAATAGGTCCGTTTGTTAACTGCGGAGTTTGGTTCCAAGGAGTGCTTAACCCTTCCCGGTAAAGTACCCTAACCATAGACCCCGTTAACTGCACTTGGGGCCACATGGATCCCCTGTAAGAAATGTGGAAAGCTTCAATAGTCCAAGAGTTTGCAAATTTTTCACCCCTAGAGAAAACCGTGTTTTCTCTGCAATATAACCTGGTGTGACCAACTAGTTGTCTTTTAACCGTTTCCTTTTGTTTACCATGGTTTGCTTTGTTTTGAGATCCCTAATGATAGAGGATTAAAAAAAATAAAAGACAAATACTGCAGAAAACGAGTGTTGTGGGACTAACCTGTTCCCCAGCCGTCGGCCAACAAGGCCCACCGAGAGAGAGCCGGGATTTCGCAGTTGGAAAGGCGAAAGCACACCCGTGACGATAACCCCGGGTTTCGAAACCGTGACCTTCGGTGCGTCCTCCAGTGATCGCATTGATTACCCCACAGAACGCTGAAAGCACTAAAAGAGCCCCATGTTAGGAAGATATATGTTTGGATAGAAAAGGGTGAAAGATTACCCAATCTTCACAGTAACTAAGCTCATCTAGAACGAATGGCCTATATTGCTGCTGCTAAGCGTATTTTATAAGGTGAATCTCATTCCCATTGCTCAAAATACAATGTCTCTGGCAATGGCTGTGCCTGATTTTCTTGTTTCCCCGCTTAAATTTCCACCACCATGCCGTATCTTCACAAAACTTTCGTTTAAAATATCATGCAATGCCATACCCACAAAGCAATATCAGTCACACCCAGAAGCAGAACAAATAATTGAGACGAGACAACGCCGCCACAATGCTATGGAACAATTCTTACTCAAGGAAGCCGGCCTTTCTTCCTCTGAGCTAACAGCAGTTATAAGGAAGCACCCCTCCCTCTTCAGAAGAAAATCGACTGAGAGAGCCCAAGAAGCACTTGAGTTATTCAGAGACTGTGGATTCACTCCTGACCAGGTAAGCAAAACCATTCTGAGAGACGCATCAGTTCTTGCACGCAAGGTTGATGAGCAATTGAAGCCTAAGATTGAGCTCTTCAAGTCATTAGGTCTTGCTCAAGAGGACGTGGCTCATGTCATATCCCGCCAACCCAGAATTCTTTGTGCCAGTTTACATAATAACCTCAGCCCTACAAGCTTATTATTTCTTACTCTGTTTGGGTCAAAGGCTAATGTCTCCAAAGCTATCAGGAGGGCACCTGGACTTCTTGGCTATGATTTTGAAACATTGAAAAAGAAACTGAAGAACATGGAAAGCATAGGTCTTCACCAACACGAGGTCGAGGAACTCCTTAAAAAGGATCCTCGCTTCTTTTGTCTGTCTATAGAAAAGATACAAAAAAACATTGATTTCTTGACACAAACTGCAGGGTTTCGCCCAAACATTGTGGTTAAATATCCACCATTACTAAACTTCAGCATAGAGAAGAGGATGAAGCCACGCTATCAGGTGTTTCAATATCTAAAGGCATTGTTACCTTCCAAAGATCTTACTCTCAGGCTGGTTACCATGCTCTGTATGAGCGAGCAAAATTTCACTGAAAGGTTTCTAATAGGCAATCCCGATGTCACAAAGTTATATGAAAAATACAAGGGGAAGTCTGTGGATGTTGAAACAACCTGAAGGTTTGTCAACTCTCCTAGGATAATCATTTGGAATTGAATATCAATTTGCAATGCATCAGGTAAATTTTTTAATTAGGTCGAGAAACTCAAAATTATTGTTGTTATTGGAGAATTTGTTATTATCTACAATTCTCTGGCAATTGTTTTTCCCTCAAATTGTGAAGAATTTTGTAATTGTCTTTCATTTTACCCATAATTCAAACAGGGCAAATATATAAAGTACAAATTAAGTGCTATAGTAATGAATTCTTTAGAATCATGTGGAAATCATCGAACATTGCTTGAAGATTAACTATATCCAATTTTTCTCTGGCAATTGTTTTTCCCTCAAATTGTGAAGAATTTTGTAATTGTCTTTCATTTTACCCTGAATTTAAACAGGGCAAATATATAACTTGTAGAAATGAGTCAAGTACAAATTAAGTGCTATAGTAATGAATTCTTTAGAATCGCGTGGAAATCATCGAACATTGCTTGAAGATTAACTATATCCAATTTTTACTTTGCTTTCTTTTTTATTATAACATCCGTGTTTAAGAATTCAATGCTCAAGTGGGATATGCTCTGCTATGATTGAATTATATCATTTTAAAAAGCAATTCAATCAATAGAGTTTCTTGAACCTAGAGAGGGTTTTGACTGGCCATACAGATCACAATAACACAAGTTATTTAGCACGGGTTTTCCATCTGTATTAGATTTATTCTCATGCGACATAAAACAAAAAGGTTAATTAGTTTCTGGATAGGCTAGTTTGGTTGCAACAGGCAGCTTCATATGTGATGTTAAGTGAGAAACTGCAAGCCAAAATTTGAGAACTTCTCCCAGATCTGATCACTGTGTTGCAGCTGCTGATTCATCATCACGAAGGTTCCAAAGTTTAGTAGTCAATTTTCAGTGGAAAGAAAAAGAAACAGCTTCCTGTAGACTAATCTAGCAGTCATTAGGATAATGTGGGCTCCAATATTTCCAAGGGCATACATACATATATCCATGTTGACAAGTTAAGCTGAAGATGGTCAGGTACAATCTCAGTTAGCAGGGAGATAGTCTGCCCAAAACAACTTTGGAGGTTGAGCTCACTATTCTATATGTCCTTCCCTCTATAACTGAGTAATCAAGGTACATAGATTCTTGAACTGTTCAGCATCCCATGTCGCATCTTCTTGCAGCAGAATCTTCCACTTGATAAAGTGCTTAGTGATCACCCTTGTTCGCGGCTTCTTTCTGCATTTCTTGAAAATTGTTTTTGGTTTCAAGATAATTCTTCCCTCTTCATCAAGGACATTTGCTTATATGGCTGCAACCTTGAAAAAATCAATCACTCCACAATTTCTTTCACCCCAATGTGGGTCAGCTTGTTGTTTCGTCTGGTATGCCATGGACATGTTTTCTCTGAGACTAGAAAACACCTCTTGTTGGTGTTGAATGTTCTCTTCTACATCCCGAACTTTCCATTGCACTTTAGATGTGATGGAAGATGGGTGGTATCCATATAATGCTATAAATGGTGACATTTTGGAAGTATGGAAAAAGGTGTTATACCACCATTTCGCTAGTGGCAACAAGTTAATGCATTGTGTCTACTTATCAAAAGTAAAAAAATTAAGCTAACCTCCAAACACTTGTTGGCTGCCTCAATTTGTCCATTTGATTGAGGGTGGTAGGAAGAGCTATGAGCTAGCTAAGTACTCAAACAAGTGAATAAATGCGTCCAAAATTTACTGATAAATATGGGATCACAATCACTTAGTATAATCTTTGGTGCCTCATGTAGCTTCTGAGTTGTATCCACAAATGCTGCAGCAACCATACTTGCTACAAAAGGGTTCGATAAGGCGTGAAAATGGGTTTATTTTATGAGTCTATCTACCGCCACCATGATGACATTTTTCCTTTATGATTTGGGTAGTTTTGTGATGAAATCCATGGATACTTCTTCCCATAGTTGGCTAGGAATAGATAATGGCTGCAAAAGACTAGGGGTCTTTATAGTCTTGCCTTTGTTTTACTGACACACCAACCATTGTGCCACAATTTTTTGGTACGTCACTGTTAAGCCCTTCTCCAAAAAATTCCTGCTTGATCCTATGATAGGTCTTCGGGAATTTGAGTGTTCCCCAACTGGTGAAGCATGGAAATCCTCTAGAATCCTATGCTTGAGGCCTGAATTTTCTTGAAGGTATATTCTATACTTATATCAAAGGGAGTCACCCTTCCATACAAACTTATTTGATGTGATTGGATCTTGGTCAAGTTGGTAAATGAGATTTCATGTATTTTTGTCATTTTGCCATTTTGATCTTGCCTCATCCACCCATTTGCCTATGGTTTGGAAATGCCACATGATGATGTCTCTCTGTTTTTATCCCTCCTAGAAAGTGCATCTACCACTACATTCTATTTAGCTTTCTCATAAATGATCTTGAAGTCATAATCCAACATCTTAGTGACCTATTTTTTCTGCTCCTATGAAGATAGTCTCTATTCCAAGAAATATTTTAGGTTGTCATGATCTGTATTCACTTTGAAGTGTCTTCCCATTAGATAAGGCCGTCATTGCTTTATCGCATGAAGAATAGCCAACATTTCTTTCTCCTAAACAGGTTTAAGTAATTTTTTACCTTCTAGTTGGCGACTTTCAAAAGCAAGGAGGCTACCTACTTGCAAGAGTACTGCACCCCTACTATGCCCTATAGCATCACACTCTATGATGAAAGTTATGGTGAATTTTGGAGTGGCAAGAACTGGAGTGGTGCACATGGCCTCCTTTAGCTTTTCCAATGCTTTTGTTGCAGCCCTATTCTAATGAAATAAATTTTTTTTTAATAGAGCTTTGAGTGGTGCTACTATGTTGATATAATTTTTGACAAATATGCAGTAGTATCTTGTAAGTCCTAAGAATCCTCATAGGCTCTTGAGAATTTTATATACCTTCCATTTCAACATGGCCTTGATCTTGTTCAGATCCACCTTGACTCCTTAATAAAAGACAATGTAACCCGAGTTCTCCACCTACTTAACTCCAAAAGCACTGTTAGAAGGTTTTGCATAAAGCTCATGCTGCTTGAGAGTTTGTAAAACTTGATCAACATAATGCAGATGATCTTCCCTTTTTTTACTATAAATCAATATATCATGAAATAACACTTGTAATGTCCCTTTTTAGAGGTATTAGTTAAATAAGAAATTATTTCGACCACTTCACAACAAATTATTAATTTTCAGATTTTTTCTCAAACCCTAACAAGCTGAAATAATAAAATATTGTTGCATAAGCCTTGAAAATAGCTTCAAAAATTATTATTTCAAGTCTCCAATAATAGCAGAAATTATATCAAATTATTAGCCAAATAACCAGCCAAAAACCTGATTTTTTGGTTAGGTACATAGCTGGAAAATTTATGATAAAATTCAGAACCATGTCGTGGCAGATCCACGCCCTCTAATGGCCTTGAAATGACCCCAAAGTGGGTCGCTCACCCTCAAACCCTAGTCGCTGCCTTTGTGGAATATGCAGCCCTCAAAATCAGTTCTTCGCTGCCTTAGGACAGCCCTTTATGCATTTGTCCAGCTCCTCCAATGGTTCACCCCTCTTGCAAATGACCCAAGGTGTTGAAAACACCTTTGTTGTCAATTTCTGCTCAACACAACTCCGTGGTGAGTTGTCCTAGGTCTGAATTCAAGGGTTTCCGTTCTCCAAGTGCAAGCCCTTGCTTTTCGTGCTTAGATTTCAAGAAAATAGTTATCAAAATTAGTCATGAATGATGCAAATGATCCTTCATTTGCCTTATGTAGTCCTCCCAAGTGAAGTGCCCAAAAGTGGGAAGGGAGAGTAACTTAAGGATCTTAATGGACCCTTCCCTTATGATTTTTTTTTTAAAAAAACCACTTAAACCATCAAAACTCTTAAAGGTCCCCTTTTTAAGTGAATTCGAAAACATAAGGTACTTTTCAAAAAGGTACTTTTACGCATATTCACTTAAAACATTTCAATCCTCACTTACTTTTATATTTGTCCCTTAGCCCCCGGGAAGGGTTTTAAGGCTAATGGTCTTCCACCATGTCCCCATTAAAAGAGGGACATGACAATCCTCCCTGTCCAAAATTGCCCGTCTTAAGCAATAGAAGCAACCAAAATGCTATCTCCATGGTTGGTCTTGTGCCAAATTCGAACCTAGGCCCTTTCCAAAGAAGAGACACCTCTTGTGGTGTTTGCTACAACTGCATATGAAGCTTTTGTGTGGCTTAAGCAAACTGAAAATGCAAAACCAACAGTACCTCATGTGGTCACTTCTCACTCTTGAACCCATATATTCAAAAGATGCTCCTAAGATGTGAGGAGCAAGAAAATCCTTGATTTTGTCATCACAAAGGCGGCTGGAAATTGGTATTTCAGCTCAGTAGTCTTCATTTGTGAGGGCTTTGATTGCCCCTATGTCTTCATCTGCACATGAAGCAAACATGTTAGTCAAAACAATTATTTTCCCTTCCTCTTGAATGTTGTTGACCAAGATTTGTTTGGGAAGTATGGCTGCAAATTTCTGAATGTCATGAAGTATGTAGCCCTTATCAACCTCGTTAACCCTACATCCACTGATTTTTCTCTTTTCCATCTTGCTGCCCCAAGTGTAACCTATTGTATGCAACTCATAACAGCTGAATAAAATCTTCAAATTGCTCCAATGATGTATCCTAAGGACTGAAAACTTATGTGTAGGAATGTCAAGTCTATTTTTGACCCACCACTTCATTTGTACCTTGGTATTGGAGTGAACCAACTCCTTTGTCAAACAACTACCCTGATTTCCTATAACCCTGCAATTCTTTGTTGGAGTTAAACTATTTATTCCCAAAATGTTATTCAACGACTCCTTAATGCCTATGCCACATACAAGAGACATTATGATCATAAGAAATAGATCAGGTTTGAAAAATATCAAAGAGCTGCCCTCTATGTGTACCTCGAGGGTTTTGAAAGCACAAGTTGGATTCCCCAAGTGTGGATGTTGCTTACCTTGGAAAAGTGAAGTAGTAATTGATCCCTTGCTTTCCAAAGAAAACTTACATTTTCTTGCAAAATCAGACTTTGTAGTGGGTTGTTCATTGCCCCGTTCAACCTTGTTCCAAGCATACATACGCAGCTGAAGTGGCCCATTCATTCCCTCATTCATATCATTACAAAGTGTCCCTTTGGTTTCAAACCTTTGAGCATTTTTTCCCAACCGAATTGACAATTTATGGAGCATGTTTTCAAATTGCATGATAGGCTGGAATGGCATATAACACTCAGAATTTTCTGAATGTATTTGAAATTTTCTTCTTAAGCCATTTTCAGATTTCTTATTTTTTCCCAAACATGGATTTCTAAGTTCCCCATACACCCAATTTAAGCACAAATTTCCAAAATTGGTAAGAAAAGGAGGAGTTGAGCGTATCTTTCCATACCTTGGAAATCCAACATCATTAGCTCCTGTCAACAGCCCTCTCACATTGCCATGCCTTAGGATCCATACTTTAGTGTACTTAAAAAACCAGCTGATGCAAATAAAATTCATGAAACTTTTTTCATACCTTAGAGGCTGCCTTAGACTCCCCAAATTGCATTTTTCATATTGGAAACCCTTTCCCATCATTCCTTTACTCCATGTGTCATATATGAGATCTTTTTCCTTCATGAGAGTTGGCTGTCCTAACTTAGAAAATTCCATTTGTCTAGCTGCCCCAATCTGAATTTCTTCATTTATCACGCTTTCCATTTTTTTGGACATCACCCCCTTGGGTGTCCTATCGTGCAACCCACGCAATATCACTTCCTTCCCGTTGGCGTCAAATTCGAGCTCCATTGTTTCGTAGTTTTGGGTGTTTTCCCCAAGAGAGTGCAACCATTGTATACCAAGCACAAGGTTAGTTTCTTCAATACCAACCACATAAAAATCATCTTCAATGAGGTGTGTTCCCATCATTATGTTTAGCTTGGGAATTTTAGTGGTACAAGGGATGGTGAAGCCATCCGCCACAGTTACAAGAAAACCATTGAATTCAATAGATTGCAAACCAAATAAAGCCACTAATTTTTTATCAATGAAATTCTGCGTGGCTTTACTATCAATAAGAATAGTGACTTTCATACCTTTTAAACTACCCTTTACATGAAAGGAATAGTACTTAGGGGTTCCTGATAGAGAAGCAAAGGTGCCTTCCAAGTCTTCTCCACCAAAAATTTCCAAGTTCTCATCTTCATATGTGGCTGCCTCTTCCTCTACATCCTCATCTTCTTCATCCGAATGCACTTCAATGTCGTGCACTTGACGTTTTCCACGGCAATGATGACCCAGTGACCAAGGGTCTTTGCAATCAAAACACAACTTCTTCCTTCTTAATTCATTTCTTGTTTCAAAACTCCCTCTTGGCAGTTATCTTTGCTGCTCCAAACCTTGCTGGTTTGGCCTATCAAACTGACTTATACCATGCTGATTGGGCTTGTCCAATTGCCCCAAAGGAGCTGATCTAGGTGGCTCAAAATTGTTGCCCCTTGGCTGCCCCCAATTGTTGTTTTTTGGCTTTCCACAAGGCTTTAAAATATTAGTTTTCTGAAAATTAAATGATAGAATTTTACCTTGTGGCGTTGAGAACTCAAGATCAAGAGCCTTTTGAATGGCTCTTTGAAGAGTGGAAGGATCAAAAGCCTTGACTAGCCCTCTAATTGAATCAGTCAAACCTTCCATGAAAAGAACCACTAACCTCCTTTCTGATACATCCATCATCATAACCGAAAGCCTCTGAAATTCGGTTACATAACCTTCCATTGTGTCTTTTTGTTTTAGTTGAGTCAATTCTCTAAAATGCAATTCCGGATCAGCCCTAGCAAATTGCTCAATAATCCTTTTACTGAATTTCTCATAAGATGAAATGAGTTGGTGGTCTTGTGTAACCAAACCATGATACCACCATTCATGGGCAGCCCCTTCCAAGTGCAAGGTAGCAAACTGAATGGCCTCTTTTTCCAACATAGGTCTTAGCGAAAAATAAGTATCCACTTTTTGGATCCAAGCCCTAGCTGAACTTTTGGGAAAACGATCAAAATTTGAAAATGCAAGCTTACCCAAAGTGTGGTGGAGTCTTCCTTGGCTGCCCTTGTGCTTGTGGCCAGCCCTATTGCCTTCTATTTGACCATGCTTCCAAGAAGTGAAAGCTGGAAAATCCATTTGTTTCCTAAAGGGGGCTGGATATGTCATGTATTCATCATAATCCTTCAACAAGGTGTACCTTAATGAGGGTTGTGCTTCCCCCTCGAGAATGGCCACCTGATCCTGCAAAAAGGTAGGTTGGTTAGGCCTACGTGAAGCTCCTCCAATACCCTTAGAAGGTTGATCCAAGATGTTGTGACTTCCCGAAGCACTACCATCCCCATTGGATGGCTTGTCACCCTTCAACTATTTCATAGTTCACAAAAATTCTACCATCATGGCCATCATTTGTTTTTCGGCTTGTGTGTACCTGTCAAGCCTTTGTTCTTCTCTATTTTCTGCCTCTTCCCTTGATTGATCTTGATGAGACATGTCTTTTGTGTGTGGAAGTTCCTCCACTCTCTTCTTACTCCTCAAGTAATATCTTATTTCTCTTTCACCTTCTTGCATGTATCACTGCAAAACCCACAACTAGCCAAGATTTGGCTCTAATTCCACTGTAATGTCCCTTTTAAAGGGTATTAGTTAACCAAAAAATTATTTCAACCACTTCACAACAAAGTATTAATTTTCATATTTTTTCTCAAACCCTAAAAAGCTGAAATAATAAAATACTATTGCGTAAGCCTTGAAAATAGCCTAAAAAAATATTATTTCAAGTCTCCAATAATAGCAGAAATTATATCAAATTATTAGCCAAATAACCAGCCAAAAACCTGATTTTTTGGTTAGGTATATAGCTGGAAAATTTATGATAAAATTCAAAACCTTGTCGTGGCTGATCCATGCCCTCCAATGGCCTTGAAATGACCCCAAAGTGTGTCGTTCATCCTCAAATCCTAATCGCTGCCTTTGTGGAACATGCAGACCTCAAAAATAGTCATTCGCTGTCCTAGGACAGCCCCTTATGCATTCGTCCAATTCCTCCAATGGTTCACCCCTCTTGCAAATGACCCTTGGTGTTGAAAACACCTTTTTTGTCAATTTCTGCTCAATACAACTTCGTGGTGAGTTGTCCTAAGTCTGAATTCAAGGGTTTCCATCCTTGATTCAGCTTTCTTGAAGGCTTTCCGTTCTCAAAGTGCAAGAGCTTGCTTTTCATGCTTAGACTTCAAGAAAATATATATCAAAATTAGTCATAAATGATGCAAATGATCCTTCCTTTGCCTTATGTAGTCCTCCCAAGTGAAGTGCCCAAAATTGGGAAGAGAGAGTAACTTAAGGATCTTAATAGACTCTTCCCTTATGATCTTTTTCTTTTTTTCTCTTTATTTTTTAAAACCACTTAAACCATCAAAACCCTTAAAGGTCCCCCTTTTAAGTGAATTCGAAAACATAAAGTACTTTTCAAAAGAGTACTTTTACACATACACATATTCACTTAAAACATTTCAATCCTCACTTCTCTTTATTTATGTCCCTTAGTCCCCGGGAAGGGTTTTAAGGCTAAGGGTCTTGCACCATGTCCCCATCGAAAGAGGGACATGACAACACTAAGACAAACTTCCTAAAATATGGTCGAAATATGGAACTCATCAAACTTTGAAATGTAGAAGGAACATTTGTGAGGTCAAAAGGCATAACCAAAAACTCAAAATGGCCCTCGTGTGTACGAAAATATGTGTTAAGGATATCTTCCTCCTTGATTTTGATTTGATGATACCTAGATCTAAGATCCAATTTTGTAAAAAATACAACACCATGCAACTCATCTAGCAAATCATCAATTATATGAATAGGAATCTTATATTTGATGTTGAATTTGTTTAGCTCTCTGTAGTTTAGGCACATGTGCCAATTATCATCCTTCTTACACGCCATTTGTGTCAGAGAAGAATAATCACTTTGACTATGTCAAATAATACTTGCTTCCAACATCTCCTGCACCATACACTCATTCTCACTCTTTTGCATCTACGAGTACATGTAAGGTTTGTTGTTGGGCGGTTGGCTCCCTGGTTCAAGATGAATGGAATGGTTATGATCCCTTTTGGGCTGAAGTCCTAGCATATCACCAAATACTACTAAATGATGGTCAATGATAACTTGAAGGCCCTATTGTGTTTCTGCTCGTGATTGTTGAGCTTCTAGAGAAAATAATTGTGCTACAAATCCAACAAACCTTTCTTGCTTCTACATTTAATGAGAGCTCGCTCGCTGTGGAGCCTTTGCTTGCAATCCTTGCAACTCAAATGTCTTTCCTTGAAATGAAGGTGCATGAACTGTTCCTAATAGTTCATCTCTATTGTACCCAAGGTAATAAGCCATTTGACTCCTAAAGCACTATCCACTCCACCAATGGAATGGAAAATTTAGGTCTAATCACAAGGAGTCACCCATTGCTATCTTGACACTGTGGCATTTTCTTGAACAACTAAACGTACTACCCATCAATGATCATGACTTGAAATTCTAGAACTGGATAGATAAAGTAGTTCAACTGCGCGACCAACTTGTTGATGAAATTGTGACTACTACCTAAAACAATCAACACAATCACTCTTTGCTTCTTCAGAAATCCTACAACCTTGAGGGTTCGGGGGTACTAGTCTCAGATAGAGCATGGCAAGGGATGGTCGATTGTGGATCCTCTGGTGCTTCTTCTAGTTCCTCTTTAAATTCAATTTCTTCTTCTTCATCTTCACCTGCTCTTTCAATGTAGAATAGTTTCTTCTTTGCACATTTATGTCCTCTACTATATTTCCATCACAATTAAAACATAATGCTTTTGCCATTTTCTCTTCAATTTGACGAGGCAATTATTTGGCTAGTTGAGGAAAGCACTGTGGTGGGGTGCTACAATCTCTGATGCAAGTAAATGTTTGTCTCTTAGTAGCCATTTTTTTTCCCTGACCTTGCTTGCCCTAGTAATATTGGTGCAAGCACAGAAAGGGGAACCAATTAAGGATAGCCTTTAACTTTGTGTTACTTGGATAAAACATTCACCCATGGACACACCTCAAGCACATTACTCTTAGACTTGACACTTAACCCACATTTTGTTTTACATTCCTTTTGAAACCATTGCAAAGCTTACACACTTCACAAACATTCACACAATTGTCTTACAGGGTTATTACAACACATGAATAAGATTTCATCTCTCATACAATCCCTTCTAGACTTGAAACATCCCTCTGTTCTATTCTTGGAGAGCTCTGCTCCTCCAAACTCTCTCTCCCTTGCCAACTTTTTGGAGCTAGTTCTTCTCCACGACTCTCCTTGGCCATTTCATTTACTAATTTGGATTTTCTTTGACATTCTCTACCTTATGGAGTGCCTCTTTGCCTTCCTTGGCATCTTATAAATGCTCGAGATTTGACCATTCATCATTCTAGGCTGTTTCTTTTGTTTTTCACTTTTATGTGGGTGAAACTGCTGCTATATGTAGTCTGGCGGTTGTGGAACCACCACTATATGTAGACTGACGGTTGCGAAAATGTCGGGGTGGTTTTGCAACTGCCACTGACATTTGTGAAACCGCTGATCAATGTAGACCGACGGTTTCATCATTGCGCTGAGTTTGCTAACTTCTAAAAGCCATAACTTTTGCATACAAAATCAAAAAGAGATGATTTTTTGTTAAATATAACTTTTCAAGCAGAATCCAAATATGCAATCACATTCAAGTTTAGGGATGTTTTTGATGCCCTTTTTGCCTTTGCCCCACAACCTAACTGTTTTAGCTTTTCAATTGACACAACCACTTCTCGGATTGTACCAATCGCTGAGAAACTCAACCAATTTTTTTGGAACCATATAGCTTCTTGAAATTGATTATTTTATGATGTGCTTGACGCTACAAAAGTTTAGGAGTATAGGTGCTTCCCATGGATCATCTTCACCATCTTAAAATGACAACACATGAACAAGACTAAACGAACACACAACTATTTTTAGTTGATGCAAAATTATATGTACGCCTTGGATGCTCTCGCATTAGACCCCTGAAGTATTTAAAATGTGAGTGTCTGCTCACATGGGATGGATAAAGTGGTAAAACCTCTCTTTTGACCACTGAGCTTGATGGCCATGGTGTCTCCTTCCAACACACCAAATACTTCAATTGATTGTCACGTTTTTTCTTCCACTTTGAGCTTCCTCTTGCTAGCTTCAAATCTGTCCTCTTCTACTCTTCTTTGCTATTTTCCCCCCTTTGCGGGATTAGACCCATCATAAACCGTCCTTCGCCAAAGGCTTCTCTTCTTCTCTCTCCATCTTCTTGTGAGTTGAAACCCACCTTCATCCAACCATCTCCACCAAGATGCTCCTTCTTGCATCTTATTTTCTCTTGTGGGCTTGTACCTACTACTCTCCAAACAACATCCAATTATCTCTCTCATCATCTTCTATATCTTCTTCACCACGTGTTTCTAATGCTTGTAGAAACATCTCCTTAATCCCATCATCTTCCAAATGTATCTCTGCTGCAACCTCATAATCTTCTCCACATGTTTGGGCTGATAACAAACTCAGTTGTGCCATCTCATCCTTGTCTTCTTCCATTATCAAGCTTTTACATTAGCTCTAGGCTGATTTACTTTCTTTCCTTCACCATAACCTTGCCATGTGCAAAGAACCTTGCACTCTCTTTGTCCATATAAGAGCAATTCATACCTTGACACATAAGAGTCTCTTATCCAAAACCTACATGGGCTGCTCTTATATGTGCAACACCACTTTCATCCTTCATTCCTCTTGGTAGAAACATGCCCACCATCTCTATCTCTTTGCTTTCCTCTATGCCACATGAGTGACATTCTCCATCTGTCCTTGTCCAAATGAACTTTGGACCAATTTCTATCACCAAGTTCTAAACTTTTCCATTCACCTTTCCATTATTTATCCATCTCTCAAGATGGAGTTTTGATGCTTACCCTTCTCTATCCACCGCCATCCTATTGAGAAGGTTTTCTTCTTCTTGCCATTCTCTTTCACTTGCTTTTGTGAGTCTTCTCTCCACCTTTAGTTGCTGCAAATGAACTCGCTCTTGTATATCCTCTTGAGAACATTCTTGTACCCTCACTTTCCCACTCTCTCTTGTCTCCATGATGACTTGAAGACAATCTTTTACTGCTTGTATATCCTTACCAACCAGCACTTCAACTATCACTGTCATATTATCCTTTTGATTCATTTTTTCACTTTGCTTTTTATACATATGGGCATGCTGGACTGAACCATACTTTATCCTCTTCTTTGCTATCTTCTCCATTGCTGGACCTGCATGTTGAACAAACACATTAAGGGAATCAAGAGTTCTTACACTCTTTCAACCTCTTCATCATGCCTTATAAACATTTTTTCCAACTCTTCTCCATTACTTTCGTTCTTCTCATGGTTTCCACTCACATGATGGACTACCAAAGGCCCATTCTCAACAACCTCCATGGCTGTCTTCTCCTCATTTTTCTTTTTTTTCACATGGTTGGTTTTTAACCATACTCTCTTTGTGAGCATGATGTAGAGCATCCCCAAGTCATTAAGTATGTCAATGTATTTATGAGTTCATTTTGACCATGTTGGTCTTATGTTGGTGTTAGAGGTCCTTTAGGGACCCTTAGAAGATGTTAGAGTCTTAAGAGAGTCTTTGAATTAGTGTGTTCTGGGACTTTTGAGCTTTCCTGCCAAAATCCCAAGTTTAAAAATTTAAATTTTGAAACTAAGCTTAGAGTGATGTTTGGGTCTTGCTAGTTATGTAGATGTTAGTAGATGATTAGGTTAAGTCCTAGAAGGTCCTAATAAGGTGGTGGAATGTGTCTCAATGTACAAAGCATGATCAAGAACAACATGTACGTGAGGCTTGATGTTGTAACTGCCACCTACATGGCAAGGGCCTTGAAAAGAAGTTATTCTTGCAGGTTTTGAAAATAATTAAGTTGAGAACTGAATCTTGAGAGATGATATGCGTGATAGAGTGGTAGTAGGTTGGTAAAAAGAAGAGAACCTCAAAGGACAGAGCTGGAGAACAAGAAAGATTAAGCATTGTAAAACTCTGTCTATTCTGCAATTGTGTACATGATTTTAGTATGTGTAAAGATATCAGAGAATCAAGGAATGTTTTAGAGTTTGTTTATGAGATCGATATGTGTTTAATCTTATGTTTTAGCCTCCTTTGACTAGAGAATGGTTTTAAATCACAAATACACAGGTTAAGGACAGTATACACAGTTCAAACAAGATTAGTATGAAATCTGTTTTAGCATAGTCTTGCAAGGACAGTATAACGAAGGTTTGAAACTTATTCCAGTGTTTTTGGATGTTGGAAACTTCATAAAGAGACTCCATGTAAGGAGAGCATCGGTTTGAATGCGTGGAATCAATTTATGGAGGGAGATTTTACTTAAATTCTCATTGACTGCACACAGTCCATTAGAAACAAATCTGTGTTTGTAGAGTCCAAAGAATAGGACTATCAAGGTGGTAGGAAGTTTATTGAAGTTCTCTATGATGAAGACAACCTTTTGAATGATCCAAAAGTCTCATTTGATTGTCCATGATTGGACTCAGATTTTTTATAAATTTACAGAGTCCAGTGGAAGTGATTATGTGAATGCATGTTACATGTAAGTTGCCTTCAATATACATATGAGAGACATGATGTCTTAAAGACCGTTGGTGGATTTCCAGAGGCACCTGGTTGTGAACATCCTTATCTTGTTATTCTCCATTGAAAATATTAGTTTTTGAACTTGTCAAATCCTATTGTGACACAGTCAAGAAACAAGTTGACAGAGTTATCTCCTTGAGTATAATGCAAGTGTTTACAAATTGAAAAGGGTGATAGTGAGGTTTGTTCAATGAATAAGTCCAGTGATTGCCAGGATTATATTTAGTGAGTAATAGTCATCCAAACACTTGTTAAGTTGCACACAGTCATATGAAACCTAACACAGTACCCTGTTTAAGGCAGAATACTGTATATTTATATTTTGGCACGTTTTGGTGATTGATCAAGTCCAAAAGATCATTGGAGAAGCTGAAGAGATATAGCACAGACCTCACTCAGGTCTTAGTATGGTTTGAAATGGTCCAAAAATTCAAAAGAAACATTTTGAAGCCCCTCGGCCTTGCACAGGCCTGTTAAGAAAGAAACTAGGGTTTTAAGATTGAAATGGGTATATTAAGGCCTAAAAGAGACCTAAAAGACAGAAGAAGTGTTAGGTTCAGAGGTTCATCTGACGAGTTGATTCCTGAAACTTCCTGTGGAGTTGTAAGAGAATAAAGGGTACTGGGATATGGGTTTAGTTTGTCTATAAGTGTTGTAGGTTGTCCAGAACAAGGAGCTTTATATTAAAAGAGGGCTACAAGCCAATAGGCATCAAGAAAGAATAAGAGCATTAGTGGAGAGTTGTTGCTGAGAGATTGTATGGTTTGGTTGGATGATGGAATGGAGATATGAAAGAGCAGGTGTATGGTCATGTAAGACCCCATGGTGAAGACTAAAACATGAGATCATGCAAGAAGCCACCAAGTCTATATGGGAGTATAGCAAAATTTGAACTATGCATATAGAATGAAGTTAGGAAGTGATGTAAGAAAGAATGATGATTGTTCCAAGAAGGAAAGGAGGACAAAGATAAAGTGGAATGAGGTGTCGTTAGGAGCAAGGAAGACTGAGGCTTATGAGTCTAGAAGAAACAAGTTTGATCTAGGAAAGTAAAAGAACAAAGTTCTTATTAGGAGGCAAGTAATCAAAGATCAGATTAAAAAGTTCAAAGTCAAGCTAAAGATCAGAGTTAAGGTCTTGAACTTAAGGTTGCAGCCATAGGGTATGCATCAAAGCATTAATTTTTATTCCAACAACCTCTATTGTTTCCTTCATAGAAACCTGCAATTACTCAGGCCTGCCTTCTTCATTCACCTCTATTGTTTCGTTCAAGGAAACATGTAGCTTTCCTTGGTTGTCCTCAACTCTTCTTCCTTCCAAAAGAGAAAAGACAAATGCATTGCCTTCATTCATCAATGATGATTCTGCCTCTTCCGACTCATGGGATACCACAAACTCCTTCCCATCATCAAATAAAGGGTCTCCTTCTTCCGGTTCAACAATTATCTCCTCTACATCTTCTTCTATGAGGATTCCTTCCTCTATGGGCTGCTCACAACTTTCCTCCTCTTTGTTGTTTTTGAAATCAGATTTGAGATTCTCACATGGAAACCTCACTCTCTTGTTGTCTTTCAAGACAACTTTCTTCTCATCACTCTTATCCTCCTTGACACTTCTCAAAAAAAATTTGAGCTGCTCACATAACAACTTCTCTCATATTGCATTTCAGGCAATCTTCTTCTTCTCTTCTCTCTCAAGCCCCAAGACATGAAGCTTCTTCAACCAATCAACTTACATTCTTGGGTTTACAACATGACCCATAAACTTGGAAACCATATGTTCCTAGCTCCTTACCTTCTTCTTTCCTTGTTCTTGTCTCCTCTCTTGGAGAACTCTCCAATACTCAGTTGCAACTCCACAATCTCTTAATTGCAACATTTACCCTCATGTGGTCTTCAATACACTTCTCTTCAAATAACATTTCTAACTCCACTATCCATTTCATGAGCTTATTCGGGCTTTCTTTACCACAAAAAATTATGGCATTGCTAGTGGGCTTACCTTTTTTGCCACCATGACCTTTGTTGGTCTCTTTTATTTTCTATCTTGTCCTTTCTCCAAGACATCCAACTTCGTTTGTAGGAATATCGATATCTCCAACATTTCTTCTTCATCATCTTTACTTACAGTTGCAACAACTTTGTGCAACCTCCATCATATCCAATCTTGCGTAGATTTCCTTAAACATCTTTGTCAAGTCTTCTACTCTTTGTGCTCTTCCAATTTCGTGTGCCATACATTCTCTACAAACCTGTTTCACAACCTACAATAAACTCAAACAAGAGCCTTTCAAACTTCCTCTATACTTGTAGAACTTCCCTCACACCTACAACAAACTTATTTTCTCTCCTTGCAACTAACTCAAGCAAATATCTCTGTCACAACTTGCAATCAACTCATACAAGAGCCTCACACACTCAATCCAACAAGGCAAAGCGTTGCTTTGATACCGATTGGTGCAAGCACAAAAAGGGGAACCTATTAAGGATAGCCTTTAACTATGTGTTGCTTGGATTAAACACTCATCCATGGACATGTTTCAAGCACATTACTCTTAGACTTGACACATAACCCACATTCTGATTTACGATCCTTTTGAAAGCATTACAAAGCTTACACACTTACAAACACTCACACAATTGCCTTACAGGTTAATTACAACACATGAAGAAGATTTCATCTCTCATATGGTCCCTTGTGAACTTGAAACATCCCTTTGCTCTGTTCTTGAGAGCTATGCTCCTCCAAACTCTTTTTCTCTTGCCAACTTCTTGGAGCTAGTTCCACTCCATGACTCTCCTTGGCCATTTCACTTGCTAATTTGGATTTTCTATGACATTCTCTGCCTTTTGGAGTGTATCTTCACCTTCCTTGGCGTCTTAGAAATGCTCAAGATTCAATTTTTCATCATTTTGGGCCGTTACTTTTGTTTTTTCACTTCTATATGGATGAAACTGCACCTATATGCTGACTGGTGGTTGCAAAATGCCGAGGCAATTTTGAAGCTGCCACTGACACTTGTGAAACCACCACTCAGTGCAAACCGGCGGTTTCGTCACTGTGTTGAGTCAGCAAATTTTTGGAAGCCAAAACTTTTGCATATGGACTCGAAACAAGATTTTTTTGAAAGTGCATAACTTTTTGGGAATAATCCAAATATGCAGTCACATTCAAGTTTATGGAATTTCTTGATACCTTTTTGGCCTTTGCCCCACAACCTAACCATTTTAGCCCTTCAACACACGTAGCCACTTCCTGGGTTGTACTGATGGTTGAGAAACTCAACCTTCTTGGAACCATGTAGCTTCTTGAAATTGATCCTTTTATGATGTGCTTGATACTACAATAGTTTAGGAGTATATGTGCTTCCCATGGATCATATTCACCATGCCAAAACGAAAACACACCAACAAGACCACACAGACACACACAACTATTTTTGGTTGATGCAAGATTACCTATATGCCTTGGATGCTCTTGCATCAAATAGAATCAAACAAGGTTAATGGATCTATTGAGCAGCCTTTCAACCCACCCAAAAATAGGTCTTCAAGTTCGCCTCCTATTTTCCACTCTTAAGGATAGGGTCTGAATTTGCTAAATATAATCCTTGACCTTACTAGTTTGTCGTAGCTTGACTAATTCGCTGAAGTAGTTATCCACTAGACTTCTTCTATAGTGTGTAGTCATCTCCTCCGTAAAAAACAAACTATGTGACATTATTATTCTTCTTTTTCTTTTGATCACCAAGCCAACGGTACCAAATGAATCTATCCGTTTCCAAATAAAAGGATGTCATTGTAAACTTTTGCCTACATGGGATTTGATGCAGATCAAAAAAATGCTCCATTTGGATGATCCGGTTGAGTGGGTCCTTGCCATCAAACTTATGCATGTCCAACTTGGGCATAACATGTTGAGATCCATAATTAATATTGGGTGTGGGTTGAGTTGGCTCGATATTTGAATTAGAAATGGGTTGTTTACATGATCCATTAGAGATGATAGCATCACTTGTTACTGGAGGTTGGAGTTGCTGAACCAAACCTTGCAACGTGATCAAACTTTTGATAGAAGATGTGAGATCAACCAAATGTGTTTTAGTGGTTTCCAAAGTTGAGTCGATTTGATCTATATTTGCTTTCTTAGCCATATTTTTGGTCGTCATTTGTGCTATGCTTCCTCAAATCTTAGTTTGCCCGTGGTCGCCAAGCTCGCTATATCTACTTTGGAAGGCATATTGTTTCTTAAGTCTTTTAGATCATTGGTAGTACTTGATAAGGCTATGTTGACCCGTGACAATTTTGCCTCCAAGTCATTTGCACTAAAGTTCTACCAGATTCCATCTTTGATTTTGTATCTTCTTTGTTAGGATTCTTCCTTGGTGTGTATGTATTCTTGCCCCTACCTCTAGTTTGAGCCCTTGCCATGATGTTTCTTGATGTCTTTGACCAAACTTTGATCAAATGATTTTAGAAAGTGGTCGGCCTCAAATCAAAAAATTCAAATGACATAACCCTAATAAATTTCCCTGAGCTTTCCAAAAATGTAAAAAATCAAAAAAATTCCAAAAATTGCGGCTTGTGGAGCGAACTTATCAAAAACACAACAATCACAATTATTTGGTAAAAAATTATCATAGAAAGCTGAAAATTGGATTGTAGCTTCCTTGCATAAATCCCCAACTTGAAACAATCGCAAAAATTCGCCTTTGTTTGTGAGATATGTGCAAATCTTCAAAATGAGGGTTTAAAACTAAATTAGGTCAAACAAAGTCCTGCTTGTTCCAAAATTTTCACTTCGCTTCACTGCCCTAATGTGCAACAAAACTTTTCCCAAATCGAAGCTCTAATACCTTTTATAATGAAATTACTATATATCTAAAGCAGAGTAGATCCACACAATATGAATGACAACATAATAGAATATGGAAATATAAGCGGAGTCATTTCAAGGGGGCAACCTCCACAACCTTACAATAAGAATATTATTTGATATATGATGATATGGGAGAGCCTTGATCATCCTTATTTAGAAAAATAATTAGGTAGGGTCATATCTGTCCGTCCTAGTTAGGTCAGCCAAAAGAAACATCTATAACTAATGAACGAAAAGATAAAGGTTATATGTGCCACTAGTCGGCCCATCCTAACCTCAATACACTTAAGAAGATAGAATATTAGGGGCATAACATCAAGGTCCATATATTGTCAAAGTGAGATCTCTGCTATCTATTAAAAATAGACAGATGATGTTCTCTCTAGGAGCCTATTCTGCCAAAGGTTACTAGAGAGTAGAGACAATGCTCAAACCCTCTCGAAGATTTTCACCCTGCAAAACAAGAAGTTGGCTGACCTCTCACCAACAGAAGCAGTTACATTTGAGGGGCCTAAAGCTTGGAAAAAAGGTCAATATTTATATTCCAACAAAAAATGGGGAAAACAAAATCAAAACACATATATCTCACAAACTGTTGGAGAAATATTAGAGAATTTCAAGGATATCTCAATGAATGGCACCATACATGTCAAGATTCACAGATAAAGATGAAAGTACCGGGGCAAAAATAATAATATCACCAGCACCGCAGGCCATAGTTTTAAAAGTTTGATTTCAATAAAAAAGATCCCAAATGAAAACACGGAATACTAAGGGGAAAAGGTCTTTGATCGTAGAAAACTAGGAATAGAAAGCATTAGCTTTTGTCCTTGGGTGGGCTCTCAAAAGAGGACATGCCATGAGGAGGGCTAACGCTAACACAAAAAGAACTTTATTAGCAAAGGGGAAGAATGGTACAGTTACTAGGGATGGAAGAGGCTGGCAGATATGGTGATAGGCCAGTACCTTATGTGGTTCTTGTAGTTGTCATTATTACAAATATTCCATCTAGCTGCTAAGGCTTTTCCTTATATGAGAAGGTCAATCATGCGAGTTCTCCTGCCTTCTTCAGTTGAATGTACTATTTCCAAGAAATAGCAACATGCCCTGTTAAGTCTCCCACTTAGTCGAAGGAAGGTTACAAATCAGTGGCACCAGGTTATAAATGGTTAGATTTGGAATGGAACTCAGAAGAAGAGTAATAGTTATGCACAGAAATGGGTACATTGTTTACGAATAACTAAGCTCCTCTTGGATTCTATTGAACATGCAGTCCCATATATCCTTTTCAAAGATGTTGACTCCAGAATAAATGGCCTAGTATTTTTTGGCACTTGATAATCTCGCCCGGGAAAATCTTCACTACTTGTCAAGTAAAAACATTTTTTTCTCTTCATGTAATAGAAATCTAGAGGTCACAATAAGCGTGCAGGATTGTAGTGATAATTGCCAAGTTCTTTCGTTTCATCACCAAAGTGTGCTTTGATAGTAGCATTTCCCCTAGGCAACTGCTCTCAAGGCAGCGTTCAATGAGTTTTATCAGTCATATAACCAAGAATATCTGCTACCAAGGCATAGTCGAGTGACCTGTCTGAGTTAATCTTTAGAAGATAGACATTTAAGGACAAGTTGACCACTACTCTTGCTGAAGCATCATTGAAGGGTATTTTCACTTTTTGATGGAGCATATCAAGGATGAAAGGGCATCTAATCTACTCATATGCCATATCAAAGTCAATTATGATCAGAGAACTTATGGGTCACCCACGGCATTATCATATTGTCAGAAGTAATCAACTTTCATAGAAGCCTGACTATTCTGGATGCGCTATACTTTCAGCATCATGCTTAATTTGAAAGACTTGAGCCTTAGCTATAAACTTGTATGAAACATTGCTTAAAGTTTTAAGTGTCCAATTTTGTATTTTATGAATGTTCTTTAGATTTGGAGTCAGTCTAATGATGAATGGTTGATTCAGTTTGCCAAATTGATTTTTGCCTTTAGCTCCATGCATATGATGAAAAACTTTTTTTTTATCCCACATCACTTTGAAATACTCAAGAGTGAGTTCATTACAGCTAAGGGCCTTGCCATTTTCCATTGAGAACCTTTTGCAACCCCTCCATTGTCAAGGAATAATCTAGGTTACCTTCAAAATCCTCAAACTTGTAATGGATGCAGCTCAAACATATCTTTGCTATGATTCCTCACAAGTTTTGCAAGTGGACATGGAACAATCCTTGATCTCTTTAGATGGAGAGGTGACCTTATAAATGTCCATTGAAATCAGGGTCAATATTTTTTCCAATGTTTTCTTTAGAGAGCATTGGCAAAGAATTTGGTTCCTTGGTCCCCATCTATGATCTAGTGAAGCATTGCCCTGGAATTTCTTCATAAACAGGATGTCAAACCTATTTAGCTCGGGTTCTTTCATCAGCAAGTTTTCTTTCTAGGATCGCCCAAATATCTTGCAGTATTTTCTTAGTGGGGTTTCGTTCCTTCTCCTAGCATTTGCTACCATTCTACCATACCTCCTTCATAAATATGTCAGTTCTTGCAATGGCATAATTGGCCATGACATCCGCCCTTTGCACCCAAAAAGTTTTATCTGGAGATTTCAAACCGTGTTTAAGGCTCCAAGATGAATAGATGACTTCAAACAAGACTCATTAAGTTTGTAAAAAAGCTTCAATTTATCTTTATATTCCTTGGGAAGCGGAACTGATATAAAAATGAAGATGATCAAACAGGGAGGTAGATTTTAAGATCTGAAATGGAAGGCCTCTTTCGTTCTCTTGTACCAGAAGGTTAGAGCAGACATAAAGTCTGTCAACTCTGCCAAGGCCCAAGATCTCTTACCCAATTGTCACCACGTAAAATAGCCAAATAGAGCTATTTTTCCCTTCACAGGATCATAGATACTAAACTGCTGCGATGGTCTTTTCAAGCTGTAAATTCTTCAGCTGAGAGGGCCTTTGGTTGATGCAAAAGTCTTGTCTTCTATTTTCTCAACAAAATTAAATCCCACTCTTATAACAAATCCTCTCGAGGTAGTTTATCGCACATCTAGGATCCACCTGTCCTTCAATATGATTTGATGCATGAAAAGCACAAGGGCAGATGATTCTCTCATAGGCTTGGAAGGTGGCCGAAACAAAATGGTAAGGTGACCTCCTTTAATCTCAGCAAGTGTCTCTTTCAACCAATCTGCAAATCCTAATACTATGCCATTCCCTTTTTCTTCAATAAAAGAAAAGAATCAGATTCCTAAATGGACACAAAACAAGCCAATATACACATGCAACTGACCTTTAACTGTCTGAAGGAAGATAAGGTTAAGAATTTCTTGTTCTATGACATGTTTCACATTGAACTTTCACGGGGAGAGAAAGAAGCTTCTCAGGGTGTTGATCCCTGGGAGTCCCAGAGACTGGGGCATCATATCTATTGCTAAAGGTTAGAGATTGGCTGGTGAATCTTTTCTAACTAGATTGGAGCGTTTGTTTCTTGTTTGAGTTTGCAGCGGTCATGCCTAGAAATTAGTTGTGACTAAGAACTTTGAGTTCCTTTAATAGGAATGGTCAGTGAAGAAGTTGTTGGTAGGGGCTTGGCTATTCTCTTTCTTTGGAGTGTGGTAATGGAGAAATTTAAGATGAATCCTAAGGGCTGAAAAGGAAAGGGCTTCAAATGATGCTCTAGGTAGCTAGTAAAGAAGCAGCTCTCAACCAACATCAAAGTTGTTTCTGTTATAGAAACAGCATGTCATAAAATTTGAAGCCTTTGCTTCTGCAAAAGGAGAGGTAATTGGAGTTTACATATACTACACATTTGTTCTTTTCTGTGGAGTCGCAGGATTCACAAGGGATTCAGGTATGTGTATAACTCAAAATCTTATAAAATATCTCGTGTAGCTTTCAATGAGGCATACTAACCCAGTGGTCCCATGGAGGGGACTTCCTGGTTTTCTCACTAGGGATTTGGGATTGCTAAGAAAATATCAAGGTTTAAATTTTCTACTTAGCTACAACATGGTTCAAATCTGCATGAATAACTGCCATTAAATTAGACATGTAATTACATGCACCTTCCCTTTATATTTTTTCTAAAATCTCTCCAAGTGGGTATTGCAAACTCCCAGCCCCACCCTCCCCCGCGCTGTTATTGATGGCTGGAAATCCTTTTAAAGATTTTGTTGCTCCTAATTCTAGGAAAAAATCTCACCCTCTACCCATCATAACACCCTAAGGTTAGATCATTTTCGTTTTGTTGGATATAATATAAATATAGCTTATTTTGGTTGACAGTATTACAACAGTAATATTTACTAGCAGTTTCCCCAAAGGTGCAAGAAAAGCCGGAGGTTTACATGGTTTTTCTTACAAGTACCATGTTTTCATTGAGAGACAGGTTTTGATTGGTAGAAGTTGCAGTTTTGTTGAAGAAGCATAGCATGGAAGAAAATCACTGCAGCTTCTTTTGGTCTTGGCTACTGAGAAAATGGTCGGAATGCTTTGGTCACTTTGAAAATTCACTCTGTCTGAGCAAGTTAGGAGAGAAATGTGGCAAGTTGGGGCGGCGACCAAGTTGTGCATGCTCATCCATGCAGAATGCACGCCCAAAACAAAGAGCAAGGCAAAAGAGATATTGATGGTGCACATTAAGAGTTGGGGGAGCTCCTTTTGTGTTGCTTTTTCCTTGAGAAGGCATAGGGGCATGTAGTTCTCCATCGTTTTCATCATATATGAGTAACGTTGATGTAATCTTCAAATTATATAGTTATTTAGGTTTAATCATTTACTTCTTTATAGGGCCTCTGGGTTCCTGCGTATAAATGACCCTGAAGCTCCTCAGATAAAATTAAAATTGCCTAAAAGTTATATAAGTTCTAACCTTAAATTTGGTGCTACCATTAGTATGTATTCATCTGCAAAAAAAATATGCACGTTTCAGAGTCATCACCATCATCACCGTCCTCTTCGTCTGTGAGTAATTTCAATCAGAGAGTCATCATCTTCTTTGTTGGAAGTCAAACAAGCTCTATCTGTTGTCAAACGCGATGTGAACGACATATACTGGGGTGGAGCCTTGTCATTTCATTTACTATGGATTGTAGGTATTCTATTTCAGCGATGCATCTCTTCCACCCATCTTTCCGTGCCAACATTTCTGTCCATTTCTTCAATTTTGTTCATTTCTTCAGTAGCCTTTATGAAGACATCAGGTATTCCACAAGCGTAGCAGAGCTCTCCACTCCATCGCCTATCATGCCCTGCAAAAACATCTACATTATTTTGTTGAATCCTTATATATAAGAAATATTTTTGAACAACAAACCCACTGGGACCACCGTGGAGGAGCATGTCCACGTTAAAATGGCAGAGAATTGCATATTTTTTATTGTCTCATGTGAGACGAATCTAAGGGCTTCACCCACTAAATAAGCCTTCAGCTAAATATTCTCCTTAAAGATAGGGTTTGTGTATTTAAGATATATAGAGGAAATGACCCAATATCTGTGATATGAGTTAATATATAATAATAAAAGTACAAATTTAAAAAAAACAAGATTAATATTTAATTAGTTTATATTTAATAATAGTATATAATAATGAATTATAATTTATTACGTAGGTCGTACTTGTATTGAAATGTTATTCACATATTTTAGTATTAATTTATTTTATAATAATTCAATTCAAAATTTATGTTTCCCACCAAATAAAAACAAAATGATAGATTAATGACAATATAACCTTATTGGTTGACATTTTCCATACAACATTCACATGTCATGTGATGTACTCATTACATCCCAAATATAGGGTGGAGTGGGCATTTCCCTTAGAGATCTCTAGGTTTACAATTCAATCACGTTTTCTAGTACTTTTTATGTATTTATTGTGCTGAGATGTATATTTTATTTTGGGAGGAGTGTGTAATCTTATTGTTGAATGAGAATGTTAAAAAAATATTTACTTTTAATTCTATGTCTATTTGAATGTTATAGGGTTATTTTTCTTCTTATTTGAAGAAGAGGATAAAAAAAAGGTGATATCTTAAGAATACAATAGAATTTGGAACCCATTTTTTAATCCAAAGATATTTCTTTAACATGAAGAAATGAATGCTATCTAATCCTCATTAATAAAAGAATATCAAAAAAATAATAAAATTATTAATCAATATGAAACTTTCAATAAACGAAATTATGTCACAGACCTAAAATATACACCTCATGTTAATTATGAAATAACCTCAAAAGAATGTTTAAATTCCAATCATATATCCATTGGGTATAATGTATGAAGGTGGTGATATCGATGGCAAAGGTGAAGTTTGTGAATTCACCTCCACCGGAAATATGAAATTATTTTTTTCTAACAATTCATACACAAAAAGTTAGGTGGGGTCGATGGTGATGGGCTTTAAGTAAGGTATGACTACCAACTTACACTCATTCGCTTTACAACAACAACAATAACAATATATTTTTTATTATTATATATATTAAATAATTATTTATAAATATAATATATATATATATATATATATATATATATATATATATATATATATATATATAAAATAAACAATAATAAATTGAATCTAGTTTCAAAAACTTTTTTAAATATCGTAGGTGCTCGGGTGAAAAGGACCTAAAATCATTACCTCATAAGCTATATAGGAGAGATGTATATATTTTTCTTTTTCTTTTAATATTTTTATTATTATAAAAAATAAAAAATTATATTTTATTATTTTATATATATAATCTATTATTATATATAATAATAATTGATAACTTATTTATATATATTATTATAATTAATAATAATAATAATAATAATAATAAATAATAAAAAATATATATAATAGTCAAACACATGAATACAATAAAACAATACAAGTTTACAATTATAATGTTTTTCAATTTATGATTAAAGTAGATGAGGTGGATTATGTCATGGATGCATGGGATTAAAGAGTGTCTAAGATAAACAATATAAGGAGAACTTTTACAAACTTTATGTTTAAAATATCTTCATATATAATGTATGGGTGTACATACATATATATTTTATTCTCTTCTTTCAAAATGTTGTTGAGATTATGGTTAATTAGTTGAAAACATAGGGATTTTGTTGTAGAATCTCTTCTTTGAATCTACATTCTTAATTTCTACAAATAGTGAAACCTTAGTGGGTGAAAATTCTAATTTTATAAGGACATAAAAGATAGTTATTATATTCTTGTTATTGTAAACAATTATTTTTGTGTATTTTGTATGTTATTATGAACATGTAATGTCATTTCTAATCATTAAATGAGAAAGGTTTCCTTCTAGTTATCATATTATCTTCCTTTATTCTCTTCTTTTTATATTCTCTTTCTATTACCTTTTCATACTTTGTGGTTAAAAGTAATACCCTACTAAAAACCATTTTTAATGTGAATAGTTTTATTTTACACATCATTTTTGGTTTTCAATAAAGATAGCTCCGCCTACTAATAGGAGAGAGACTTTATCCCGTGACTATTGACAAAAAATATCCACTTGTTTTCTCAACAAATTTTCATGCCAATAATTTTTGGCATCCACCGTGGGGCACATATACACAACACTCAGGGAACCCAAATTTTGAGATTTTATTCCATATGATTTTTCCATCAACCTAAGGACCACTCTTCCAATCTTAATTAGATTTGGAATAGTCTGCACAGTTGGATATTATTTCACATATTAGACAACTCACCTAGGATTCTGATGAAATTTTTATAGCTTAGTTTCAAATTATTTTGGTATTTTTGAATCAAGACTTAGATCATGCAGAAAGAGTAAATATAATTATTTCATGTAGATATACCTACAGAGAAAAATAAGTATTTAAAAATCAGTAAACTTCATTCATGACCATTTCAAGTATTTAAAACCATGATCATCAACTTGTTTTGAATTGGATAGAAACCATAGAAGAAGATATTGATTCAAGTCTTTGACAACTAACTTGGGATAATAAGATAATTTATGATCAATTCAAAATTGTCATTAAATTGATAAATATAGAATAAAATCATATTGCCATTATCTAGACAAATGCTAAAATTGTTTCAAGAAGACAAGCACAAAACACAATTCATATAACTATTAAAATACTTCCTACAGTAAGAATTTCTTCTAATGACCATTCAAGTAGTCCAAGCACCGGTACTTCAAATGAATCCTAAATAGTTAAGTGAGACATAGGAAGACATTTGGTCAAATTTGAGAGTATTTTTGTGGGATAATAGAACTAATTCAATATAATTTCATAGAGTTTTTGAGGCATTAAAATAAGAATATCGTGTCATTTTGTCATAAATAAAAGAATCACTCGCTACACACAAAGTTCAACAAATAAGACTAACTCAAATAATTTTTCAATTCAAACCAATTCCTCATCAATAGTAAAATTTTTAAAACTGATGGAAAGAAGATTCACTAGAGTTAGTAAATCAAAGGGGGAAATTGATCATTTTTATCAGTTACAAGAAGATTCTGATTTCAAGTTGAATCTTGAACAGAAAAGTAAATTGAAAAAAATATTTAGTCTTCCCATGACTCCTAGGAAAGGTAAACAGTCACAAAGAGGAAGAATTATAAGACAATCCCTTGTCTTATCAAGTGTTATTATATCATTATAGGTAGTATTTCTAACTATGGCTCAACCATGGGGTAACGTAATTAGTTCATTGGCTTTGAGATAATTATATGAACTTTCAAAAGGTTCACGAAAGAATTTTCCAAAATTCTCAAGTGATGGTAAGTAACATCTAAATGAACATATTACTACTTTATTTATAGCATGTGAAATTTTAGGAGTTGAATACAAATATACAATAGTAAGGATTTTCTTTGAAACTCTTTAGAATAGAGTTGCAGATTGGTTTTATCATCTTTCTCCATGAGAAATAACCAATTGAAATGATATGAAAACCAAGTTTGAAAATAAATCCAAACCAAAATAAGATGCACATAAATTATTGTATTAAATCATTTAGATGAAGAAATAAGCTTAAAAACTTATAAGATATTTGATAGCTAAATTTAACATGCTACTTCATAAAATACCAATAACTATTAAGCCAACATATGAAAATCATAAATGTTTTGTTATCAATTCTCAATTACCAGAAGTGAGTTATTAACTGAAAAGAACTAGGGTAGTGGATTTGAATGTAGCCTAGACATTAGCCATTGACATTGAAAATGATATGATAATGGTCAATAAACTAAAAAAGGAACCATAAAAAAGTAAGGCATAAAATTTGGACTGTCTTCAACTAAACAACTTTTGCAAAAATGGCTAATGATATAACAACTTTAAAAAATCAACTTCTTCAGAAAATCATTACTACTCCTTACCAAGATATTCCAAGAAGGAACTATATGCATTTTTAAGGGAATCATCTTTGATTTCAAGCTCCTCAATATAAGTTTGCACTATAAATTCCTTCTCAATCAAACATAAATCCACCTATGAATGTTGTTTTATAAATGGAAGAAATATTTGGGTATGAAGAAATTGAAGAAGAAAATGAATTGAAAATCCAGATCCTCAAGAATGTGAAGTTGAATAACCTACTAGCGACTCTAAAAATGCAATCTTGGAATATAATTCAGATGAACATTATTATGAAGACAATGTTAGACAAATGAACAGTCAACCATTTGTAGTTTTCACAAGAGATTAGAACTAGAAAAAACAACAAAGTGATGGATAAGAAGAATCTACAAAATTCATTCTTCCACAAAGAACATTACCTCCTTTTTAGATGAATGGAAAACAACCAATGGTTAAAATAGGCGAGTCCTCCAAAACTAATCCTATTACTTACTCAAAAAGTACTCCCCTATCTATAGTAATACTAATTCATCTCAGCGTATTAGATAATCCTCATCTACTAGCCTATCTACTTTTGGTATAATTGAGCATGCCAATAAAACTAAAATTCATATGTCACAAACTTAATATTTGAGAGCATATCTATATCAACTAGATATGCCAATGTAATTTATCAAAGTCAAAAATACCTCTCAAGAAAAGGCCAATGTCAAAGGAATATTAGCCACACCACCTTCTTCCAATCTAGTAAACTCTATGACTATAATAAATTTAAAGTCTAATAAGGTTGATCCTTTTTACATTTCCTTATTCTTTAAGGGATGTAAAGTCAGTAATTACATAATTGACATAGGAGCCTCATATTACGTAATGCCTTCCAAAATTACTCATGTCCTTGGTTTGACTTGTACAAAAACTTTTTATCGTTGTTACTCAATGGAAGCAAAATACGTTCCACTTCTTGACCAAATTAAATATGCCCAAGTTGCCCTTACATATTTTCCTCAAAAGAGGATTAAGATTAACATTTTATTATCTAACATCTCATCTCATCCTATGGTATTATCTTAAGGAGAATTTTTTTTAAGGAACTTGGTGGTGAAATTTAGTTATATTTGTCACATGTGATGATCCCCATAAGAGGAGTGAAATAATGCCTTGAATTAGAGTTGATAACAGAATTCACAATGCAAAAAGTGGATGACCCCAGGGTGGATATCTTCGTTTTAAGACACATGGATAGGAAATTCTTTGATGATGTCAGAAAAAAGATTTGGATTTGTCATAAATTATGGAAATCAATCCTATTTAAGTCTAGACATTAGAATTCAATGAAAGTTTCTCTTCAATAGGATTTGGTACATAAATTTCTCTAATATTCCTGAATAAGTAAATATTTTTCTCTTTCAATTTTAATTTCAAGTGTACTAACAATATCGTAGACTATGAAACAATCTTACTTGGGTTATAGGTTATAGAAGAGATGGGAATTAAAAAATTGAAAGTGTTGGGTGATGTAGAACTTGTTTTAAAGTAGATCAAAAGTCAATATCAGGAAAATAATGATCATTTAAAACACTACATAAACAAATTCTAGTATAATATAGAAATTTTGAGGTGTTATCTATTCACACTATTCTAAGAGAAAATAAGTTTAAGGTAGTCATGCTTGCATTATCAGTTTCATTGTTGATTCCACATTCAAAAATTGGTACAAATAAATACATAATTGAATTGGTATATCAATCTAGTGTACTAGATAATTCAAAGAACTAGTAGGTATTTAATGATGATCAACAAATCATTTTTTTTCTTCAAAAAGTTGATATGTTCATAAATTTATATTTCAAAGGTAGTGATTCATAATACACAAAATATTCTTCTCAAACTTAGAAGGAAGGTATTGATAAAGAACAAGATGAATAAAGGATAATCAAACTAAAAGGGAATAAAATCCCTAAAGTATTGGTTTTGTTGTAAAAACTTTCAACAAGCATGATAGGTTCAACAAAAGGAAAATATAGAAATATTCACTTAGTTTAGCAGATTATGTGAAAGTGAAAATCGACTTTGATTAACAACCTAGGCAGGTTAACATTAGGATATGTTGTTCACTAGAAGAAGAGAGAAAATTTTCTAACTTAATTTGAAAATATATAGATATTCTTGCATTTTCATATGAATATTTGAAGTCTTTTCACCCAAAACAAATGTATCATACAGTTCCTCTAAATCTTGATGTTAATCCATTCAAAAAGAAACATAGACAACATAATCTAAACATTGCAATGACATTTTTTTTAGAGATTCAAAAAATATTGAATGCAGGATTATTTTTCCTATTCATCATTCAACTTGGATTTCCAATATAATACCATTTCATAAAAATAATGGAGGAATTAGGATACGTGTATACTTTTAGAATTTGAACCAGGCCTCTCTTAAAGACAATTATTTATTACCAATCATGTATAAAGTTACTCAAGCAGTTAAAGGTTTAGAAATGCTATCAACATTGGATGATTTCTCATTTTATAATCAGATTGAGGTTGACAAAGAAGATCAACATAAAATAAGTTTCACAACCCCATGAGGCACTTTTGCATACTGACGAATGTCATTTGGCTTGATCAATGTAAGAGATACACTCTAAAGGGTTGTGGATATTGAATTCAATATCTGAAGAAAAAGATAATTGTAATGTACTTAGATGATCTGATAGTGTTTTCAAAAAAGATAAAAGATCACTATGAACACCTTGAGAAGGCATTTAAAAATGTCATCTCCATGGTATTTTTCTCAACCATAAAAAAATTATTTTTGGAGTGACTAAAAGGAAACTTATCAGGCATATTATTTAAAAATAAGGTATCAAAATCGATCCAAAGTAAGTTAAATAAATTCAAAAATTGTCATTACTGACTAGTAAACTAGGTGTATATTTATTTATTTTTAAAGTGAATTTTCTAAGGAGATTTGTTCCTGATTTATAGAACTCACTAGACATATTGCTAAGATGACGAAAGAAAAACCCTCATTAAAATTGAATAATTATGGAAATAGGTATTTGAGAAAATAAAAGTTTTTATTGCTCGTGCACTAACTATGGTTTGTCCAGACTTCATAAAAAAGTTCATCATTTATTGTTATGCCTTTAAACATACTCTCTCAACCATTTTGATTTAGATAAATGATGAAGGTATTGAATCTCCCATTGTTTTCATGAGTTTTAATATGAAATAATATGAATTTAAATATTCATAAGAGGATAAGCATGCCTAGGCAGTATTGAATGTTGTCAAATAGTTTAGATACTATATTTTACATCCACACTCCATTGTGATGGTGTCAAGTAACAAAATGAAATCTATTTTAACTCAATAAGATCTAGTGTCTAAAAGAGGTAACTAGATAACTAAGGTTTAGGAATATGATCTTGAAATCAATCCCATAAAATTGGCTCAAGTAAAATTATCATGTCAGCTCATAGTAGAATAGAGAAATTCTCAAATAATCTCTTCAATAGATTATAGTGATGAAAACAAGGAAGATTTTCCCTTTGTCATTTTTTAGATTATACTAATGAGTGGTTTGTAGATATTATTTTATTTCTAATATATGGATAATTTCCATCTCATCTGGATACCAAACAACATAGAAAACTCAAGTTAAAAGCTATAAAATATGTGATCTAGGATGTATCTTGTTTAGAAAGAGTATTGATGGCTTTTTCTTGAGGTGTGTGGACGAAGAACAACAAAAGAAACTTTTACAAGCCATTCATTATCAAGCTTGTAGTAGACATTTTTTTGCTCCAATGATAGCTTAAGATCTCACTGTTATTGACCTATATTATTCAAAAGACTCATATGAGTGGGCAAGGAAATGCGAAGTCTGTCAATAGTTCATTGGATGACCAAAACTTGTGGTATTTCCTTTTAAACCAATAGTTATAAAATAATCTTTCCAACAATGGGGATTGGATTTTGTAGGAATTGTGAATCCTCATTAAAATGTGGGATGAACAAATGTTATTATTACTATATATTATTTCACTAAATGGGTAGAATCCATCCTAGTCAAATAAATAACTTCAAAATTTGTTTGTAATTTTATCAAGGAGAATATCTTAGTGAGATATGATGTTCCAAAAAATATCATAATAGACAATCCCTCAAATTTTTCTTCATAATTAATTAGATTTTGTTATGGATACAACATCTCATTATCTCACTCTTCAAACTATTACCCACAAGGAAATTATTAAGTTGAGTCAAGTAATAAGAATCTAGTCACCATCATTAGTAAGTTAGTTGAAGAGAATTACATTAAATGGCACAAGAAGTTGTATGATGCATCATGGGCAGATTTCATAACACTGAATAAATCCATAGGCATATCTTTGTTTTACTTATTTTATGGGATTGATGTGATAATTCTAATAACACTTGAATTGCCTATGCTTTAGCTGTCCAAAACCATTAAGAATATAAACTTTGAGAGCCCCTTGGATAAAATAATTATCTATTTGAATAAATTTGAAGAAGATAGATTTTGAGTTGTTGATAGAATTACCAAACATCAAGCTCAAGTCAAATCTCTTTTTTTTTTTTTTTTAAAAATTAAAAATAATGGATTTTTAGGTGGGAGATCTTATTCTTCTATGGGATAAATGCATAGAAATGAAAGGAAGTCAAAGAAAATTTTACTCCTTATCGATGGGCCCCTTCAAAATTATGCTCTTTTATGAAGACAACACTTTCTACTCGGCCTATCATGATGGCATACATTTGTCATTACCCTACAATAAACAATATCTACAACATTACTTCAAGTGAAATTAGGTTATCCCCTTTATGTAAGTATGTATATAAATTTTTGGGTTGTGGTTCCCTTTCTATTGTTCTTTTTGGATTATTTTGTGTTGTGTCATTTGCTTTATGTCTTTCTCCTTGTTAGTTAGTTCTCTTGCCTTTGTAATATTTTACTTTGTTTTAAGTATATCTTTCTATCAAAATTCAAACTACTATGTGATTCAATGAAAATACACTTCCCTACAAAACCAAATTTTGTAATTCTTCTCTCATCCTTTATAGTTTGAGGTCCCCAATCAAATCTAGTTGTATCAATTTTTTGACAATGGTCAAAAATCTAAAATTCTAAGTCTTTAAACACAAAGGGTCAAAAGAGTCAAAGTGATTCAAATTTGGTCAAGGTCATTTTATCTAATTAAAAATTACTTTTTCCATAAAAATCCATCTTCATAAATTCAAGCTGGTTAAAAGTGTAAAAAGGTTGAAAAGCCATTTTGTTTTACCTTAGTATTTTATAAAAGTGAAAATGACCTTATTAGAGTCTGATTCCATTACCAATAGTCTTATCATAATTTAATAAGTTTAAAAACACTCGTATTGGAGTTTGATGCCATTTCTAACACTCCTATCAGAACTTGATAATAATGTTATCACCACCTGTAGAGCCTAATAACCTTAAAAACACTTTGTAGATCAGGAATATAAGAGAGATTAGTCAATTGTTAGTGAATAAAAATTCAAAACAATTTGAAGACAAATTCTAAAGCCTAATCCCTAAATTGATCTATGGACTGAAAATAAGAAATACATATTGGAATGTAAATGACCATGCTTTTTACCTCCCTTGAAGATGTTAGAGGTACAATACAATGAGAGGAGGGATGAATCAATGGTGGAAAATAATCCAATTCAATATCCAAACCCTTTTAAATACTTAAGCATTGAATACAATCATTTATAAATCATATAAATAATTCATAGCAGTGAATAATGAACATAATGCAGGATCACATACACAACACAAGATCTACATAGAAAATCCTCTTGGAAAACAAAACCCACTCTCAAGTCTATAAACACATGGACTACTATCCTATAAGATGATCACAAACAAGAGACTGATCAAGTCCTTCTGATCAAGAACCTTGGTCAAGTCCTTCTGACCTAAGACCTTTAGTGAGACACTAGTTCCACAAGGAACACCTAACCCTAAGATGATCAAGTCCTTATGACCACTTATTCAGTCAATTATTTATGACCTACAACCCTGATTAAGTCTTTATAACCAAATGTCTTTATTGAAACTCTATTTCACAAAGAGCAAGTACCCCTAAGGAAGATCAAGTCCTTTAGACCCTCCTTGAAAAGAACACTTCCACTTTAGAATTGATGTCTTCAACACTTGATGATGGGCCTTTGATTATCTAAAAACTACATAAACTCTTTCTAACTCACATAGGCCTCTCACATAGACATGCCACAATATCTCTCCTTCTTCCCTCAAATAGTCCTCATATGCACACTCATATCTCTTCGCACAAATTCAAACTACAAGAACAATATACTATCATCAAAAACATGATCTACAGATCATACACATAGTCCTTAATTTTCTCTACTCATCAACCTAATATCTAGTTAATCTCACTTTCCTCTTATTTCTTTTGCTTTCCAACTCTCTCATATACAAGTCTCTCTTAAATCTCTCCCCAGTCTCTTACTCACAAGTCTATAAATCACCATCTTTGATTTCACTATTTATAGTGCATACTTGATAATCAACACCTTGGTCAATCATTAGGCATGCCTTAACCCTTAATTCATAGCTCACATGAAGACATATCTCAATAAAAACTTCATAGGTTGTCCATAACCCCTATGGGTCACCTTTAAGTAGCTACACCTTTTAATTAGGTCCTTGTAGCCTTTATAGGTCTCATGGAGATTTATTCACCCATTTAGCACTTTAATAAACATAAGACAACTTCCAAATACATAGTTCCACTCTTTATGTCCTCTAAAACATCCTAAAATGATTACATTAACTCAAGCTCATCTCTGTGTATGCTCAAACAACTCAATCACTGACCTGGTGCACATGAATACTATGAATAAACACATAGTCAACTTATTAACTTTTGTTCATATAGGATAATGATTGATCACACCTACAAAAACCACATAGATTAACACCATGTATTCTACAACACTCTCCAATAACTAATTCACTAATATATATCAAAACAAGCTCGAACAATCTTCGCAGGTCCCTTATAGAACATATACAAAAATATAGTCAACTTTGGAGCTCAAAATATTTGTTTATACACATTTCCATATATTCAAATTAGATTCATTAGATTTTTCATGGAGTCCTCTTCATTTTTCTTTTTTATAGTATTAGCAAATTCATCCTAGATCAAAAGTTATAGCCAAAATACACAAACTAGATTTCATTTTGTTAAAATCCAAATACTTAAATGTCAATGGTCAAAATTAAACTTCAAAAACGAAGCTCACATCTCATGTCCACACTACTCAGATTAATTACGCACCATCGATCTTGTCTAATATTTAATACATGGGTGCCAATGCTCAAATGTTAAACCTCAATCACTTTGACCTCATCTCATGTAATCTTGTAATGTTGACTCCACATGCTCTATCGATCTCTTCAAGATTATCCTTGCTTTAACAATGCTAGACAACTATCACTTTGACCTCTTGACTTTAATACACACTGTTGATCTCTATCTGTATGATCTCCTACTCATTATTGATCCTTGGAAGAAGATTGATCTTTATCTCTACTCAACATTAAACATCATGCACCTTTCCTCATCTTGTTATTTCCTAACTTCTTGGAGAAAATGCACTTTTTCGATCTTGCTCAAACTTTAACATGTGCAAATTTGACTATCGGAACCTTACTTATCTATTTAAGTAGCCATTTTTGAACCTTAATAACTTCTTTTATGCTTAGATGCATGATCTCAAATTTAAACCATATGATTTTCTTACATAGGAGAATCTATCCATATAACAAACTACTCCTATAAACTTCACATGTGTGAGCTATATCTCCATTAAAATTCCTTCTCAAAATCTTCTATCACAGAGCCAACTATGCTTAGAACTTGTCTGAGAGACAAACTTTGAACATGCATAGTCTTTGTCATACTACATCACATGACCTATAATTTGGTGAAAATAAATTAGGCTCAAAACTAAACAAACCCATATGATCATATTATCCTAAAATTTCCACATGTGTGAGATATAATTTCATTAATATGCTTACTTGGCTCTTCTTGCCACATGTAAAATTTGGCTAAGTATGGGAAAACATTGTCAAAATTATTAGGAGCCTAACTTTGCACCCACATATCTTTAACTGCACTTAGATGAATGACCTAAGATTTATCACATAGAAAATACGTACAAAATTTGATCACAACTATATGACCAACTCCCCCTAACTCATCCACATGTGGCAATGGTGATGTTAGCAAACTGTCTACTCATATTTTTTGCCACTAAACCTAAACTATCTAGATGAAAACTATGGACTATCAGATGAATTTCACTTATGCAAACAAGCTCTCTAATCATAGAAAACCTCTTATAGAATCCATTTCAAATTATCAATACTCCATAATCATCCTTGAATATCTATAATCATGCCAAAATTGAAGATCAACCAAGCCAACTTTAAGCACACTAGGACAAACACATTACACACTTTGTCATTATTACTTAGGCTATCAAAGCACTTTATCCACTCACAAGGACACCTCCATGACATCACTAACAACTCTCCAACAATATCCCCCTTTGTCATTGATGTCAACAAACATCATATATATCAATATACATCTCACCTTCTCTCTCTTCAAGCACTCCCACAACAAGAACTTTCTCTCCCTTTGACATAATGATAAAGTGGGCACCAACTGATCTTGATGACCTAAAAATACCATAAATAAGAAAAATACCATCTTATAAATATGATACAAACTTTCCCTTACCTTGAGCCTACCGCTTATTGCCTTGATAACTTCCTCTTGCTCTATGCCAACACTCTTCTTAAACTAAGCATGACAATAAATGAAGAGAGAACACACAAAACACTAAAATCTAATGGAACTCACTAAGAAACATATGAGAGGGACTCCCCCTAATATTTTTGAGCCATTTCACCTCTTGATCATCTTCAGATCTCCATACACCATGAAGAACCACTACACATGCTCACTAGCCTTATCTATCAAACTGTCTTAAGGACCAACAACAGAACTTCATGCCACTCATCAAACAAGAAACATGCTCTCAACCAACCTAAAAACATCCATTTTGACCCTGTATTATAGATCTTTCACAAACCACTAGATCAAGCTCATGAACTTGTTGATCCCCCTTAACCAAAGACCTTATATTGATTCAAAGAGAAATAAATGACACCCAAGCTTTGTCTTAGATACTCAAAAGTAGCTTTTGATAATGGTTTGGTCATAATATCTACCAGTTGTTCTTTTGTAGGCACATGATCCAACTTTACACATTGATTAATCACTTGTTCTCTTAAGAAATGATATCTAATAATAATGTGTTTAGTTTTTTAGTGCATAATAAGATTCTTTGAGATACTAATTGCACTAGTATTATCATAATAAATAGGACAAGGTCTATTTTATCTTCCTTGTAATCCTCCAAAGTTTGTTTCATGCACATGAATTGTGTGCAACAAGAGGTAGATGTTAAATACTTAGCTTTTACAATTGATATAAATATTGAGACTTGCTTCCTACTTAGCCAAGACACCAAGCATTCTCTCATGAAAAGACCCCACCACTGGTACTCCTCCTATCATCCACACATCTTGTCCAATCAATATCAATATATGATTTCAAAGAGAATTATTTACTCTTGGGATACCATAAACCATAGTCTATGGTGCCTTTGAGATATTTCAAGATCCTTTTGACTGATTTCAAGTGATATTCTCTAAGATCATCTTGAAACCTTCCTATAAGACCTATTGCTTACATGATGTCAAGCCTAGATGCAGTAGAGTAGAAAAGACTTCTAATCATGGACCTATATAAAGTCTTATTAACTTTTGGTGAGTCATCCAGTTTACTTAACTTGCATCCTTTGATTATTGGAGTACCCATTGGCTTACAATCCATCATGTCAAACTTCCTTAACATATCTTTGATGTATTTAGCTTATGAAATGAATATACCTATATCAAGTTGATTGATTTATAATCCTGAGAAGAAAGATAGTTCTTCCAACATTGACATTTCATACTCAAAGTTCTTCCAACATTGACATTTCATACTCAACCTTCATAGTATCTGCAAAGTTTCTACTCATTTTATCATTGTTAGATTCAAAAACTATGTCATCAACATATACAACAACTATCAATTGATGATTACCTTCTATCTTAATGTATAAATTACTATTAGATACCCCCATTTTAAATCCTCAAATCAAAAGAGACTTATCTAGCATATCATACCAAGTTCTTGGAGCTTATTTAAGATCATACAGAGCCTTCTTCAATTTACACACAAAATATTGATTACTTGACATAAAGTATCCTACAAGTAACTCAATGTATACTTCTTCTAAGTTGCCATTTAAGAATGCAGATTTCACATCTATTTGATACACCTTAAAACCTTTGAAACATGCATATGCCAAAAAGAGTCTAATTACATCCATCCTTGCCATAGGAACAAAAGTCTCATCAAAATCTATTCCTTCAACTTGAGCATATCCTTTACACACCAATCTAGCCTTGTTCCTTGTGACTTCTCCTTTCTCACTTATCTTGTTTTTGAAAACCCATTTGGTACCTATCATATTTTTATGTTTTGGTATAGGAACTAAGTTTCATGTTTTATTCTTTTCCATTTGATCAATTTATTCATCCATTGCATCATTCCAATTTTCATCTTTTCTAGCTTCCATAAATGTTTTGGGTTCAATCATCGATAATAGCGCTGAGTCTTGTTGATTTTGGTTGATCAAGATTCTCCTTCTAGTCTACAATCTTACACCAACATTTCTAATAATTTGAGAGATTGGATGATCTTTCTAAAATCTTCTAGATGGAGCTTTAGAATTTTGTCTTTATTCCTCCTCTTCATCTTCATCATCTATTTGAATGGATAACTCATCATTATTTTTAATAGAATTCTGAATTGAGTCACTTACCTACATTTTTATCTTCTTGACTCTACTTGTCTCATATACCCTTACATTTGAAATCTCAACATTCTTATGAAGTCTCTTGTTGAATCACTTGTAGGAAATACTGATAGAAGAGTAACTTAAGAATATGCCCTCATCAGACCTTGAATCAAATTTGTCAGGACTCTCTTCATCTCTTTTGATGAAGCACCTTTTCCTAAACATTTTGAAATATTTGAAATTAGCTTCTCTATTATTCCATAACTCATAAGGAGTCTTATTACTATTTACTCTAATTTGACACTTGTTTAAGATGTAAACATAAGTGTTGACTACCTTTTCCCAATAGCCATCTAATAATTTTACATTTTGAAGCATGGTTCTACCCATCTCAACAATAGTCATATTCTTCTTTCAACCACACCATTTTGTTGTGGTGTTCTAGTACTAGAATATTGTCTTCTTATTCTATGTTGTTCACAAAAATCATCAAAATTATGAGACCAAAACTCACCTCCTCTATATGATCTCACACACTTGATCTTTCAACTTTTATCATTTTCCACAAGAGCTTTGAATGCCACAAATTTTGCAAAAGCTTCTAATTTTTCTTTAAGAAAGAATATCCAAGTCATCATAGTAAAATCATCAATGAGAAGCATGAAGTAGCTATTAACTTGAATACTTTGAGTTCTTATAGGTCCACATAGATTAGTGTGGATCAACTCCAATGGATCTGTAGTGGAGAATTCCTTGGTTTTGTATCTTCTCTTGGTTTGCTTCCCATGAAGATATGCCTTGCAAAGAGAATGAGGAACCTTAGAAATCTTATGCATATGCTTTACCAACCCCTTTGAACTTATTTTTATCATATTATCAAAATTTATATGTCCAAGCCTTTTATGCCAAAGCCAACTTTCTTCCAATTGACTTATGAAGCACTCTTCCTCTTTGTATTAATGGAATACATACATGTTATTATCTATTTTGTGAACATTTTTAATTAATCTACTAGATTTTGCCTTTCTTATTTCACATACATCATCATGAAAAGTTACAACATTTCTTTTCTTACACATTTGGCTCACACTTAGAATATTATGTTTCAAACCTTCTATATATAAGACATTCTCAGTCCTAGTATGACCATTGTCCAAACTCACCATACCTTTACCGACTATGTTATTAGATTTGTTGTCACTAAATCTAACTACACCTAGGTTGGTATTTTTGAGAGAGGTAAACTTTTTCTTATCTTTGTCATATGATTTTATCATCCACTGTCTATGAACCATCTATCTTCTTGAGTATGCAAAGTTGTTTGAACAAACAATGACTCTTCCTTTGGTGATCTACTTGGATTTTGCTTCTTTTTTCTTTAGACTTGGTCTCCTTTAACTATTTGATAGTGTCAATCACTTGTATATCATTTTTCCAAAAGGCTCTATTGTAATTCTTGGCTATGTGACCTTGTTGGTTGTAGTTGTAACACATGAGATCCCTTTTGATCTATGGAGAGGGAGCACAATCCTTATATCTATGACCAAATTGATTGCAAGAGAACCAATACCCATTAAAGAGATTATTCATGTTTCATCCTCTTTTCTTTTGACCATTACCACTCAATGGATTTTCAATCTTGATCCTTTTGGTGGAGCTAAAATCCATTTTTTTCCTTAATCAAGAGCACATCTGAGTAAGTCATGACTTTATTTTCATATTGTTCCATCCTTTGATTGAGATCTTTATTCATCATGAACTAAAAATTCTTGACTGTTACCTCTAGATTTTGCACTTGTATATTCACACTATTAACTTATGATAAAGCACAAACTATATTGTCTTGAATACAAGCCATAACCTCTTTATCAACCATTGTACCTTTGATCACCTTTAAGTGGTTAAAATTTTCATGAAGGACCTAATATAATACCAATTATTAGAGGTACAATCCACTGAGATGGGGATGAATCAATGGTGGTAAACAATTTAATTCAATTTCCAAACCCTTGCAAATACTTAAGTATTTAATACAATCATTCACGAAGCATATAAATCATTCATACTAGTGAATAATGAACATAATGCAAGACCACATACATAACACAAGATCTATGTGGGAAAACCTCTTGGGGAATAAAACCCACTCTAAAGCCTAAAAACAAATGAACTACTATCCTATAAGATGATCACAAACAATAGACTGTTCAAGTCCTTTTGATCAAGAACCTTGGTCAAGTCCTTCTGACCTAAGACCTTTAATGAAATAATAGTTCCACAAGGAGCACTTTCCCCTAAGATGATCAAGTCCTTCTGACCACCTATTCAGTCATGTCCTTTTGACCTACAGTCTTGATCAAGTCATTATAACTAAAGGTCTTTATTGAAACCCTATTTCACAAGGAGCAACTACCCTTAAGGAAGATCAAGTCCTTTAAACCCTCCTTGAAAAGAACACTTCCACCTTAGAACTAATGTTTTCAACACATGATGATGGACCTTTGATTATTTGAAAAATATATAAACTCTTTCTCTAACTCATATAGGCCTCTCACATAGGCATACCACAATCTCTCTCCTTCTTCCCTCAAACAGTCCTCATATGCACACTATGATCTCTTCGCACAACTTCAAACTACAAAAACACTATATCATCATCAAAAACATGATCTACAGATCATACACACAATCCTTAATATTATTTTATCATCAACCCAATAGCTGGGCACTTTCACTCTCCTTTGCTTTCCTTCACACTCCAACTCTCACATATAAGTCTCTCTCAAATCTCTCCCTAATATCTCGCTCACAAGTCTAGAAATCACCATCTTTGATTTCACTATTTATAGAGCATACTTGATAATCAAAACTTTGGTTGGAAATTAGGCATGACTTAGCCCTTAAAGCATCTTTCACATAAATATATATTTAGATACAAACTTCATAGGTCAGCCATAGCACCTATGGGTCACCCTTAGGCATGTACACCTTTTAATAAGGCCCTTGTAGCCCTTATAGGTCTCATAGAGACCTATTTACACATTTTCCACTTTTATAAACACAATACCACTTCCAAATACATATTTCCACTCCTTATGTCCCCTAGTACATCCTCAAATGATTACATTAACTCATGTTCACCTCTACATATTCTCAAACAACTTAATCACTGACTTGGTGCACATGAACACTATGAACACACACACAATCAACTTCTTAACTTTTGTTCATATAGGATAATGATTGATCACACCTCCAAAAACCACATAGAGCATCCCCATGGAATCTACAACACTCTCTAATAGATAATTCATCAATATATATAAAAACATATCAAAATAGCTTAAACATTCTTCTCGGGTCCCTTACAGAACATATATAAAAACATAGTCTACTTTGAAGCTTGAAATTTTTATTTATAGACATTTACAAATCTTTAAATTAGTTTCATTAGATGTGCATGCAATGAAGTCCTCTTCATTTTTTTTTATAGCATTAGAAAATTCATCCTAGATCAAAATTTATAGCCAAAATACACAGATTGTTTTTCCCTTTGTTAAAATTCAAATATTTAAATGTCAACAGTCACAGTTAAACTTCAAACGCTAAGCTCACATCTCATGTCCTCACAGCTTAGATCAATTACACACTGTCGATCTTTAAAACATAGGTGCCAATGCTCAAATGTTAAACCTCAATCACTTTGACCTCATCTTATGTAATCTTGTAATGTTGACTCCACATGCTTTATCGATCTCTTTGAGATTGTCCTCTCTTTAGCAATGCTAGAAAACTATCACTTTGACCTCTTGAATTTAATACACACTATTTATCTCTATCTGTATGATCTCTTGCCCATTGTTGATATTTATAAGAAGATTGAACTTTATCTTTGCTCATCATTAAACATCATGCACATGTCCTCATCTCACTGCTTCTTGACTTCTTAGAGCAAATGTGCTCCATCAATCTTGCTTAAACTTTAACATGTGCAAATTCTACTATGGGAACCTTACTTATCTACTTGAGTAGCCATTTTTTAACCTTAATAACTTCTACACTTAGATGCATGATCTCAAGTTTGGACCATATGATCTCCTTACATATGAGAATCCATCTATAGAACAAACTACTCTTGGAATATTTGCACATGAGAGATATATCACCATTAAAATGCCTTCTCAAAATCTTCTATCACAAAGCCAACTATGCTTAGAACTTGTTTGGGAGACCAACTTTGAACATGCATAAATTTTATCGTACTACATCATATGACCTAAAATTTGGTGAATATAAACTAGGATCAAAATTGAATAAACCCATATGATCACCTTATCTTGAAACATCCACACATACAATATATAACTTCATCGATATGCTTACTTTGCTCTTCCTACCACATTACAAATTTGTCTAAGTATGGAAAAACACTATCAAAATACCTGGGATCCCAAATTTGCACCCACATATATTTGACTATGCTTAGGTGCATGACCTGATATTTATCACATAGCAACTAGGTATAAAATGTGATCACAAACATATGATCAACTCCCCCTGACTCATCCACATGTGGCTATGGTGATGTAGTAAACTGTCTACTCAGATTTTCTGCCACTAAACCCAAACTATCTAGATGAAAACTATGGACTAATAGATGAATTCCACTTATGCACATAATCTCTCCAATCATAAAAAACTTTTTATATAACACCTTTCACATGATCAAAACTCCATACTCATCCTTGAACACTCTAATCATGTCAAAACTAAAGATCAACCAAGTTAACTTCAAGCACACTAGGACAAGCACATTACACACTTTGTCATTGTAACTTAGGCTATCAAAGAACTTCATCCACTCATAAGGACACCTCCATGATAACACCATGACATCACTAACAACTCTCCAATAAAATATGCATTTGAAGACTGATCTAAAGAGGCTACACTCATCTTGTATAAATATATAAGTCTTTATCAATGCTTGAATCCTTGTATGAGTAGCATCTTTCCTTGTCTACACATGATTTGGATTTAGCTTGGCATGAGAGAGATTTGATTAATATTCTTGGAATAATCTTTTAGAGTAAGTTTACATTAGGAATCTTAACAAAATGGGAGGTGTGGGGGTTTTATGAATAAATTTTCTGAATTGTTGTAGATAATTCATTTCATCTCAATATTAAGGGTTAAGGATCAATCTTAAAATCCATGATTACACACATGAAGTGTGTAAGAGAGTCCATTTAGGTATTTTTGGATTATAGAAGGCACTTTGGAAGAAAATTACATTCATTAGTTCTATTGAGTGTGTAAGAGGGGTGTAAGAGGAAGAGTGAGTAAGAGAGGTGTAAGAGCTTGTAAGAGATCTTACTTGCACAATTTGATTGATGATGTCATCTTGGGTGAATCAATATTCTAATTTTGAATTTACAAATATAAGATAATTCAAATCCATGTATTTTACTATTAAAGGAATAATTAGGCTTGATTAAGTGGGATTAATCAACAAGTAGAGGAATAGTGATTTTTTACAATGTTTATATTTATCAATCAAGTATTTAATTGATTGCCTTATGAAGACACTTGCAAAGGGTTGATTTAATTCAAAATGCACTTGTTAATATAAATGATAAAATATGATCCATTACCCCAATCAGGGATATATCATTATGATTTTGGTTTAAAATTACAATTGTGTGGGTAAATTTGGTCTAGTGGTGATTTTCAATTAATTTTATGTATAATTATGAAAAGTTGTTTCAAAAATAGTTTAGACATGGAAGTGGTTAAAATGAAGTGTCTACATTTTTTCCCTGTTTGAGAAGGTATTGTGAGACACTAGGCATGGTAACATATTTTATAATATTTAAAATGTCATCAAGAATAAATTTGGGAACGCTTGAATAATGATGTCTTCACTCTTCTCTTTTTCTCTTTAAAGTTTATGATTCAGTAAACTTAGATTGATACCAGAATGAGTGCTTGATTATCCATGGATATCCCCTTAAGGGGATGATTCGAAGATTTTGAAATAAATGGGCCTTCAAAAAAGAGGGAAAGAAGAAAGAATTTTGGTCTTGAAGTTGGAAGAAAGACTAGATTATGAAGATGGCCCCAAAAAAGGTGGTCTTGGTTGATCATAATGACATGCCCCAATAGGGTAGATTTTGACCATTAATGCAAGGAAATACCTTAGTAGGGTGAATTTTGATCATTTATCAGTCTAAATGGCTTTCCATAGTAGGGCAAATTATCAATCTAAGAAATTATGATTAGGTATTTAATTAATTGGTTGGGGGAAGTAGACAATGAGAGCTTTTGTTTCAACATTGCCAATTAGACTTAAAACATCTTGATTTTTGATATATCACTAAATGGGATGCATCATGATATAAAACACCATGACAACTAGTCTACAATGTATATAAGGACCGACCCTCGATCCCATCAACAATTAAAAATAATGCACCAATGATAAAAACCATGATGATAATGTTGTCAAATACCTAAATGATGGAATAAAATACAAATGCATAACAGGAAGCACCATGATGGTGACTCCACTAACATAGTGGACTGAGTCGAGTTTATAACAAAAAAGAGAAATAAACAAACATGCAAAGAAATAAGTAAATATAAATTGAAATAAAAGCAACATAAAGAATCTAATTTCTTAAATAAATGCACCATGAACAAATAAAGATAATCATGATAAACAAACACATAAACACATCATAAAATAATCAAATAGTGAATCATATGTGCATATGTGAAAGTAAGGTGTTACTCTTGGATACTTGACCCCAAAACTCTAGAGGAAAATTGGCATGACAAGATAGTAACCTAGACGAAAGGGGAGAATAGAATAAAAAAGGTGGTTGAATTGACTCCAAATGCCCCATGCAAGTGGATACTACCTACATAGTTCCATGAACTTTTGGCAAACATTTAGTTCTCCCATAGATATGGGATATAATAAAAATGATGATAAGTAAGATATTTGATTATAGAAAAAGAAATAGGAAAGGCATACTTGTAAAATGGTGAGAGTGTTTTGAGACAAATGGAAATGAGATTGACTGAGCTGACCCAGGATGCTCCATGCATTCAAGCACTGCCTACATAGTTTGTACAGACCTTAGGCTGATGTAGTTATCATAGAAATGGGAGTGAACATGATCAAGAAATATAAATTTTAAATATTATGGTTGGATAAGGGGTTTCCACATAGAAAACGTTGTAAACCATTCCATCTAAAACAATGCCAAAGACTACTGGTGAATAGGATGATAAAGTAAGAAGAAATTTTGCAACTTAATATCTCTCATAAAAATTTAAGCCTTTTTTTGGAACTATTTGTATATTTAGGTTATTTTGGGGGTTTTCAAAATTTTAAAGTTTTTTAGACTGTTCTGAATATTTTTGGGTTTTTGGGCATCTCAACTCAATAGAGGATTATGAGATGCAGAATGGTTTAACTCATAAAACAATGAGAGTGTGGCTTAGGTTGATCTCAAAATGGAAAGAGTGTGGTTTAATTTAATTGAAAAATAGTGAGAGTGTGGAAAAGGGGTGATTAATTTGACCTCAAAAATTGATCACTGCCTACATAATCCAAAGGGACCTCTGATGAATGTAGTTCAACCTTGTTATGGGATACTATGAATCAACAACAGAGTTGAAAATAGGAATGGTATAGGATTTGGGAATGGATGAATAATGGATAAATGACAATGAGGGAAAGGAATAGGAGTCTCTAAGGACCATGTCATGTGAGAACAAAATGTGTCTAGTCATCAAAGTGTCATGTGAATAATAGGCCATAATATTTCCCAAATATGTCTTAATATACCTTCTACTTCTGTAACAAGGTTAAGATGGGAAGACTAATGATCGTAATAAGATGGACTAGGATGAAAAAGAATGAATGGATAAAATAATCATTATGTGTAAATAAACTATAATGTCCAAGATTTCTTGAACAAAATGGTTTATAATGTGGATAGAGTTGTCCCCAAGTTCAAGGTACTTGCAGACAATAAATTACTTACACATGACATCAAAAACCTAGTTTTATTCATGGTACTCATCCAAGGTATCACAAACATGGTTTTCACCATTGGAGGAATTATTTCTCTCTTTTTTTTGTATTTTTAATTGATTTTTATATTTTTTTTGAATTTTATAGAATGTCAACTCAATGGAGGATTATGAGATGCATAATGCCAACTCCTTATTGTCTAACTAATACCTGCTCACAATGGTAGCTCTGTCAGAATGTTGTTACCTATTGTGAATGAGATGATTACTATCATGATCTTCATTGGTTGTTGTTTGTTAGAATGTTGTTACCTATTGTTAATGAGATGATTTCTATCATGATCTTCATTGGTTATTGATTCTACTTTCTTGAAACCTCTAGACAAGATGCCTTCATAGCCTATAGAAGAAAAGTTCCACCAAAAAGGATAAATAAGGGTATGCATGGGTTAAATGACATGATTTGGTGGTGTAATATAGGTTTTGAATAGATAATAACATCATAATGGAATGTATAATGGTTAAAAAACAAATGAAGATTAGGATTTTTAGTCACACACATTGCTTTCAATTCTGAGATTGACTTAATTTTTGTTATGACAGGGTCGATATTGCCTTTAATAACATCTTCATCAAGCAATAAGAAACTAATTGTCTCAATTATTGGTGCCTTGAAGATGTTTTCACCAATAAATTATTCTTGATTTTTCTGCCTTGGATTGTCCAATAGCACCTTGAGTAAGGTTTCACTAAGAGATGTTGATAATCTATTTTGAATTTCCCTTAGCGCCTTAAGAAAGGTTTCACTAAAGGATTCTAATTTCTTATGTTGATTGTCCCCTAGTGCCTCAAACAAGGTTTCACTAAAATATGTTTAGTTTAGATTTTGATTATCCCCCAGTAACTCAAACAAGGTTTCACTAGGAGATTTTTCTTCTAATTTAATGTTGTCTTGCTTCCCCATAAATTATACCAGTGACATGTCACCATGAAATAAGTTAAGTAATGTGTGATTCTATTGGTCCTAATAAATGTTTTTGGGAGGTGGAATGCCAATATAATGGTTGGGTTAGTTAATGGTAAATTCATGTGTAATGGAAATATAAGGATAAAATGTAGCACAATCCTTGTAGAGGCTACTAGGAGAACTTGTGTTGATGCTAAAAGAAGCTTCCTAAAAAATCATGGAAGGACTACAAATGTTTTAAATTAGATATGTCAAAAATGTGCAACCAATGTCACAACATCCATTAATATCTTCTGATCTTGAAGTTGATTCTGACTCAAGAGGATTTGAATATGATGTTGAGGTTGACATTGATTCAGCTTCTAATGCTAAATATGATATTAGTTTCAAAATGGAACCCAATTTTTATATTGGTTCTAAAATAGAACCTGATTTAGATGTTCAAGTAGCCACAAAGAGGAGCTACTTAATTGTATTATCCACAAGTACCTTGTTCACCTTTCACTTGGAAATGAAGGCTTAGGAATGAATAAATGTTTAAAAATAAGGGAATTTTTAAAATGGATGAATAATGTATTGTGGCTCAATAATAATGGGCTCTTCAAATATGGGTCCTATGACAAATAGAGATCTTTCATTAAATACATATGGACTATCAATGGTTTGGTTTTGGTCAAAGATGGGTGATTCAACAAAAATGTTGGTAATGGTTTCATGATCTTGATTTTGATTTGAAATTAGATGTATCTTATCACATTTGGAAAGAGAAACATGGCATATCCCAATCAAGTAGTTATCAAATTTGGACATAGTTAGATTATCAATAGATAAAGGCCCTTAGAGGGGAAATGGCATAATAGATCTAGATCTCTAATCAAATAACATCAGTCTTCTACTATAAATCTAACTAGGATTTTTTCACCTATTTCCAACAATCTAAAAAGATGTTTGTCTTTGTTTTCAAATAGTTGTCAATTGAATCAATCTTATACATATTCTACACTAGACAACATAATTGGGGGGTATTTTTGATGTTAAATGGTTAGTTGGCTTTGTTTTGGCTATAATAATGGATTGTATTTTGGGCTAATGGTCAAAATTTCAAAATTAGATGCAAAGTGGGATAGTTATTGGTTAAGCTAGGTGAGTTGATCTATTATGCTTTGACATAAGATTGGCAATAATAGAACAAGATTAGGATCCCAACATTCCATTACTTGAATTAACCTTAGAATACTTCCCCCAATCAAGGATACATGTAAGGAGAATTATATAAAAGAAATTAGCCCCAAAGAAAGTGAACTTAGATTCAATTAGAATGGGCCCAAAGAGGGTAGTATTGGTCCAAAGAAATAGCCCAAAGAGGGTGGTCTTGAATTTGATTAGAATGGACCTAATGAGGGTGGTATTGGTCTTAATGTAATTGGAATTGACCAAAGAGGGTGATATTGGTCCATAGAAATAACCCAAAGAGGGCAGTCTTAGTCTTAGATTTAAATTACCCCAAATAGAGAAGATTAGCATAAATTAGAATTGGTCCAAATGGTCTTGATTCAATTTGCCCTAAAAAGAGAAGTATTGGCCTATATATGATTCAAACAAAAGAAAAGGATGAATGATATTGATTCATCATTCCCAACCGACATGTGTAGAAGATTTAATGGAAATACAAGAAGTGATTTGAATTGGCATACAATTATTTTTGATATAATTGGATTTGGCCAAAATAGACTTGATTTGGCATTGGAATATGGTTCAAGATGAATCGGATTAGATTGGAATGTGATTCAAGATTAACCTAATTAGAATTAGAATGTGGTTCAAGATGAACATGATTGGAATTATAATGGCATGGCACATTGGTTCAAGATGAATTGAATTTACCTTTAATTAGTATGGGACATGGTTCAAGATGAAATAGATTTGGCTTTAAATTTCTTCGCACATGATTGATTTAGTACATGGTTCAAGATAAACTAGTTTTGGATTTGATTGGTTTGGCACATGGTTCAATATTAACCTAATTTTACATTTGATTAGCAAGGTACATGGTTTAAGATGAACCAAATTTTGGCTTTGATTGACAAAGTACATGGTTTAAGATGAACCAAATTTTGGCTTTGGTAGACATTAAAATTTTAATTGGGTTTGTCAATGCAATTGTTCAAATGAAATAGTTCAATCAAATTTTGTTAGAAGAGGAATTTAAATCAAACTTATTTTAAGAAGGGTACACAAATGTTGGTACATCAAAGGATTTCAAAAAAAATGATTTCAATTTGGACTAGTGGTTTGAAAGGCTATCTGATTTGATTGTAAACTTTTGAACTAGGCTTTGAAAAATTTCACTTTGGAACATTATTTTGATTTGAAAATGTGTAAATCTTCGATAGAAGTTGGATTTAGACAATTCTTGATCAACATTGGTTTTGATCTTTTTTACCTCAATTAAACTTGATGTGATTTAGAAAGTTGATGGAACTTAAAATTTGGAAGAATAGTTGAATGGCATTTGGTTTTTAAAAAGGTCTAATTTGATTTGATTTGGGTTAACCTAGTCAACCATGTTTGACATTGGACGTGGATTAGACTAGAATTAGAATTTAGCTTCGAATTAGTATTGGAATTAGACTTGGAATTTAAACTTGGTTTAACCTTGTAAATAAGGTTGACTAGAATTGGCACTTGGATTTTGAACTTAGGTTTGGACTCAAATGAATGACATAACAACACAAAATTAACAAGAATTTATAATTTTGGACTTGGTTTAAAATGGCAAGTTAGATTAGGACAAGACTCTTAGTTCAAATTAACTAGCCTAACAGTGTGATTTAGACAAGGGATATATGTATTGGGACCAAATTTTAACATGTCACTTTTGTTTGACCCATATTTTTAGTAGAGTAACACCTCATTGTGTTTTTATAAAAATGGTTTGGTCATGGAGTCAGTTTATTTGATTTGGTCTTAAGTGTAAATAAGGTTTTGACACAAGAAGCAAGCAATAACACATAAGCATTACAAGGCAATTTAATAACTGATGTGGGTTTGCATCACATCCATTGAACCTTTGAAACACTTGATTTAAAAGAGGATTATAAAATTTAAGTTTTCATTAAATAAATTATAATAATTATAGGTGGTATTTTAACCCCTCTCAAGGTTCGTATGATTAAGGTGATCTTCTAGGTAATTTTGGCCTGCAGGACCAAAACAGTTCATATGTAGTCCCAAAAATGAGTGACAGATTTTGGGAACAACACTTATTACTTTGGTTCTTTAAATTAGCATATATTACTTTCTTTGATGCTCCTAAATTTTTATTATATCATGCTCGCCTATCCCTCCTTGTTGTAGTATTAAATCCACTTTCCTTATGATAAGGGTATAGCCTAGTCATATGTCCTAGCTTATGACATGCATCACACTTTAGAGCTAAATCCTTGAATTAAATTTTTGAATCCATTCTCCCTAACTAGAATATAGAATAACAAAGTGCTGTAATTCATGATTTACAAAATAATTAACACAAAACCAATCATGTACCGACCTAATTATAGCCTTCATAGGAGCATCAAAGGTTCTGAGATAGCCAAATGTCTTCGATACACTAATCATCAATCCTCTTCCCAAAATTAAATTTGAAATCCTTGGAGAATAACATTAATTGACATTAGGTTTATGTCCTCCTTGTCTAGATTCAATCTAGGTTTCCATCTCATTAAAAATAAACTAGATCTTCTTAAAAACTAACGACCTCCAACCAAAATTTTAGAACAGTTATCTTCATTATTAAGATGGATAAAAAAAGACATTGGACATTGCAAATATATATAATTTCCATTTTGTCATCCAATTTATTTTGGCCCATTTTATTAAAACATTTATATTAGGCCTTGCACCTAAAAACTTCCCCATAATAGGATAAACCATTCTAGTCGAGGCTCTCTTTATCAATGAATTTGAGACTACAATATGAAATCCTTTTACATATTTAGTGATAATAAGTTATTCATTAGGTCAAATATCTTCCTGGTATACACTCTTTCCATTTAATTTATTCACCCAAGGAAACTTAATTTGCCATCCTTTATTGAAACCACTAGGCTTACCTTTATCTTCAATTTTATCTTCTCTCAGACTTGGATTGACTATTTTCTGATCATCTCTAACTAAATGTCCCACCTATGGCCCCAAATCCACTTACAACATCATGTGACCATCCCCATCACTCTTTTCCTACTCAGAGTCCTCATTTAAAAAAAATTCCATGTTCCATGCTTTGACGCCTCTCAAGACTCCTCATAATTCTGTTTAGAGTGTTGGGTGGTAAACATTTTTAATATATCAAAGTTATGAACTGAATTAATTATATAGAGGAGCACCATCTCAAAGTGGGACATGAAGGTGGGCCTAGGTTTGTAATATCCATAGAGTAATCCACATCCAAAGTGCCCATTGTGTTTCACTTGGTCCACATGGAGAAGTGCAACCACTGCCTCAAGGTATCCACATGGCCTCTTACTAAAAGATTCTTCACTGACTTAATGAGAATGGAAATTGGGTTAATCAATAAAAAATACTTGTACCTCACCAATACACCAAATCCTTGAGTCCCCCACTTTATTACATATGACACTTAGTAATAAAATACTAAATTTGACACAGTTATTATGAGACTATAACATATGATTAAACTCAAAATTATAATCTAAAATGGATGAAAACTATGAAAAAACTAACCACTTATATCCAAATAAAATGAAAAACTTAATACTTTTATGATTCCAAAATATTAATAATACTCATCATAACAATTTGATCCACATTTTATTTATACATATGCATGGTTAAAAGCACAAGTGAACTACTATACTTTAATCTATTAAACATCATGTTCAACAAGACTGCACATGGTTTAAAGGGACATCAAAATGTGTGGATATGTAGCTACAATAGGCAATTTTGAGGGAGAATATTTACATGGCCTTGATCAAGATATCTTTGTATTTGAAATATGTAGATTGATTTGATTGACTACAAGACTCACATCATAGTAAAATCCAAATTTTATACTCTACAACTATATGAGTTCAAAGATATTTTCAAAACATTTGAGTTACACGAGGTCTACCAATAACTTCTAGTAGGAAACTAGCTTGAGCGATCTAATACTCAAAGGACAACTGGAAGGTCAACAATTTTGTAGATTAATAGGCCATATGAATATGTAGGGACCTTGACCGGTGATAGATGCAGGATTGGTAGATAAATGCTACATCATATAGTGAGAAGACTCCATGAATCAATGCACAAAGACTCCATAACATTACGAAAGACATGTGCATGATATTAAATTTGGCTACATGAGATCCACAAATAGAATTTGCAGATAGCTACTAACATGTACAATACATTAAGATATATCTTGATCTTTAAAAAAAAAAATCCTCTTTAATAAAACCTTAATGACTATGAAACAACCTTAAATATTTATATATGGTTGCACGTAGACTCTCATGGCTTGATCATTATTTCTCTAATATCATATATTAAAAATGGTAAATCCAAACACAAAGATTATAATAATAAATAGTCATACATCTGATTCAATCATGAGAGAACATTAAATACACCAAATCACTCCTTTATTCAATGATTCAACTATAATATTTAATCCTTTATATTACTCAACTACCTTAAAATATCTCTTATCCCTAAATATCCTCCCACAATCCTATCTTATATGAGTTGTTATAGCTTATGTATAACTTACATAATTTTCCCAAAATTACATATATGACTTTTATGAAAGCTCATCACACACACACACACACATATTAACATTATTTATAATTATTCACACGTGAGTACTAACAAGGATTTTCCTAGCATAATGCAATTGAAGCCCCAATGAACATAAGATGGACATGATTCATTACAAGGGGATAATTTTACCCCAAACACACATGAGATTCGATGAAATAGGTAAATTAGAATCTATGTATAGCATTGTCTAGGGTCTGGGTATTGGGAGAGTATCTATAGCTTAAAAGTGTCATTAAAACAAGTCACCTCTTAGCCAAAAACTATAACTCTCTATGTATTTTTACAACTTTCAGAACATAGTTTCTAAAAAAAATAGCAAGCAATAAAAAATAAAGAGAAAATAAAATTCTCAATATTTTTGTGTATAGAGATCAACAAATTTCAACCCAAGGTTGAAATAAATGCTTCAATGTTAGATGTTATCCAAGGTGACAAGACAATTATTTAGTGTCGAATTCAAATCCAAAGTTGAATAAGATTGGCTCATGGTGTCATTTATTTCCAAAATTTAAGGTTATTTATTAAAATTTTCTAATAATAAATTAGGGGTTCATAATAATGTTTAATGGTTTATTTTTTATTTAACAATTAAATGTAATAAACATTAAAAAATTGAAATATTATTCATAATACAAAATATACAGAATATGAATGTAAATATAGTAAATTACAAAAACTAAAATGAGCCATAAATAGTAGGCTTCAATAAAATATGAAAACCTGACTCAAATATTATTTATATTGACTATGCAGGCAAACTATTGATGTTGAACTTGTTATTTATTTCACAACACACCCTATTCTTCATGAATCATAAAACCCCTTTTTGGCCTCTTGCTATGCTCCTATGTACTTGTGACAAGTTGGTATAAGTAGTCCCAACTATCCTCGATAGGTTATCTTAGTTTACATGCCAAACCAAGCCCTAAAACCACCTATGTTGGAATGATCACATCTATGAGAGAAAACTTCATATACAACATTTAGTTTGAAATAAAAAATTTGACCTCCTAGTTTCCCTTTGAAAAACTTATTCTCTAAACTATCTAGAGCTAGTTTTGGGGGGCATTTAATTTTTCATGAAATTTTAACTCTTAAGACCTATCCCATTTCAATGACCACGCTTGTGTGAGAAAGTTGCATACTTACACTTGGTCCTAAAATGACTTCTTAGTGTCCTTTAGACACTTAGATGGATTCTTTAAAATTCTTGAAAAAGTTTATTAATTCCCTAGTTAGGTCTATTGTATACATTTGAAAAATATCTAAGGTTACAGACCTAATCAAGATTTCAACCTCTGATTAGGTCTTTGGGGTCCAAATTTCCCTTGTTAGGTTCTAATGAAAAAATTTCTTCTAGTTAGGTCTTCATCAAAATTTCTTAAGTCTCGTAGGCCTAATCAGACTTGAAAGTCAAATTAAGTCTAGAGGGGAGTCATTTTTATTTTTAGTTCTAACTGGGGATTTTCCCCTATTAGGTTGTTAGTAGAGGTTCCTAATTATTCATCACAACATGACAATTACAAGGATAGTTATGTGAATCAAATTAGGAAGTATGAGAAAACATAGATAATCAAAAGAACATAACACATCTTGAAGGAAATGTAGATTATAATCTTAAGAATTCATAATAATCACACATATCAAGCTTAACTATGCATGAATTATAACATTATTAATATAACTATGGAAAGAATCCATTCACATCTATCTAACTATGCGAATAAATAAATGAACATAGAGAGAAAAACATATGAAACTTAGTTGAATATATATTACATAAATGATAAAAACATAGAGCAATAGTTATCAAACAATCCTCATATTAAAATGAATCCACCATACTTTTAGAACTAACTATCAACTACAATAAGACCAACCCTACTATTACATTTAGGAAAACATATATAGATATCAATCAAATGTTATTCTAACTTCCTAGACATTTTCCTATAGAAATTATACTTGAGATTCAATTAGAATAACTATGTAACAATAAAGCCAATGTGATATCTATTTGTCACATAGTCCAAACATGTAGTTTTGCACTCATATTTACCCATTAACACTTTCTCAGACTTAATAGTTTGTCTCATCCTGAGACAACATCATAGAGGTAGGAAATCTAATGACCATAGGAATTGGACCAAAACAAGTAAGGATGTAGTAGAAATCATAGGAACTACCTAAGGTGTCTTTTACCAATTTTCACCATGTGTGCACTACTTAACCACCCTATCAAGTTTTAAACCAAGTAGTGTAATATCCTACCAACCTTATGGATTTTTGATAGACTGGCCCTGCTTATCCTACTGAATCATCTGCTAAAAAAATTGGAGATCAAAAATTCAAAATTTGAGCTACATGATACCTAACTAGTAGCTGATGGCATGGGTGGAGTAGCTAAAGATGAAGAATCATACGACACAAATTGAGAGTTATTCTTCAAGACTATGGGATACACTATTTTTATATTGAATAATAGATTGGAGTTCACTAGGAGGAATGAATTTAGTGAGTTCAACAAATGTGAAATCACACTATCAAATATGGCCAAATCAACCTTATAAGCTTGTCAGTTAAACATAAACTCTTAAATAAGTCATAGCATAACTTTCAACCATGCTTGTGAAAGAAGTAAATATTGAATGCCATCATCCGTAGTGAGAGGCAAGGTAGCTTTGGTAGTGGAGATACACTAAGTAATATCCTATTGGAGATCAATTATCTTTTTGGCATTATGTTATGCTTGTACTCTAGTGAATGTGTTTCATATCACCATGTATGGAGGTGCAACATGACTATGTCCCATGTACTACTAAACTCAAGTAAAGATACATCCATCTCCTCAAACGTTGTGGCCTAATTTAGCATAGTGGCCTTGGCTTTGCTTGCCTTTGTAAAGTCATTATGTGTGCCTCCCCAAATGGTGTCAAGATATTATTTCTAGTTAAGCAACTAGTGGGTGTCTTGAGTCACTTGAAATAAGACTACATTCAAAACATATTGATATGATTCAATAAGGATGAAAATAATCTCAATCTCTACTTGTTAAAGATAATGTTTATTTACGACCTATCATCAGTCATCAGCAATGAGGCCACTCACTTATTTTGATGACACATTTATGTGGTGTATATTTGCTTTTTAGTTATGTGGTGTGTTTTTTGGAAATGTTCACATTATGGGAAGGGAACATAGAGCAATGTTCCATTTTCTATTTAGAACCAAACTGGGTAAAGTCAAGGAACACTACCAGTGGCAATGGTAATCTTCTTTATTGTGTGAGATTGAGTGGCATGATCGTACATAGTGTCTGCAAGTAAGAAGTTGATTTCTTATAAGGTTAAATGTGACATTCAGTGTGTGTTTTTATTTTAGTTCCAATTTGGTGTGTAAAAGATGTAAACAAAATCTTGATGTTTTAACTCCTAGTAGAAAATATTGTAGAGTGTTTCTCTAAGTTTATTGTAACACTCATAGATTTAGAAAGGGTCAGTGGTCGATCCAGAAAACCATAGATGTAAAAAGTTAGATAAACTTTTATTGGTATAGTGGTCCTCTAACTACCTTCCTTATTTATGAATATGATCTGCCAGCTGAATGTTGAGTGCATTATTTTCATGAAGTAAATGTGGGATGCATTCCTTCGCATAGTTGTGGTCATGTGCAACAAGATAGTCAACCAGTTGGAAGTTTACACACCTTTTTTTAATCTAAATTATGAGGCAAGCCCATGCAACACATTGCAATAGGAGTTATGTTGTACCATATCAAAATTAGGGGGTAAATGTTACAGATAATGTTTACATGGTATATTTACTATGAGGTAAATAGTAATAGTTGATATTTACCAAGTGGTAAATAGTAACTGTTGATATTTACCTAGTGGTAAATAGTAATAAGTTGGTTATAACCATATGGTTAATATAGTAATTTAGAATATTATGTTGTTAGATATATTGTTATATCTTATAATAATATATCGTATTTAGGTTTTCACTATTATAGGAATTTTGGAGGTTTTATAGGTGAGAGAAAATAGAGGAGAGTTTATAGGAAATATTTCTATATATTTGTATTGTGTCTCATGTTGAATTAATGAGATAGTGGATTATTATTGTGTGATCAAAATCTATCACTATGTGTTCAGCTCATTCTCACTATGCATGTATTAAATCTGCATACAGGCTCTTAGAAGCCTCAATATTGATTTGATGGTTTGGCCCTGCATCATGCTTTAGTGGACCTTTTGAATGTCTTGCTAATCTAGTACCAGTTACATAAAGAGAAGAGGCAACTACTAATGGGCTAAATAAATTGACTCTAAATGACCTGTGTGAACAATCCTAGACATGCATTCTCAATAATCACATTGGCATTACAAATATGTTATATCAATGTTGTGATATCTATCTACAACCTTCCCACATGTGATTCTAATTAAGTGGCCTTTTATGTGATTAATTCATAGAATATAGTGGATCCTTTGATTTGCTTGGCCAATGATAATTATGACACATCTAAGGAAGCCTCAGTGGTAGCTGGTATAAGTGCTAATAATTTAGTTGATGTGGTTTTATGTGCCTTTTGTAATGGTGTGATTGGTAGTGAAAATGTGGTGCACCAAAAAGATGGAGTAAATATATCCCAAAGCCAAATGTTTTGTAGTGGTTGTGTTATATGGGTGTCTTATGAATTCTCAGTGTTGGGTATTTTTTGTTCTTTTTCATGTACTTCCCCAACTACATCTTCCTTCACGGTCCCATCATCATTTACCTTTTGTGATTTCTTGGCCTCATCCAACTTTGGGTTCTCAGTGTTTACTCCTTCTATGCTTACTTTGTTTACTGCACCTCTTCAAGTGTTTTGATATTATTCTCCTCCTCCCTAATTTACTTATTCTTCTCTTCATCATCACTTAGATTCTTCTTCTCTTCTTCATCATCGAGGGTCTTTTACACTACTACATATTTTTCATCTTTCATACTCTATGCCTTAGATTTAGTAACCTACTTTTATTGGTCGACCTCCTTCATCCTTAGCTTTACCTCCTACACCTTTGTATTCTAGGATATATCCTTAGCCTCCATTGTTTTCTTCTTAGCATCCTCCTCTTTCTAACATTGGGCCTTAGTATCTATAACCTAATTCTGAGCCTCAACTTTATCTGATTATCTTTAGGTTATAGCCTATTATTATATTTGTTCATCTTCCTCATTATTGCGATCCTTTTCCTTCTTTTTCCATTTCTACTCCTTGTACACTCATAATATGTTGGCCCTCTGTGCCTATTCATAGACAATTTGTTATTCCTCTATAGTTTGTTACTCCATCTCCTCAATATTTATTATGGGCTCATATTCATATGAGTAAATGGTTACACCATGTACCATTTCCCTAGGAATATAGGCTTTCATCTTACTACTAGTAACCAACCTCTATTTGGTTGGTTGCATAATCTCTGCTTGTGGTTATTGTGCTTCTTGTGTTGTAAGTTGTGGTGACTCAACTTGTACCAGAAACTCCTTTGTGGTTGTAAAGCTTCTAGCATGTACACCAATGGTTGGGAATACTTGAGCCTCCCTCCATTTTTATGTTAATAATAAAGGGACTCTATAAGGATCTCAGGGAGTGGTGTGAATAAATCTGATGGGGTTGAGTCTCTGGTTGTTTTTCTTCAAATAATTCTACTACAAACTTGGCCCACTCAACTTCTTGGCTGATAGTGTCGACTATGATAGAATGTGGATAATCAGGAATGTCAAACCATATTTCCTTCAGTACCTATTTTTACACATATACCATGTGCACTAATTTATAAATAAAAACTCATTTTCATCTTGCTTCTTATACATGTCCCTAGCCATGTCAAAAAACATGACTTGATATACTTCATATTCATTTGTCCCTATAGTTGACAATTCACAAAGAGTTGTGCTCATTAGCACCTAAGGATCATCTAACCATGTAGAAGTGTTGCATGCTTTTCTATTTGGTGGATGGGATTGGATTTCAGTTGGTAATTTTCTCTTTTTCGTCGATGTTTGCACTATGTAAGGTTCTGGTTGTACTATCATTATTGAAATGCCTAGAGGTACTATTTTAAGTGGTGTTGCATTACACAGCTAATTATTTATATCAGCTAACTAATTTTTGGGCCATCTACATATCAATAAAAATGGAATAATGAGACTTGTTACAGTGGGTAACTCATATATATGCCATGATGCCTTTGTAAAGCTTGGTCACCATGGCATGTTGACCCAAGTACGACATTAAATCAGGAAGAACTCTGGGATTGGATTTAATGAGCTAAATCAAATCCTCCCACCATGCTCAAAACTTCACTTTGTGTGAAAAGTATGTGCTCTATGATGTCCATATTATATTCTTAAACTCAATTTTAGGTCAGTAGTTGACATCTAAATGCACCTCCATTTTGAGTGACTTTCATTGTGTGAACACCAACAAAAGAACCAAGAATTGATATTTGAAATTTTAATTCATAAAAGTCAATACTTTTTAAATGTTGGTGGTCAATTTAAAGACCAAGAATTTAGGCCAATTGAATTCTTTGTTGAGGTGAATGATGTGGTGGACAATGTTAATTACCCCCTTGGTAGCTTACTTGGTGTTCTTGGTCATTTGCCAACATCTTCATGTGATGCATGTTGTGAACACATGGACTTGTTTATATACAATATCAATAATGGGGATTCCCATAGATCCCCTAGCATAGGCTTTACAAACTTCTAGAAAAATTGGTGGTGCTTTTGATTTTTAAACTTACCCTCATTATATCAGCCTAATAGTAATTTCATAATTTTGTTAAAGTTACTAAAAATATGTAGTCGGATTAGGCATTCAACATTTGTGGCATGAAAGTGATGTGATTGTGTCAAAGTGAGGGGTTGTGCACCTTAGACTATCTCTAGAATGAATAACTTTGATCTGTGACTTTGGTGAATTTTGAAGCATCTAGGTCTAAGAATTTTATTTGTTGTAGAGCTAAACCAATGCCTATATCTTCTTTTTGAGAGTCAATGAGAGTTTTGAGTGACTAGGAAAGATCAAAATTAACCATAATGTCTTAAAGAAGTTTACTGTGATGTAAAATGCAAAAAACTTGCACTTTGCTCAAGGAGATGAGAAATTATAGAGATGGCTAAAACTTGATATGCACTAAGTGTAAGATGCCCAAATTGTGCATCCCATCTAACTTTTATAGTTTATTGCACACTCTTCTTCTTACCATCACTTTAAATATTCTATATTGTCACTTGATCTTGCCCATGCACACATCAAATAGAAATAATATTATCTATCTGATATGTCAAATTTGTTGAGTTGGCTTACCTTTTAATGGTAGATGAAATAAAAGAGACATCCCATCACCTTATTTTACACATGTTGTACTTGATCATTCCATCTGTGATGTTGACCTTCAAACTATTTTATGATATTTATTGATCTTGTCACCTACTTTTTCATTAATGGTCATATTTGACCATTAGTATCTATATCTTCTGGATATCCTTTTGTCATACAATTCTTAGACTTAATTGAAATCATACATTATCCTTTGGAATTAATCATATCCTTCAACCAATACACTATTCATTCATGGTGATTTTGATAATGTTACACTTTATTCTACTCCCCTATGATTCTAAGAGATCATATTCTAACCTATGCACTTCGTAAATGAATCAATTGCACTCCACTCAACATAACTTCAAAGAAATATTAAACTACACTGTGTGACTTAACACCTCATATTTACAGAGGTTGATTATTGGTGGTAGGGTTTTAGCCTACTTCCATTCACTTATCTAGGTAAAATGGTGTCATTTAAATTTATTAAAACTACCATTCCTAGCTATGATAACTCATGGATGATGTATGGACCTTTCCATCTGATGTTGAGCTTGCTTGAGAAAGCTCTAAATTTACTATCATAAAGTAATACCAACTGATCTACCTACAACTCTTTAGTGCATAGGTTCCTATCATACCTTGATTTTTGGATGAATTTATGTACCTCATATGTCCAAGATGCTATGCATTTATCTTCATCCATGTGATTAAGATCCAATAACCTAATTTTTAATGATTCTTGATCACCCATGAGCATAATGATTATAATTTGTAGACTAGGTACTACATACTCTATAGGCATGATCACTTCCAAACCATAGACCAATTGAAATTGAATGAACCCTATCACACACTTATATTGTGTGAGATACACCCATATAACTATACAATGTCAATCCTCCTATCCATCCTTTTGGATTTATTGATTTTAGTAAGAATCTTACTCAACACCTTATTCATGGCTTTAGCTTGGTCATTATCTTAGGGGTGATATGTTGTAATTTTGTGGCGAGAAATTAAAAATTCATCAATTAAAATATTTATAGTTTTTCTCAAAAAATGGGTTCCTCTATAACTCACTAATTTTATAAGACAACCAAACCTAGTAATGATATTTTTGTACAATAACTATATTGCATCATGAACATTGTAACTCGACATCACAATAACTTCCACCCACTTTTTAAAATAATATATCATAGTAATAATATACCTAGCATGGAAATGTTTATTGGGTGGACTAATGGGCATGATAAAATCAATTCCCCATTGCTCAAAGGGTTGTTTTGCTAGCATTGGATATAGAGGCATTTCATCTCTTTGGTTCAGCTTGCCCATCCACTGATATACATTGCACTATTGTGAAACCCTATGGGCATATTGAAATATATAGGGCCACCAAATACCACTCTATAATATCTTCCTCACAGTTGTATCTCCTAAGAATTGACCCCCTGTGATCACTTTATGTACCTACTCAAGCAACTATGGCCTTTCGTGCTCCAATGCAACTCTATGTAGCACTTTATCCTTGCCCAGATGATAAAGAAATCCATTGATAATACTATATGGCAAGCCTCTATTAATGATTTGATTCTTATCTTTTTCCACATCATGTTCTATAAATATCCCTTGTTCAAGAAAGTTTGCAATATCTTGTAAATGTTTTCGGATCGTAAACACATGAAATAGATGTGAATCTAGAGACTCATCTGGGATCTCCTCCAGTTCCTCACCATTTTTCAACCTACTCATATGATCTAGACCCACATTCTCTCTACCTAGATTAATATTTATCCAAAATTGAAATTGTTGGAAGAACATCAACCATCATCAAATGCATCCTCCCAGTATGGGCTTATTAATCAAATATCATAGTGCTTGATGATCAGTGAATAACTCAAAAGGTGTAGCCAAAATTTAGTTTTAGAACTTCTAAAGTAAAAACACCATAGCTAAGTCCTTTCACTCAGTTGTTATGTAATTTTTATCTACAATAGATAATTTCTTGCTTGAAAAATGGATAGGGTGATGCAAATCATCGTATCTTGGTTATGTTAATACCTCTCCAACTTCAATTCCTGATACATTTACATGTACATGAAATGGTTTACTCAAGTCTAAGAAGACTAGGATTGGTGCAGTCACCAATATTTTCTTTAATTTAATGAATGCTACTTGGCATTCCTCTATCCATACAAACTATGTTCCTTTGCACAACTACTTTTTCAAAGGATCAGATATGGTTGCATACCACTTAATGAACTTCTAATAGTATCTTGTATGTCCTAGAAAAGATCACATCTCTATTTTAATTTTAGGTGAAGGCATTCTCACAATGACTATGATCTTAGCTTGATATACCAAGACACCCTTATTTCAGACTAAATGTCCTAGTAAAACTCCAAATGGTGTAAAAAATAAACATTTATTCAAATTGAACATAACGTAGTACCCTACATCTCTCCAACATAATTCTAAGTTTAGATAGATGATTTTGGAACAAAAAAAAGCGCTACCCAATCATCCAAGTAGACTACCAAAAAATCATGGATAACACTTCTAAATGCATAACTATAGTTGTAGAGAAAATCGTAGGTGCATTCTTCAAACCAAATAGCATTACCTTATATGCAAAGGATCTCCATTCAGTTGTGAAAGTGATTTTGGTCATGTCCTCTTCTATGATTAGGATATGATTATATCCACTAAATTCATCTATGAAGGAATAAACTTCATGCCTTACGATCGCTTCTAAAATTTCATCTAGTGAATGGAATAGGAAATGGATCATTGACACAAGCCTCATTAAAGATGTGAGAATTCCACAAATTTGGATCTCACCAATCTTATTTGGTTTCACCATTATGGGATTAACCCAGTCAATTTTCTTGAAAATCAAGATAATATTAGCTTCTTGCATGCAATCCAACTTAGCTTTCACTTTAATATTCATATTATGATACGATTCGTAGGGTATTTTCTTGATTGGGTGTGCACACTTACTCATCTCAATGTGTATTTACCCTAAGGATGGATCCACACCCTTAACTTTTACTAGTTTTGTAGGGAAGACATCTTGGTAATCTCTTAAGAGCTACATAAACTTTGATATGTCTCCCTAAGACCAATAATCTCCAATACGTGCTAACTTGGGAATGACATCTATTTAAATGTTCCCCATGTGTTTCTTTAGAGGTTTTTTATATATCTTACATTCCCCCTTAGGAATTGAGTCAAACAATATCCATTGGGCTTGTCACTCTGGAAAATTGATATTTCACAGCTTTTCTTCTTTTATCTACTCTGCAACTAGGTATGGGAGTGGCTCAACCTATTGTTCAAGTTCAAATAGATTGACTAAATCCATGTCATCCTCATTTTCTAAGTTGGACATCCCATCATATTGATCTTACATCCTATGGAAACTTTGAACAAGGATTTTCTCTTTTCCTTTTTTTACTTTGTAGATCTGTAAAGCTTCATTCAAGTCATAGGATACACTTTGTTATGAAGATGACTCAACAATATTGTTCGATTCCTCATCTCTCCCATGACATAGAAAAGTATTTAATTTATATAATGCTTGGTGCATAAGGGGTTGTCATCTTAAAAAATGAACTTTTGAATGAAGTCACTTTATACCTATGCCTAATGTTTCATCTCTCACCTGTGCTCTTGATGTATGTACCAGGTATTTGGGAAAACATCTAGTGTATATTTGAAAACATGTACCCAGTACTTTAGAGTCACAACTCTTAAAGCCAAACTTTGATGCATCAATAAATATGAAGCTCCAGATAGTCTCCCTTTTTGAACATTGACCGGTCTTTTCTAACATTCTCTAGCAACTAAAACTGGACTAAAAGTATTTTGCACACTTCATCCTAGCTCAATTTCTCATAATGGTGAACTAATCATGAGTTTGCAGTAATCCCCTTTAGTGAATAATTGAGATCACTCACCCTACGGTCAATATCTGGTACATATTATTGGAATCAAAGCATAAACTAGTTGACATCTTTAGTTGTAAAATAGTGGGTTGTTTGGAATTATATCACAAAGACCATCTGTAAAAGATATGTCTCATGATCTCCATTGACCTAGTTGAGTATGTGTGTATATAAATTACCCACTAACTAAATAAGTTATATCATATGTTAGAGTACCTTCTAGATTCGGTTCAATGTAATCTTTGTCTATGTGACCTATCTTGTATAATAATTATATGTCAAACTGAGTTGGTGACCTTATAAACATAAATCACACATCCTCTGATTCCAATTATGGAATCTCTATATGATTCAACATAGGATTTCAAAGTAGTTGTTCCTTATATAGAGTTTGTGTTTTTAGATTGGTGTTATCATAGAGAACTATATATTCAGTAGCTCATAAAGATTTATGTTTATCTTATGCATTCATTTCATCTAGCTACTTTCCCCATAAACATATGACATGTTAGGCTCTTTGGGTATGCAATATGGTTTTTTATTGCATGTATTTAATGGATTTACTATGATACTATCTCCCTAATGAACTTCCAGTTGATTCATCACCATGTTGATGGTCATCTGACCACTGTATGCCCACTTTTTTCCAATCAATGTAGGATATTGAGTCTCATTTATCTTCATGTCAATGACTTTGAAGTCATCACATAGACTCAACTCTATGAATTTGATTTTCACATCTTCCAAATGTTCAATAGGTTCAACTCATTTTTAGTTTACAAGGATTAAAGTGATAGGACTAAAGATCAACATAGGTCACCCAATAGCTACCCATGTTAATCTCAGGATCATGTTAATTTTACTACCAAAATCAAATACTGCATTGGGTATTTCATACCCTACCAACTTAATATCCATTCTAGAGTCAACATCCCAAAATTTTTAGTCTTAACATACCATATCATTTTATTTACCCATTGTTGGCCTTTCTACACATTCCAACAAATTTTGGAGTAGATTGGTGATATTCTATTAAATGTCTTTGTTATAAAGGGTATTTAACAACTTGATTAAATATGTCAAGGCAGTAACAACACCATCTTGTCACATAATGTGCATTATCTATCTGTACATCTACACATCTGTAGCTATAACATCATCTTCAATAGTCTATTATTGTTGGATCATTTTTTAAAATCTGTGAAACTTCTCACATTAATCCTTTCTCAATGACTGGATCAGGATATTTGTCTTAATGAGCCTTTCTTATCCCTTGATCTTGTGGCATCTCTATATGTGGTAATCCTTATTCTACATGTTGTTGTGTGACTACTTGTATAAAGGCATCTTATATGGGTTGTGTATTAATCATATTTACATTCCTTACTTCATTATTTATTCATTATTTCTAGAAAATTGGATAGTCATATATGTCATGTTGATCTAAAACCCTATAGTAGGCATAGTAGGATTATTGCTGAGGATTTGATGGATAATTCATTTTTACATGATTAAATTCTCTGTACAAGTAGCACTGAATTGGAGGTTTTTGGGAATTATTTCCCCTACCTCCTTGTGCACTGACTTGGTATCCTCTCTTATATCCTCCTTTATTCACTTGTAATCCTTATCCATTTGACAATTTCATCCCAAAGCTCCTAGAAGCCTATTATACATTTCACCCTTGTTTCTTTAGGATATCATATCCACCATATTGGTATTGAGGAAGCGATGGTGCCAAAGTTTCCTATTATGCCTGAAGAATCATAGCATTACAATGGGATGAGGAATGATATTGCATTGATGGAGGTGTCCAATTCTAGGATGGAGCTATCTAATCCTGAGATGGTGGTGTCCAACCGGCCATACCTAAAGGTTGATATTATGGTCCCTTTAAAATTCATGGTGCACCCAATTGTGTTGTATCTATCATGCCAAATTTTATACTGGGAATTATTTTAGTTGTAATAATTATTTATTGTGTAATGATCACAAACACAATATTTATAATATCCTCATTTAATTCTTAGAGAGATCTAAAACTTGTTTCATCATGATTAGTAGACTTTAAAAAGTTACAATATAGAGTAGGTGGATTTTTGACATACTATTGTAGGTGATGGTAGAGAGATGTCACATGCCCTACCACTCTACATGTTTCACAGAACTTTATTTTGATTTTTGGGTACTCATTCCTATGATTTCCTTCCTTAGACTTGTATCCTCACTCTATACACCATATACCAGACTTAGACTTGTATCCTCCCTCTTGATACTGATCCATCCTTCTTAGGAGTTTTTGTAGAATGTTCTCTTTTTTTTGAATTTGAAGCTAAAGGTTGAATTCATTCTGGGGATTGAAGAGATTTGGGTGAAAGATATTCTCACTCCCCAATGAATCTAGCTTCCTAGTAAAACAGATCCAGACAAAGACTTGGAAGGAATTTCAACATCTCCACACAAAGGATTTGGCTACCAACACTCTGCCCACATAGCTCCAAGATCCAAAGCAGCTTCACCTTCACTTCAAGACTTCTCCAAGCCATCAAGCTACACAAACCTAAGTATATTACTCCTATTCTAACTTTAGTTATTTTGTTTCAATAATTTGAGAGCCTATATCTACTTTCAACTCTCCCTACAACCTCTCTAATGTTGGATTTCTGCAACTCCAAGCACCCTCCTATCCACCAAACACCCTTTAACCATTCTCAACCATCTAAAATACCAAAACCCTAAGCTTTCCACCTTTAAAACCTTACCTTTATCCTAAAAACCAACCACTAACTTCAAAAGACCTTATACAACCCTTATGCAACTTACCCATAACCCCTACTTCATCCAAAGCCAATCTATCAAAAACCCACAGTGATCATTTATAGTTAGCCTTAATCACCAACGGTCACCTATTGACCATCGATGATCAGCCTTAACTACCAACGGTTAGTAGTGACCATCGAAGATCACTATGTAAATCATTTTAATCAAAACAACATGCATTTATCAACTACCAACCTCAACCAAAACCCTATTTCTCAGTCCCTATCACCATACAAGGTTTGAAACATCAACTTGAACCATACTTTGACCATTTAACATTTTGTTTAAATGGTATTTTGTTAATCAAGCTATTTATTTTGAAAAGTATTTATTTCATCTTCATTAAGTACTTTCATTGTGTTATGAAATCATTTCTTATCATCATTTTCTTAACATTAACTTATCTAAAGGTGGATTGATAACCTCCAAGGAAGCTTATGCTTCTTGGATCTAGCTCACGCTAGGCAGTCCACCCTATTATCTCACTAATCCATTCCCTTCTAGTTTCTTTCTTATCTACAGGTCATCCTCCCAAGCCAAAGAGGAATATCCACAATCATTTGATTCACATGTGCACAACACATCAGGTTCTACTAACCTCACCATTCTTTCAAGTTTTACAATTTTCTGTCCAAGAAAATAAAGCAAAACTTTAGTGAAACATTCTAGCATGCCTAGTGGGACCTTTGAGTTCTCTTGGGTTCATAGTTTGCATTTAGGTGCTTTCTTCTTATTTTATGCTCATTTAAATGAAATAAAAATTTCCTTTGGGTATAAAATTAACCTTGAATACATTGTTTGTTTGCATAATTATCTCACATAACTTAATTAATCAAATAAATTAACTGTAGCCTCACTTCTTTGTAAACACAATACCAAACCACTTACACCAAATCAAACATCAAACACTTGACATAAGCCCTGACTAAGGTTTCATCCCCTAGCAATAAACTTTCACCCTTGGCTATCCTACTTGGATTTCATTACCAAGAGGAGAAACCAAAACTCAATTATTTGATTGAGTATAATCTATAACATTCAGTATATCTTGGCTAAGCACTCAACACCCTTATCATTGTGGTGTGTAAAGGGAGTGGATAGGCCCAAATATCAATCCACGTATCGATGCTAATACAGAAAAATTTGAGTACCTAAACTACCTAAAACCATCCATAGATTGCCTATCTATTACCCTTTTAAAAACCAAATTTGAGTCACACTTTTGAAAACTTAAGGCATAAGCCACAAGTGAGACAAAAAGAAACTTAGGATTTAATGTGCTTTAGTGTATGTTTTATCTTCTTTCACTTTTTTCTTATCTTCTCTTTGTTTGATTTGTGAGGAATATATCTCCCTTTGGAAACCTTCTACCATGTTACCTTTATCCACCTCATCTCCATTGCCTTGGTCAATGGGGAACCCTCCTATATTTTCTCTAGGATATTCTAACTTTGTTAGACTCCTAGAAGATAACCCTCTTGCCTTATGGTTTTACCTTGCATTTATGAGCCACCTATGTTCCCAACCTTACCTACAACCAACCCAATCTCACCCATAATCAACCTAACCTCACTTACAATCAACCTAACCTTACCTATGGCCAACCCAACCTTGCGTATAACCAAACTAACCTCACCTATAATCAATCAAATCTCAACTACCACCAACCAACAACCTCTCAATACCTATTTGACTATTGTCATAACCCACATATACATTAGCTATCTCAACCTCACCAATCCTTGGACTACCTATTTCAACCATCATATCAACCAACTCAACCTCATCAAACCTTGGACTATCTACCCCAACCGTCATATCGATTACCTTAACTTCCTTTGTGGAAAATCTCTTTTCCTCAAAACCAAGGCTTGGTCTATCCTTTTAGTCATACAACCAAAAACTATCAAACCAACCACTATCAACTTGTTTTATCACCCTCATCAAATCAAACCAACAATCATCTGACCAATAGCTATAAACCAAAATTTTATAACCAATCAATCTTATCACCCTTACCCACCTTATTAACCATACCAACCTCATCAAATTAAACCAATAACTACTAACCAAACCTTTCTAACCCACAAATTTTTATCAAACCTACCCAAGTTATAAAACCAACCCACCTTATCACCTTACCTAACCTATCAAACCAACCCACCTTATAGACCTTACCCAACCTATCAAACCAACACACCTTATTAACCTTACCCAACCTATCAAACAAACCAAACTTATAAAACCTACCTAAACTATCAAATTCATCAACCATGTTAAACCAACCAATTACCTTGCAATCTAAAGAGACACTAGTGTACCCTCTTCTTAGGTAGTACACTCCACTAGGGGAATCATATGTATCAATCCTTGAAAAAATCTTGAAGGCTTTTGTCATTAGACTTCCTCAAATCGAACCCATCAATCATTCTCTTCCAAAACCAATTTGGTTTATAGAGAATGAGTTTTATATGTATCATCACACAAATAAACATGTGGTAGATAGATGTGAGTCTTTTAATATGTTTTTCCAATAACTTATCAATCAAAAGGAGGTTCCAAAGGATATTATTTGTGTTCTCCCAACCTATCTTTGAATGTATTCAAGCAATACATCCTTGAACCTCTTCCTACACCCATAGTTGTGGAAACCCATAACCAAAGCCCTCAACATAATGAGGTCCCTTCATTAGATTTGGTCATTAGTGAACCTATAACTAAGGAAACCATGATTACAACTCCAACTAGTCTACTTATTGACCAAGTGCAACCTTCTCAACTTTCTTTTGCCATCATCACCAAGGAAGAATCAACCATAACCCAACCACATGTTAACCCAGTAGAACCTTCTCAACTTTCCTTTAAAATCACAATTAAGGAAACCAGCCTACCTCTTCCATTTCCCCTTTTAGTGGATCAATCTCCAACCAACATACCTCTTCTACCTACCCTTTTAGTGGAACAAACCCCAAATCAAACTACCTCAACAAAATCTAACCCAACCTCAACTAAAGCCAACCCAGCCTAGACAAAAGCTAACCCAACCTCAACTATAACCAAGTCAATCCAATTCCTCTATAACCTACTCATTTTCATCTACCTAATGCCATTATCTTTGATTTGATTCCCTTTAGAATAGGGTCAAATCTTTGTCATCTTATCTCACCAATCAAACCAAACTGACAAGCAAACAAAACTAACAAATCAAATCAACCATCCAGAATACCTCCCTCAACCAATCAAACCAACATCTAAAACAAATCAATCAACCAAAATCAACCCAAACCCAACCAACTTATCTATCAACCCAAACCAAAATCAACCTTTCATTCAAGGTTTCTTAAATCTTGGCCACCCTTTTATCCAACCTACCCATACCTAACCTAAGCTCCCTCATTGGGACAATTCGACACTCTTGTCTAACCCACCTTTATTCTAAGATGATGTTTCCAACATCATTTCTAGACCCCAAACCTACCAAAATCCAACCCAACAATGTTTCCCTCATCTTAGTGTCATAGGGGAAATCTTGTCTAAACCACTGCCTACAACCTGACTTCTTTACCCACTAACAACTAACAACCCTTTGGAAGAACATGATGTTATCTTCAACCCTCCTAAACCCTCCTTACTAAGAAAACAACTTTACATTGGAATCATTTCCCACCTCAACCATCCATGGAATAAGCAAATTGGATGAGTTCTCCATCTAAGAGGATTTGTCCATTTATCAACCCAAAACCTTGCCTTAAGTAAATGACCAAAACAACCCTTGGTATTTTTACCTCAACCTGCACCTAGCCTAGCACCCAACCAACCTACCTTACCAACATTATCAAACCTATCAATCTAACCTTGACTTTAACCCAACCTTTAACCTCAAACCTAAGAAAGCTTTCAATGTCAACCACATCTTTTAGGCCTGTTTTGCTTAAAACCTCAACCGATGGTGGTCACTATTGAACCATCACCAATCCACCCTTAGACTTCTTTTATATTTCAAATCTCAATCATCACTAATATTTGATGAACCATCATTAATCAACTATTAATTGTAGGTGTTCACTGTAATAACTAGAACCTTACTCGAAACCTTGCCTTTTCACTACCTAACCAACGTCTACCAAACCACTACCAAACAACATGGCCGCTAACCAAAGTCTAAACAACTATCACCTAACCAACCTTGTCTTTTATCTCTGTCAATTCAACATCCTTTCCATGTCTAATCAAGTGTTGAAAAGTAACTGGGGTACATCTTCTCTCCTAATTGAATTAAACCATTTATGCAAGTATGGATTTTGGGCATAGATGAGCCTAAACCCCCCAAATGATTTGCATTTGCTTTTTTTATTTTGTTAGAACAAGTTCCTAATCATATTGTGTTTAACTTAAGCTCATCCCTTATTTTCAACCACCTTCATCTTCTTATTTTAAGGACAACTAATTAATATAGGATCATGTGATTATCTGTCACAACCTTAGCCTAATCCTAAGCATGGTTTCCCCTTCTCTACCCATGGTATGATTCTCATGGTGATTTTTGTCCCTTATAAGATAGATTTCCATGGTCTTTGTCACTTAAAACTCTTTTACCCATAATTAACCTTCTTGTGCTATAGTTTTGCCTCCATAAAAGAAAGTTTTAGGCTTATATAGACTAGTCCATGTATAAACCATCATAAAATCACTTTGGGATGCCAAAATATCACCTGGGTCAAACATCTAAAGCATGTAGAATACTCCCTTTTAGGACAACTACCCAAAACCATAAAAATTATTTAAAAGGTAGATTGTTCCCTTGAAGGACACCTTTCAAATATAAACAAATCCAAACTTAGACCACTCCCTTGAAGGATGGCTAAACCAAACATTTGTCAAAAAAGAAAACATTTAGAAGATTCTTGCATCGATTAGCATCCCAAACCCATCAAATAATAAAAGCATCAAAAGACCCAAAGTCAGAATTCAAAAGTCAAAAACAAGCAATCCCAAAGAAGGCTTAATCTGCTTTTGCACAACATTTTGTAGACTTCCTCCCTCTATCAGTCTACACCTATAATAAGGCATGAACTTATGTATAATGGTCCCTAGGTCACGTATAGAAGGGGCATACTGTCCCCACATGAAGTTTAAACTATTTTCCATTTACCTTTCATCCATCTCCCATTTTGTCTTCCATAAATCAAGGGATTATGAGCTTACTTGACACCATGTGATCAAGCTACCTTATTATAGCTAGAAAACTAACAATAATGCAAAGCGTGATAGAATTTTATGTTCATAAACCCACCCACCTTGCCATTATGGTCTTTATCAATTAGAGTGTTTATCATTTTCCTTTTTCTTTGGTGACCACTTATTAAGACATGTGTCTTCCATTTTTGATTCATTGCAACCCCAACCACCAAATTTGTACCTTTTTCACCAAGAAATGGATCCACCTTTTACCAAACCAATTGGTAACTTAAATTGGGCAACTAATTTACACACCACCTAACAAAAATTTTGAAAACCAACCACCTTACCTCAGCTTTAACCTATTGGAGAGCACCTTATTATCCACCAATCAACCAACCACCCATCAGAGAGCACCTTATCCTCTACCCAACCAACCATATAACCTCATATTTATCATTTTGGCCTACCTTTTTCACTTTTTGTGACAACCTTGCCTTGGTCATTTCGACCACATCAACTACCTTGCTATATTTGATGAACTTGTGCTACCTTTTGTGTATTGACCATTTAGGTGCCTCAAAGCATGACCCTTTACGGTCCTGACACCTACGACCATTTTACCTTCATAGGATCACATCCAACTTTAGATACCTATGAATACATCTATCTTGCCTAGGAGACTTAATTTTATAGAATAACTCATATCAACTATGCCTAACATTGTGGCCTAGTTACCTTGTCACTTGTCCTTCGAAGCCCAACCTATTTTACCAACCTACCTCAACTATGGCAACCTAGTCTATACATAATTTTTTCTATCGCACTTAGTCGCATTCTTTGCACTTATTCATGCTTACATGCCTAACCAATCAACCAACTTTGTCACCTACCACCCATTTTATCACCCACTTATATTCTTATCAAACTCATCATCGACTCTATTTCACCTCATGGATTCCTAGTTCGAAGGGGGACACCTCTTCCCATACTCAAGGCATCCAACCTTATACCAACCTTCCATTTATGCTTTGTAGCTTGCTTATACAAATTACATAACAAAAAGGGGCAAAATGTAGACACTATAAAATCATACACTACGGTTCTAGATGTTGCATTAACCTTTAAACCACTCCTTGGCTCCTTTAGGGTTATATTATTTACCAATTATCCCATTATTAACCTTGGACCATTTCTCATGGAATTAACCACCAGTCATTAGTGAAATTGGATAAATTTATCCAATTTTGACTATGTCCCCTGACAGTTGGTGGTCAGCGTTAGATCATCAATGGTTAACCTAGGTCACTAGAGGTTACATAATGCAACCAAAAACTCTAACTCAATTACAACTCACTCGTTGATAAATGTATGATAGTTCACATGATTATTTAATGATTAGACTGCATGATAAAAAATTTGTTAAACTCTTTGGTTTCAATGCCTGTTTACTCTATATTAAGAGATAAAGAGAAGGTTGAATTCATTCTAGGGGTCAGAGAGATTTGGGTGTGAGAGATTCTTACTCCCCAGTGAATCCAAAAGCTTCTTAGTGAACCAGAGATAGATAGAGACTTGGAAGGCATTTCAACATCTCCACATACTCTACCCACATAGCTCTAGGCTCCCAAGTAGCTTCACCTTCAATCCAGGACTTCTCCAAGCCATCAAGCTACATAAATCTAAGTATCTTACTCCTATTTGGAGTAGTTATTTGGTTTTAATAAGTTTGGAACCTGTATCAACTTTCACCTCTCCTCATAATTTCTCTTATGTTGGAGTTTTGGAACTCCAAGCACCCTCCTCTCCACCAAGCACCCTCTGACCATTCTCAACCATTTGGAATGCCAAAACCCTGATCTTGCTACTTATGAAACCTTACCTTTGTCCTCATGACCAACCACTAAATTCAAAATACCTTAAACAACCCTTCTACAACTTTTCATAACCCCTTCTTCATCAGAAGTCAATCTATCAAAAATGCACAGTGACCACCGATGGTTAGCCTTCATCGCCAATGATCACCTGTCGATTGTTGATAGTCAGCCTTAACTGCTAATAGTTACTGGTGACAATCAATGGTCACTGAGTAAATAATTTTAACCAAAATAACAAGCATTCATCAACTACAAACCTCAACCAAAACCCTGTTTCTTAGTCCCTTTCACTACACAAGGTTAGAAAAAATCGACCTAAACCATACTTTGACCATTTAACATTTATTTTTAATGTTATTTTGTTAAGCAAGCTATTTATTTTGAAAATTATTTATTTCATCTTGATTAAGTGATTTCATTATTTTATGAAACCATTTCTTATTAGCATTTTCTTAACATTAACGTGTCTAAAGGTGGATTTATAGCCTCTAAGGAAGCTTGTGATTCTTGGATCTATCTCACACTAGGGAGTCCACCCTATTATCTAACTAATCCATTCTCTTCTAGTTTCTCTCTTATTTGCAGGTCATCTCTCCAAGCCAAATATAAGTATCTATAATCATCTAATTCATGAGTGCGCAATACATCAAGTTATACTAACCTCACCCTTCTTTCAAGTTTTACAACTTTCTTTCTAAAAAAGTAAAGCAAAATTTTAGTGAAACATTATGGCACACCTGTTGGGACACTTGAGTTCTCTTGAGTTCGTAGTTTGCATTTAGGTGCTTTCTTCTTTTTTTATGCTCATTTAATCAAAATTAAAATTTCCTTTGGGTATAAAATTAACCTTACATACATTGTTTGCTTGCATAATTAGCTCACATAGTTTAATTAATAAAAAAAATAACCATAGCCTCACTTCTTTGCACACACAATACCAAACCACTTACACCAAATCAAACATCAAACACTTGACATAAGGCCTAACTAGGGTTTCATTTCCTAGTGGTAAACCTTCACCATTAGTTATCCTACTTGGATGTCATTACCAAGAAGAGAAACCAAAACTCAATTCTCTGATTGAGTATAATCTCTGACATTTAGTATATGTTGGCTAAGCACTCAACACCTTTATCATTATTATGTGTGAAGGGAGGGGTTAGACCTGAATATCAAGCCACATATCGATCGAAATAGAGAAAATTTTGAGATCTTAAACTACCTAAAACCGTCCATAGATTTCCTATCTAGTGCCCTTTTCAAAACCAAAGTTGAATCACACTTCTAAAAATGTAAGGCATAAGCCACAAATGAGACAAAAAGAACCTTAGGATTTAATGTGCTTTAGTGTATGTTTTATCTTCTTTCACTTTTTTCTTGTCTTCTCTTTGTTTGAGTTATGATTAATCTATCTCCCTTTGGAAACCTTCTACCATCTTACCTTCATCCACCTCATCTCCTTGTTTTGTTCAATGGGGATGCCTCTTATATTTTCTCCAGGAGATCCTCACTTTGTTAGGCTCCTAGAATATAACCCTCTTGCCTTATAGTTTTAACTTTCATCACGAGCCACTTATGCTCCCAACCTTACCTTCAACCAACAAAACCTTACCTAAAATCAACCCAACCTCACCCACAATCAACCCAACCTCAGCCACAATCAACCTAACCTCACTTATAATCAACCTAACCTTACCTATGGCCAACCCATCCTTGCCTATAACCAATCCAACCTCACCTATAATCAATCAAATCTCAAATACCACCAACCAACAACCTCTCAATACCTATTTTACCATTGTCATAACCCACCTCAACCTCACCAATCCTTGAACTACCTATCTCAACCATCATATCAACCAAATCAACTTCATCAAATATTGGAATACCTACCCCAACCATCATATAAATTACTTCAACCTTCTTTTTGGTAACCTTATTTTCCTCTAAACCATGACTTGGTCCATCCCTTTAGTCATACAACTAATAACTATTAAACCAATCACTATCAACTTACTTTATAACCCTCATCAAAGCAAATCGATAATCATTCTACCAATAGCTATCAACCAAAATTTTCTAACCAATCGATCTTATTACCCTTACACACCTTATCAACCATACCAACCTCATCAAATCAAACCAATAACTACCAAAAAAGCCTTTCCAACCCACAAATTTTATCAAACCTACCCAACTTATCAAACCAACCCACCTTATCAACCTTACCTAACCTATCAAACCAACCCACCTTATCAACCTTACCTAACCTATAAAACTAACCCACCTTATTAACCTTACCCAAACTATCAAACCAACCAATCTTATCATACCTACCTAACCTATCAAATTCATCAACCATGTCAAACCAACCAACTTCATCAAATTAACTAATTAGCTCACAACATCAAGAGCCACTAGTGTACCCTCTTCTTAGGTAGTACACCTTGTTAGGAGAATCATCTACCTCAATCCTTGACAAACTCTTAGAGACTTCTATCATTATAGTTACTCAAATTAAACTCATCAATTATTCTCTTCCAAAATTAATTTGGTTTATAGAGAATGAGTTTTATACGTATCATCGCATAAATGGACATGTGGTAGACAGATTTGGGTCTTTTAAGATGTTTGCCCAAAACTTATCGATCAAAAGGAGGTTCTAAAGGATATTATTTGTGTTCTCCTAACCTAGCCTTAAATTTCTTCAATCAATCCATCTTTGAACCTCTTTCTATACCCATAATTATGGAAATCCATAATCAAAGCCTTCAACATAATGAGGTCCCTTCATTATATTTGCTCCTTAGTAAACCTATAACTAAGAAAACCATAATTGAAACTCCAACTAATATATTTTTTGACCAAGTGCAACCTTCCCAACATCATTTTTCCATCATCACTAAGGAATAATCAATCTTAACCCAACCACATGTTGACCCAATAGAACATTCTCGACTTTACTTCGAAACCATAATAAAGGAAGCTAACCTACCTCTTTCACTTCTCCTTTTAGTGGATCAACCTCCAACCAACCTACATATTCCACTTCCACTTTTAGTAGATCAACCTCCAACCAACCTACCTCTTACACCTACCCTTTTAGTGGAAAAAACCCCAACTCAAACTACCTCAAAACAAGCTAACCCAACCTCAACTAAAGCCAACCTAACCTCAACAAAATCCAACCCAACCTCAATTAAAGCAAATCCAACCTCAACCATAACCAAATCAATCTAATTAATCTATAGCCTACTCATTTTCAACTACTTAATGTAATTATCTTTGATTTGATTCCCTTTAAAACAGGGTTAAATCTTTTTCATCTCACCTCACCAATCAAACCAAACAAACAAGCAAACCAAACTAATAAATCAAATCAACCATCCAAACTACCTCCCTCAACGAATAAAACCAACATCTAAACCAAATTAATCAACCAAAATCAACCCAACCCCAACCAACTTATCTATCAACCCAAACCAAAATCAACCTTTCATTCAAGGTTTCTTAAATCTCGACCACCCTTTTATCCAACCTACCCATACCTAACCTAAGTTCCCTCATTGGGACAATTTAAAACTCTTTTCCAACCCAATTTTGTTCCAAGATGATGTTTCCAACATAATTTCTAAACCCAAAACCTACCAAAATCCAACCCAATAATTTTTCCCTCACCTTAGTGTCATAGGGTAAATCCTGCTTAAACCATTGCCTACAACTTGACTTCCTCACCCACTAACAACTAACAACCAACAACTAACAACCCTTTAGAGGTGGACGATGTTATCTTTACCCCTCTTTAACCCTCCTTACTAACCAAACACCTTATCTTTGGAATTATTTCTCGTCCCATCCATGGAAGAAACAAACTAGAGAAGTTTTCCCTCTAATAGGCTTTGTCCATTTATTAACCCAAAACCTTGCCTTAAGCAAATTACCAAAGTAACCCTTCATATTTTTTCCTCAACCTACACCTAGCCTAGTCTATCCTAGCACTAAAACAACCTACCATACCAACATTACCAAACCTATCAATCCAACCTTGACATTAACCCAACCTTTAACCTCAAACCTAAACAAGCCTTAAACATCAACCACATCTTTTAGGCCTCATTTTCTTAATATATTGATAGGTGGTGGTCACTATTGAACCATCACCAATCCGCCCTTAGATATCCTTTACCATTTAAATCCTGACCATCACCAATCTTTGATGAATTGTCATCGATCAACTACTAACCATCAGTGGTCATTGTTATAACTAGAACCTTACCCAAAACCTTGCCTTTTCACTACCTAACCAATGTCTACCAAACCATAACCAAACAACATGGATTCTAACCAAAGTCTAAACAACTATCACCTAACCAACATTACCTTTTATCTCTATCAATCCAACATCTTTTCCACATCTAATCAAGTGTTGAAAAGTAACTAGGGGACATGTTCTCTCTTAATTGGATTAAACCATTTATGCAAGTATGGATTTGGGGCATATATAAGCCTGAACCCCCCAAATGCTTTGCATTCGCATCTATTATTTTCTTAAAATAAGTTCCTAGTCATCTTGTGTCTAACTTAAGCTCATCTCTTATTTTCAACCAACTTCATCTCCTTATTTTAAGGACAATTGATTAACATAGGATCATGTGATTATCCGTCATGGCCTTAGCTTAATCCTAAGCATGGGTACCCTAGCTCTACCCATGGCATGATTCTCATGGTGCTTTTTGTCCCTTATAGGATGTATTCCCATGGTTGTTATCACTTAAACCTCTTTTACCCATCATTAATCTTTTTGTATTATGGTTTTGCCTCCATAAAGGAAAGTTTTAGGCCTATATAGACTAGTCCATGTCTAAACCAGCATAAAATCACTTTGAGATAGCAAAATACCACTTGGGTCAAACATTTAAATCATGCAGACTACTCCCTTGAATGATAGCTATCCAAAACCATCAAAATTATTGAAAAAGTAAATTGCTCCCTCGAAGGAAAGTTATCAAATATAAACAAATCCAAACTTAGACCACTCCCTTGAAGGATGACTAAACCAAAAATTTATTAAGCGACCAATCATTTATAAGCTTCCCGCATTGATCAACTTCCCAAACCCATCAAATAATAAAAGCATCAAAAGACCCAAATTCAGAAGTCAAAAGTCAAAAACAAGCAATCCCAAAGAAGGCTTCAATCTGCTTTTGCACAACATTTTGTAGACTTCCCACCTCGATCAGTCTACACCTAGCATAAGGCATAGACTTGTGTATAATGGTCATTAGGTCACCTACAGAAGGGGCATACCATCCCCACATGAAGGTTACACTATTGTCCATTTACCTTTCATCCATCTCCCTTTTTTTCCTCCATAAATCAAAAGATTATGAGCTTACTTGACATTGTATGATCAAGATACTATATTGTAGCCAACGAACTAACAACATTGCAAAACATCACAAGAGTTCATGTTAATAAACCCACCCACCTTTCCATTATGGTCTTTATCAATCAGAGCATTTATCCTCCTCCTTTTACTTTTATGATTGCTTGTTAATACATGTCTTCCATTTTTGAGTCATTGCAACCCCAACCACCAAATTGACACCTTTTTCACCAAGAAATGGACCCACCTTTTACCAAACCAATTGGTACATCAAATTGGGAAATTAATTTGTGCACCACCCAACTAGACTTTTACAAACTAACCACCTTACCTAAACTTTAACTTATTGGAGAGCACCTTCTTCTCCACCAATCAACCAACCACCCATCAAAGAGTACCTTATTCTCCACCAACCCACCCAACCAACCACATAACCTCACTTTGGTCATTTTTACCCACCTTTCACACTTTTTGTGATAAGTTTGCCTTGGTCATTTTGATCGCATCAACTACCTTGCCATATTTGATGAACTGGCACTACCTTTTGAGCATCGACCATTTAGGTGCCTCAGAGCATGACCTTTTGCAGTCCTAACACCTATGACCATTTTGTCTTCTTAGGATCAAATCCAACTTTAGATACTTACGAATACATTGACCTTGCCTAAGAGACTTGAGTTTATAGAATAACCCATATCAACTATGCGTAACACTGTGGCCTAGTTACCATATCACTTATCTTTCTAAGCCTAACATATTTTACCAACCTACCTTAACTATGGTAACCTAGTTTATGCATGATTTTTTCTATCATACTTAGTCACATTTTTTGCACTTGTTCACACTTACATGCCCAAATAATCAACCAAACTTGTCACCTACTGCCCATTTTTTCATCCACTTATCTACTTATCAAACCCACCACCGACTCTGTTTCACCTCATCAATTCTCAGTTTAAGGGGGGATACATCTTCCCATACTCAAGGCATCCAACCTTCTACCAACCTTCCATTTTGTTTTACATCTTGGTTATACAAATTTGACAACAAAAAGGGGTAAAATGTAGACACTATAAAACTATACACTACGGCTCTAGATGTTGCATTAATCTTCAAACCACCCTTTCGCCCCTTTAGGGTTAGATTATTTACCAAATCTCTAATGATCAACTTTGGACCATTTACCAAGGAACTAACCCCAGTCATTAGTGGAATTGGCTAAATTTATCTAATTTTGACTATGTCCCTTGACCATCGGTGGTCAGCCCTCGATCATCAATGGTTAACCCAAACCATCGATGGTTACTTAATGCAACCAAAAACTCTAACTCAACTGCAACTCACTCATTTATCAATGCATGATAGTTCACATGATTAATGCATGATTAGACTGCATGATAAACTATTTGTTAAACTCTTTTGTTTCAATGCCCCTTTACTCGATATTAAGAGATAAAGAGAAGGTTGAATTCATTCTAGGGGTTGAAGAGATTTGGGTGCAAGAGATTCTTACTCCCTAGAGAATCCAAAAGCTTCTTAGTGAAATAGAGCTAGATAGAGACTTGAAAGGCATTTAAACATCTCCACATAAAGGATTTGGCTATTGTCACTCTGCCCACATAGCTTGAGGCTCTCAAGTAGCTTCACTTTCACTCTAGGACTTCTCTAGGACATCACACTACATAAAGCTAAGTATCTTACTCTTGTTTTGAGTTTAGTTATTTGGTTTCAATAAGTTTAGAGGTTGTATCTACTTTCACCTCTCCCCATAACCTCTCTAGTATTGGAGTTCTGCAACCCTAAGCACCCTTCTCTCCATTAAACACCCTCTGACCATTCTCAACCATATGGAATACCAAAACCCTAAGCTTGATACCTATGAAACCTTACCTTTGTCCTCATAACCAACCACTAACTTCAAAATACCTTATACAACCCTTCTAAAACTTACCCAAAACCCCTTTCTGAATCCAAAGCCAATCTATCAAAAACCCATAGTGACCACTGACGGTTAGCCTCGATCGCCAACAATCACCTGTTGACCATTGATGGTCAGTCTAGACTACCAATAGTTACCAGTGACCATTGACAGTCACTATGTAAATCAATTTAACCAAAAAAACAAGCATTTATCAACTACCAACCTCAACTAAAACCCTATTTCTTAGTCCTTGTCACTACACAAGGTCAAAAAAAATAAAACTAAACCATACTTTGACCATTTAATGTTTCTTTTTAATGTTAGTTTGTTAAGCAAGCTATTTCTTCTTAAAAGTATTTATTTCATCTTTATTAAGTACTTTCATTATGTTATGCAACCATTTCTTATCACTACTTTCTTAACATTAACTTGTCTAAAGGTGGATTGACAGATTCTAAGGAAGCTTGTGCTTCTTAGTTCTAGCTCATGCTATGTAGTCCACCATATTAGCTCACTAATCCATTCTCTTCTAGTTTCTCTCTAATCTACAGGTCATCCTCCCAATCTAAAGAGGAGTATCCATAATCATCTGATTCACGCATGCACAACACATTAGGTTCTACTAACCTCACCCTTATTTCAAGTTTTGCAATTTTTTCTAAGAAAATAAAGCAAAATTTTAGTGAAACATTATGGTACACCTAGTGGGACCCTTGAGTTATATTGGGTTTATAGTTTACATTAAAGTGCTTTCTTTTTATTTTATGCTCATTTAAATAAAATTAAAAAAAAAATGTGTATATAATTAACCTTGCATACATTGTTTGCTTGCATAATTAGCTCACATAGTTTAATTAATAAAATAAATTAACCATAGCCTCACTTCTTTGCAAACACAAAGTCAAACCACTTACACAAAATCAAACATTGAACACTTGATATAAGGCCCAACTAGGGTTTCATCTCCTGGTGGTAAACCTTCACCCTTGGCTATCCTACTTGGACATCATTACTAAGAGGAGAAATCAAAACTTAGTTCTCTAATTGAGTATAATCTTTGACATTTGGTATATCTTAGCTAAGCACCTGACACCCTTATCATTGCGATGTGTTAAGGGAGGGGGTATGCCCTAATATCATGCCACATATCAATGCCAATAAAGATAATTTCAAGTACCTAAACTACCTAAAACCATCCATATATTGCCTATCTAATACCCTTTTCAAAACCAAAGTTAAGTCACAACTTTTGAAAACTTAAGGCATAAGCCATAAGTGAGACAAAAAGAACCTTAAGATTTAACGTGCTTTAGTGTATGTTTTATCTTCTTTCACTTTTTTCATGTCTTCTCTTTGTTTGAGTTGTGACGAATCTAGCTCCCTTTGGAAACCATCTACCATCTTACCTTCATCCACATTATCTCTATTGCCTTGATCAATGGAGAGTCCTCTTATATTTTCTCCAACAGATCTTAACTTTGTTAGACTCCTATAATATAACCCTCTTGCCTTACGGTTTTAACTTGCATCACGAGACACTTATGATCTCAAACTTACCTAAAACCAAACCAACCTCACCCATAATCAACCCAACCTCACCCATAATCAACCTAACCTCATTTACAATCAACCTAACCTCACTTACAATTAACATAACTTTACCTATGGCCAACCCAACCTTACCTTTAACCAAACCAACCTCACCTATAATTAATCAAATCTCAAATAAAACCAACTAATAACCTCTCAATACCTATTTAACCATTATCATAACCCAACTCAACCTCAACTATCTCAACCTCACCAATCCTTGGACTACCTATCTTAACCATCATATCAATCAACTCAACATCGTCAAACCTTGGACTACCTACCCTAACTATCATATCATTTACCTCAACCTACTTTCTAACAACCCTCTTTTCCTCAAAACCAAGATGTGGTCTATGCCTTCAGTTATACAAACAACAACTATCAAACCAACCACCATCAACCTACTTTATCACCATCATCAAATCAAACTAACAATCATTCGACCAATAGATATCAACCAAAATTTTATAACCAATCAATCTTATCACCCTTACCCACCTTATCAACCATACTAACCTCATCAAATCAAACTAATAATTACCAACTAAACCTTTTCAGCCCACAAATTTTATTAGACCTACCCAACTTATCAAACCACCCCACCTTATCAACTTTACCTAACCTATCAAACCAACCCACTTTATATACCTTACCTAACCTATCAAACCAACTCACCTTATTAACCTTACCCAGCCTATAAAACCAACCAATCTTATCATACCTACCTAACCTATCAAATTCATTAACCATGTCAAACCAACCAACTTCAACAAACTAATCAATAAGCTCACAACCTCAAGATCCACTAGTGTACCCTCTTTCTAGGTATTACACCCCACTGGGCAAATCATATGCCTCAATCCTTAACAAACTCTTGGAGGCTTCTATCATTAGACTTCTTCAAATCAAACCCATCAATCATTCTCTTCCAAAATCAATTTTGTTTATAGAGAATGAGTTTTGTACATATCATCACACAAACATACATGTGGTAGACAGATGTGGTCTTTTAAGATGTTTGTCCAAAACTTTATCAATCAAAAAGAGGTTAAAAAAGATATTCTCTATGTTCCCCCCAACCTAGCCTTGAATGTCATCAGGCAATCCATCCTTGAACCTCTTCCTACACCCATAGTTATGGAAACCCATAATCAAATCCCTCAACATAATGAGGTCCCTTCATTAGATTTGGTCCTTAGTGAACCTATAACTAAGGAAACCATAATCAAAACCCCAACTAATCTACTTGTTGACTAATTGCAACCTTCATAACTTTCTTTTTCCATCATCACTAAGAATCAACCTTAACCCAACCACATGTTGACCTAGTAGAACCTTCTCAACTTTCCTTACAAACCATAATTAAATAAATCAACCTACCTCTTCCACTTCCTCTTTTAGTGGATCAGCCTAAAACCAACCTACCTCTTCCACTTCCCCTTTTAGTGTATTAACCTTCAACCAACCTACCTCTTCCACCTACCCTTTTAGTGGAATAAACCCCAACTCAAGCTACCTCAACAAAAGCCAACCCAACCTCAACTAAATCCAACCCAACCTCAACTATAGCCAAGTCAATCCAATTCTTTTATAACCTACTCATTTTCATCTACCTAATACCATTATCTTTGATTTTATTCGCTTTAAAACAAGATCAAATATTTGTCATCTTACTTCACCAATCAAAGCAAATAAACAAGCAAACCAAACTGATAAATCAAATTAACCATCTAGACTACCTCCCTTAACCAATCAAACCAACATCTAAACCAAATCAATCAACCCAATTATCAACCCAGCCCCAATAAAATTATCTATCAACCCAAACCAAAATCAACCTTTTATTCAAGGTTTATTAAATCTTGGCCACCCTTTTATCCAACCTACCCATACCTAACCTAAACCCCCTCATTGGGATAATTCAACACTCTTGTCCAACCCACCTTTATTCTAGGATGATGTTGCTAACATCATTTCTAGACCCCAAACCTACTAAAATCCAACCCAACAATGTTTCCCTCACCTTAGTATCACATGGGAGTTCTGCCTAAACCACCGCCTATAACTTGACTTCCTCACCCACTAACAACTAACAACCCTTTGGAGGTGGTTGATGTTATCTTCACCTCTCCTGAACCCTCTTTACTAACCAAACACCTTAACCTTGGAATCATTTCCCACCTCAACCGTCCATTGAAGGGGTAAAATAGAGGAGTTCTCCCTCTAAGAGGCTTTGTCCATTTATCAACCCAAAACCTTGCCTTAAGCAAATGACCAAACCAACCCTTTGTTTTTTGCCTCAACCTGTTCCTAGCCTATCCTAGCACCCAACCAACCTACCTTACCAATGTTATCAAACCTATCAATCCAACCTTGACCTTAACCCAACCTTTAACCTCAAACTTAAGCAAGCTTTCAACATCAACCACATCTTTTAGGCCTCTTTTGCTTAAAAACTTGATCAACAGTGGTCACTATTGAACCGTCACCAATCCACCCTTAGACCTCTTTTACTATTAAAATCTCAACCATCACCAATATTTGATAGACCATCATCGATTGACTACTAACCATTGGTGGTCACTATCATAACTATAACCTTACCCAAAACCTTGCATTTTCATTACCTAACCAACGTGTACCAAACAACATGGTCACTAACCAAAGTCTAAACAACTATCACCTAACCACTTTTTATCTCTATCAATCCATCTTTTCCATATCTAATCAAGTGTTGAAAAGTAATTGGTGGACATCTTTTCTCCTAATTGACTTAAACTATTTATGCAATTATGGATTTTAGGCATATTTGAGACTGAACCCCCCAAATGCTTTGCATTCACATCAATTCTTTTGTTAAAATAAGTTCCTAGTCATCTTGTGTCTAACTTAAGCTCATCTTTTATTTTCAACCACATTCATCCCCTTATTTTAAGGACAATTGATTAACATAGGACCATGTGATTATTCGTCATAGCCTTAGCCTAATCCTAAGCATGGGTACCCCAGATCTACCTATGGAAAGATTCTCATGGTGCTTTTCATACCTTATAGGATAGATTCCCATGGTCGTTGTCACTTAAACTTATATTACCCATCATTAACCTTCTTGTGTTATGGTTTTGCCTCCATAAAGGAAAGCTTTAGGCCTATATAGACTAGTCCATGTCTAAACCAGCATAAAATCACTTTGAGATACCAAAATATCTCTTAGGTGAAACATCTAAAGCATGCAGACTACTCCCTTGAAGGACAAATATCCAAAACCATAAAAAATGTTAAAAAGGTAGATTGCTCCCTTGAAGGATAGCTATCAAATACAAATAAATTGAAACCTAAGCCACTCCCTTGAAAGATGGCCAAACCAAACATTTGTCAAGTAAGCAATCATTTGGAAACTTCCTACATCGATCAGCATCCTAAACCCATCAAATAATACAAGTATTAAAAGACCCAAAGTTAAAAGTCAAAATTCAAAAATAAGTAATCCCAAAGAAGTCTTCAATCTACTTTCACACAACATTTTGTAGACATCCCACTTCGATCAGTCTACACCTAGCATTAGGCATGGACATGTCTATAATGGTCCTTAGGTCACCTACATAAGGGGCATACCATCCCCACCCACATGAAAGTTACACTATTTTCAATTTACCTTTTATACATCTCCCATTTTGTCCTCCATAAATCAAGGGATTCTAAGCTTACTTTACACTGTGTGATCAAGCTACCTTATTGTAGCCAATGACCTAACAACAATGCAAAGCATGATAGGAGTTTATGTTCATAAACCCACCCATCTTGCCATTATGGTCTTTATCAATCGAAGTATTTATCCTCCTCCTTTTACTTTCATGACCACTTGTTAAGACATGTGTATTTCATTTTCAAGTCATTGCAACCCCAAACCCCAAATTTGTACCTTTTTCACCAACAAATAGATCCACCTTTTACCAAACTAATTGGTACATCAAATTGGGCAACTAATTTTTTCACCACTTAACTATATTTTTGCAAACCAACCACCTTACCTCAGCTTTAACCTATTGGAGATCACCTTATTCTCCACCAATCAACTAACCACCCATCAAAGAGCACCTTATTCTCCACCAACCTACCCAACCAACCACATAACCTCACGTTGGTCATTTTGGCCCACCTTTCACACTTTTGTGACAACCTTGCCTTGGTCATTTTAACCACATTGACTACCTTACCATATTTAATGAACTTGCACTACCATTTGTGCACCAGCCATTTAGGTGCCTTGGAGCATGACCCTTTATGGTCCCAACACTTGTGACCATTTTATCTTCTTGGGATCACATCCAACTTTGGATACTTGTGAATACATCAACCTGCCTAGGAGACTTGAGTATATAGAATAACACATATCATCTATGCCTAACATTGTGGCCTAGTTACCCTATCACTTATCCTTCTAAACCTAACCTATTTTACTAACCTACCTCAACTATGGCAACCTAGTCTATATGCAATTTTTGCTTTCACACTTAGTCATATTCTTTGCACTTGTTCAAGATTACATGCCCAACTAATCAACCAGTCTTTTCACCTACCTCCCATTTTATCACCCACTTATTTATTTATCGAACCTGCCACTAACTCTATTTCACCTCATCAATTCCTAATTTAAGTGGGGACACCTCTTCCCATACTCAGGGCATCCAACCTTTTACCAACCTTCCATTTTTGTTATGAAGCTTATACAAATTGAATAAAAAAAAAGGGGCAAAATATAAACACTATGAAATCATACACTATGGCTCTAGATGTTGCATTAACCTTCAAACCACCCCTTGTCCCCTTTAGGGTTAGATTATTTACCAATTCTCCAATTATTAACCTCAGACCATTTCCCAAGGAATTAACCACTAGTCATTAGTGGAAATGGTTTAATTTAGCCAATTTTGACTATGTCCCCTGATTATCAATGGTTAGCCCTCGACTGCTGATGGTTAACCTAGACTATTGATGGTTATTTAATGCAACCAATAACTCTGACTCAAATGCAACTTGATTGCAACTTTATCATTAATAAATTCATGATAGTTTACATGAACAATGCATGATTAGACTACATGATAAATTGTTTGTTAAACTCTTTGGTTTCAATGCCTCTTTGCTCTATATTAAGAGATGAAGAGAAGGTTGAATTCATTATGGGGGTCAGAGAGATTCGGGTGTGAGAGATTCTTATTCCCTAGTAAATCCAAAAGCTTCCTAGTGAATCAGATCTAGACAGAGACTTGGAAGGCATTTCAACATCTCCACACAAAGGATTTAGATACCATCACTCTGTCCACATAGCTCTAGGCTCCCAAGCAGCTTCAACTTTACTCTAAAACTTCTCCAAGCCATCAATCTACACAAAACTAAGTATCTTACTCATATTCTAAGTTTATTTATTTGGTTACAATAAGTTTAGATCCTGTATCTACTTTCACCTCTCCCCACAACCTCTATGGTGTTGGAGTTCTACAACTCCAAGCACCTTCCTCTCCACCAATCACCCTATAACCATTCTCAACCACTAGAATACCAAAACCCTAAGCTTTCTACCTATGTAACCTTACCTTTGTCCTCATGACTAATCACTAACTTCAAAATACCTTATACAACCCTTTTACAACCTACCCACAACCCCTTCTTCGTCCAAATCCAATCTGTCAAAAACCCATAGTGACCGTCGATGATCAACCTTGATCACCAATGATCACCTGTCGACCGCCAACGGTCAACCTTGACCACCACAGTTACTAGTGACCATCGATGGTCACTATATAAATCATTTTAACTAAAATAACAAGCATTTATCAACTACCAACCTTAACTAAAACCTTGTTTCTCAATTCTTGTCACTACACAAGGTCAAAAACGTCAACCTAAACCATACTTTAACCATTTAACATTTCATTTTAATGTTATTTTTTAATCAAGTTATTTATTTTGAAAAGTATTTATTTCATCTTGACTAAGTAATTTCATTATGTTATGTAACCAATTTTTATCAACATTTTCTTAACATTAACTTATCTAAAGGTGGATTGATAACCTTTAAAGAAGCTTGTGCTTCTTAGATCTAGCTCACGTTAGGAAGTCCACCCTATTATCTCACTAATCCATTCTCTTCTAGTTTATCTATTAATTCTAGGTCATCCTTCAAAACTAAAGAGGAGTATCCACAATCATCTGATTCATGAGTGCATAACACATTAGGTTCTGCTAACCTCACCCTTCTTTCAAGTTTTACAACTTTCTCTATAATAATAAAAAGCAAAATTTTAGTGAAACATGCTGGCATGCTCAGTGGGACCCTTGAGTTCTCTTGGGTTCATAGTTTTCATTTAGGTGATTTCTTCTTGTTTTATGTTCATTTAAATGAAAACATAATTTCCTTTGGGTATGAAATTAACCTTGAATACATTGTTTGCTTGCATAATTAGCTCACATAGCTTAATTAATCAAATAAATTAATCATAGCCTCACTTATTTGCACATATAATACCAAACCACTTACACCAAATCAAACATCAAACACTTGACCTAAGGCCCGACTAGGGTTTCATCTCCTTGTGGTAAACCTTCACCCTTGGCTATCCTACTTGGACATCATTAACAAGAGGAAAAACTAAAACTCAATTCTCTAATTGAGTATAATCTCTAGCATTCGATATATCTTGGCTAAGCACCTGACACCCTTATCATTGCAATGTGTGGAGGGGGTAGGCACCAATATCAATCCACATATCGATGCCAATACAGACAATTTTGAGCACCTAAACTACCTGAAACCATCTCTAGATTGCTTATCTAGTACCCTTTTCAAAACCAAATTTGAGTCACACTTCTAAAAACTTGAGGCATAAGACACAAGTGAGACAAAAAGAACCTTAAGATTTAATGTGATTTAGTGTATGTTTTATCTTATTTTACTTTTTTTTTGTCTTCTCTATATTTGAGTTGTGAGGAATCTAGCTCCTCTTGGAAACCTTATACCATCTTACCTTCATCCACCTCATCTCCATTGCCTTATTCAATGGGGAGCCCTCCTATATTTTATCTATGAGATCCTATCTTTGTTATACTCCTATAAGATAACCCTTTTACCTTATGGTTTTACCCTACATCACAAGCCACTTATCCTCCCAACCTTACCTACAACAAGCCCAACCTCACCCACAATCAAACCAACCAAATCAAACATCAAACACTTGACATAAGCCCTAACTAAATTAATTAATTAATTAATCAATCAAATGGGGAGCCCTCACATAACTTGATTAATCAAATAAATTAACTGTAGCCTCACTTCTTTGTAAACACAATACCAAGCCACTTACACCAAATCAAACATCAAACACTTGACATAAGCCCTGACTAGGGTTTCATCCCCTAGCAGTAAACCTTCACCCTTGGCTATCCTACTTGGATTTCATTACCAAGAGGAGAAACCAAAACTCAATTCTTTGATTGGGTATAATCTATGACATTCAGTATATCTTGGCCAAGCACTCGACACCCTTATCATTGTGTTGTGTGAAGGGAGTGGATAGGCCCAAATATCAAGCCACGTATCGATGCTACTACAAAAAAATTGAGTACCTAAACTACTTAAAACCATCCATAGATTGCCTATCTATTACCCTTTTAAAAACCAAATTTGAGTCACACTTTTGAAAACTTAAGGCATAAGCCACAAGTGAGACAAAAAAAACCTTAGGATTTAATGTGCTTTAGTGTATGTTTTATCTTCTTTCACTTTTTTCTTATCTTCTCTTTGTTTTATTTGTGATGAATCTATCTCCCTTTGGAAACCTTCTACCATCTTACCTTTATCCACCTCATCTCCATTACCTTGGTCAATGGGGAACCCTCATATATTTTCTCTAGGAGATCCTAACTTTGTTAGACTCCTAGAAGATAACCCTCTTGCCTTATGGTTTTACCTTGCATCATGATTCACTTATGTTTCCAACCTTACCTACAACCAACCCAATCTCACCCATAATCATTCTAGCCTCACTTACAATAAACCTAATCTTACCTATGGCCAACCCAACCTTGCCTATAACTGAACCAACCTCACCTATAATCAATCAAATCTCAACTAGCACCAACTAACAACCTCTCAATATCTATTTGACCATTACATAACCCACCTCAACCTCAACTATCTCAACCTCACCAATCCTTGGACTACCTATCTCAACCATCATATCAACCAACTCAACCTCATCAAACATTGGACTACCTACCCCAACCGCCATATCAATTATCTCAACCTAATCTTTGGAAACCCTCTTTTCCTCAAAACTATGAGTTGATCTATCCTTTTAGTCATACAACCAACAACTATCAAACCAACCACTATCAACCTACTTTATCACCCTTATCAAATCAAACCAACAATCATCTAACCAATAGTTATCAACCAAAATTTTCTAACCAAATAAACTTATCACCTTTAACAACCTTATCAACCATACTAACCTCATCAAATCAAACTAATTAATTACCAACCAAACCTTTCCAACCCAAAAATTCTATCAAACCTACCCAACCTATCAAACCAACCCACCTTATCAACCTTATCAACCTTACCCAACCTATCAAACCAACCAATCTTATCAAACATACCTAACCTATCAAATTTATTAACCATGTCAAACCAACCAACTTCACCAAACCAACCAACTAGTTTGCAACTTCAAGAGCCACTAGTGTACCTTCTTCCTAGGCAATACACCCCATTAGGGGAATCATATGCCACAGTCCTTAACAAACTCTTAAAAGCTTCTATCATTAGACTTCCTCAACTCAAACCCATCAATCATTCTCTTCTAAAACCAATTTGGTTTATAGAGAATGAGTTTTGTACGTATCATCGTGCAAATAGACATGTGGTAGACAAATGTGGATCTTTTAAGATGTTTGTCCAAAACCTTATTGAATAAGAGGAGGTTCCAACGGATATTCTTTGTATTCCCCCCAACCTAGCCTTGAATGTCTTCAAACAATACATCCTTGAACCTCTTCTTACACCCATAGTTGTAGAAACCCATAACCAAAGCCCTCAACACAATGAAGTCCCTTCATTATATTTGGTCTTTCGTGAACCTATAACTAAGAAAACCATAATTGAAACCCCAATTAATCTACATGTTGACCAAGTGCAACCTTCCCAAATTCCTTTTACCATCATCACTAAGGAAGAATCAACTTTAATCCAACCACATCTTGACCTAATAGAACCTTCTCAACTTTCTTTCGAAACCACAATCAAGGAAACCAACCTACATCTTCCACTTCCACTTTTAGTCGATCAACCTCCAACCAACCTACCTCTTTCACTTCCCCTTTTAATGTATCAACCTCTAACTAACCTACCACTTCCACTTGTCCTTTTAGTGGATCAACTTCCAACCAACATACGTCTTCCACTTCCCCTTTTAAAGGATCAACCTCTAATAAACTTACGTCTTCCACCTGCCCTTTTAGTGGAACAAACCCTAACTCAAACTACCTCAACTAAATCCAACCCCACCTCAACCACAACCAAGTCAATCTAATTCCTCTATAACCTACTTATTTTCATCTACCTAATGCCATTGTCTTTGATTTGATTCCCTTTAGAATAGGGTCAAATATTTATCATCACCTCACCAATCAAACCAAATAAATAAGTAAACCAAATCAAATAAACCATCCAGATTACCTCCCTCAACCATTCAAATCAATATCTAAACCAAATCAATCAAACAAAATCAACCCAACTCTCAACCCAACCCCAACCAACTTATATATCAACCCAAACTAAATTCAACCTTTCATTTGAGGTTTCTTAAATCTCAACCACCGTTTTATCCAGCCTACCCATACCTCACCTATGCTCTGTCATTAGGACAATTAGACACTCTTGTCGAGCCCACCTTTATTCCAAGATGATGTTGCCAATATCATTTATAGACCCTAAACCTACTAAAATCTAACCCAACAATGTTTCCTCACCTTAGTGTCATAGGAGATCCTACCTAAACCATCGCTTATAACTTGATTTCCTCACCCACTAACAACTAACAACCCTTTGGAGGTGGATGAAGTTATCTTCACCCTCTAGAACCCTTCTTACTAACCAAACACCTTCACCTTGGAATCATTTCCCGCCTCAACCATCCATGGAAGGATCAAACTAGAGGAGTTCTCCCTTTAAGAGGCTTTATCTATTTATCAACCCAAAACCTTACCTTAAACAAATGATGATCCAAACCTTGGTATTTTTGTCTCAATCTATACCTAGCCTAGCCTAGCCTAGCACCCAACCAACCTACCTTACCAATGTTATCAAACCTATCAATCCAACCTTGACCTTAACCCAACCTTTAACCTCAAACCTAAGTAAGCCTTCAATGTCAACCACATCTTTTAGTTCTCTTTTACTTAAAACCTCAACCAATGGTGGTCACTATTGAACTGTCATCGATATGCCCTTAGACCTCTTTTACCTTTCAAATCTTGCCCATCACTAATATTTGATGAACCATCATTGGTCGACTACTAACTATTGGTGGTTACTATCATAACTAAAACCTTACCTGAAACTTTGCCTTTTTAGTACCTAACCAATGCCTACCAAACTACAACCAAATAAAATGGCTGCTAACCAAAGTCTAAACAACTATCACCTAACCAAGCTTGCCTTTTGTCTCTATTATTTTAACATCCTTTTTGCATCTAATCAAGTTTTGAAAAGTAATTGGGGGACATATTTTCTCCTAATTTGCTTAAACCATTTATATAAGTATGGATTTGGGGCATATCTAACCTTCAGCCCCCCGAATGCTTTGCATTCACATCTATTCTTTTGTTAAAATAAGTTCATAGTCATTTTGTGTCTAACTTAAGCTCATCCCTTGTTTTTAACCACCACATGATCATGTGATTATCCTTCACAACCTTAGTCTAATCCTAAGCATGAGTACCCCAGCTCTACCCATGACATGATTTTCATGGTGCTTTCCATCCCTTATAAGATGGATTATGATGGTCATTGTCACTTAAACCTTGTTTACCCATCATTAACCTTCTTGTGTTATAGTTTTGCCTCCATAAAGGAAAGATTTAAGCCTATATAGACTAATCCATGTCTAAACCATCATAAAATCACTTTGGGATACTAAAACATCACTTGAGTCAAACATCTAAAGCATGTAGACTACTCTTTTGAAGGACAACTACCCAAAACAATTAAGATTATTGAAAAGGTAGACTGTTGCCTTGAAGGACAACTATCAAATATAAATAAATCCAAACTTAGACCACTCCCTTGAAGGATGGCTAAACCAAATATTTGTCAAGTAAGCAATCATCTGGAAGCTTCCCACATTGACCAACTTCCCAAACTCACCAAATAATAAAAGTATCAAAAGACCAATAGTCAAAAGTCAAATACAAGCAATCCCAAAGAAGGCTTCAATCTACTTTCACACAAGATTTTGTAGAATTCCTACCTCGATCAGTCTAAACCTAGCAAAAGGTAAGGACTTTTCTATATTGGTCCCTAGGTCACCTACAGAAGGGACATACCATCTCCACATGAAGTTTACATTATTTTCCATTTACCTTTTATCTATCTCCCTTTTTGTCCTCCATAAATTAATGGATTTTGAGCTTACTTGACATTGTGTGAGCAAACTAACTTATTTAGTTAACAAACTAACAACAATGCGAATCATGATAGGAGTTTATGTTCATAAACCCACGCACCTTGCCATTATGGTCTTTGTCAATGAGAGCATTTATCCTCCTCTTTTTACTTTCATGACCACTTGTTAAGACATGTGTCTTCCATTTTTGAGTCATTGCAACCCCAACCACCAAATTTATACCTTTTTTACCAAAAAAATGGATCCACCTTTTACCAAACTAATTGGTACATAAAACTAGGCAACTAATTTTCACACCACCCAACTAGACTTTTGTAAACTAACCACCTTACTTCAGCTTTAACCTATTGGAGATCACCTTATTCTCCACCAATCAGCCAACCACCCATCGAATAGCACCTTATTTTTCACCAACCCACCCAACCAACCATATAACCTCACCTTGGTAATTTTGGCCAACCTTTCACACTTTTTGTGACAACCTTGCCTTGGTCATTTTGATCGCATTAACTACCTTGCCATATTTGATGAACTTACACTACCTTTTGTGCACTAACCATTTAGGTGCCTCGAAGCACAACCCTTTCTGATCCTGACACCTGTGACCATTTTATCTTCTTAGGATCACATCTAACTTTGGATACCTACAAATACATCAACCTTGCCTAGGAGACTTGAGTTTATATAGTAAACCATATTAGTTATGCCTAATGTTATGGTTTGGTTACCCTAACACTTATCCTTCTAATACCAACCTATTTTACCAACCTACCTTAACTATGGTAACCTAATCTATGCATGATTTTTGCTATCGCACTTAGTCACATTATTTGCACTTGTTCATGCTTACATGCCCAACCAATCAACTAACCTTATCACCTACCACCCATTTTTTCACCCACTTATCTACTTATCATACTCACCAATGAATCTATTTCACCTCATTGATTCCTGATTTGAGGGGGGACACCTCTTCCCATACTTATGGCATCCAACCTTCTACCAATCTTCCATTTTTATTTTACAGCTTGCTTATACAAATTGTATAACAAAAAGGGGCAAAATGTAGACATTAGAAAATCATACACTATGACTCTAGATGTCGTATTAACCTTCAAACCACCCCTTGGCCCCCTTTGGGTTAGATTATTTACCAATTCTCCAATTATTAACCTCAAACCATTTCTCAGAGAATTAACCACCAATCATTAGTGGAATTGGCTAAATTTAGCCAATTTTGACTATGTCCCCTGACTGTTAGTGGTCATCCCTTAACCACCAATGGTTAACCTAGACCATTAGTAGTTACTTAATGCAACCAAAAACTCTACCTCAATTGCAACTTGATTGAAACTCACTCATTGATCAATGCATGATAGTTTGCATGATCAATGCATGATAAACTATTTGTAAAACTCTTTGGTTTCAATACCCTTTTCCTCTATATTAAGAGATGAAGAGAAGGTTTAAATCATTATGGGGGTTAGAGAGATTTAAGTGTGAGAGATTCTTAGTCCCCAATGATTCTAAAAGCTTTTCAATAAACCAAAGTTAGACAGAGACTTAGAAAGCATTTCAACATCTCCACACAAAGGATTTGGCTACCATCACTCTATTCACATAGCTTTAGGCTCCCAAACATCTTCATGTTCACTCCAAGACTTCTCCAGGCCATCAAACTACATAAAGCTAAGTATTTTACTCCTATTCTAAGTTTATTTATTTAGTTTCAATAATTTTAGAGCCTATATCTACTTTTACCTCTCCCCATGACCTCTCTGGTGTTGGAGTTATGCAACTCTAAGCCCCTCCTCTCTACCAAGCACTCTCTGACCATTCTCAATCCTCTAGAATTCCAAAACCCTAAGCTTACTACCTTTAAAACCTTACCTTTTTCCTCACAACTAACCACTAACTTTAAAAGACCTTATACATCCCTTTTGCAACTTACCCACAACCCCTTCTCCACCCAAATCCAATCTGTCAAAAACCCATAGTGATCATCGATGATTAGCCTTGACCACCAACGGTCACCTGTCGACCACCAACGATTAACCTTGACTGCTAACAGTTACCAGTGACCATTAACGATCACTTTATAAATCATTTCAACCAAAATAGCAAGCATTTATCAACTACCAACCTCAACCAAAACCCTATTTCTCAGTCCCTGTCACTACATAAGGTCATAAACATCAACCTAAACTGTACTTTGACCATTTAACATTTATTTTTAATGTTATTTTGTTAAGCAAGCTATTTATTTTGAAAAGTATTTATTTCATATTGATTAATTACTTTTATTATGTTATGCAATCATTTATTATTAGCATTTCCTTAACATTAACTTGTCTAAAGGTGGATTAACAACCTCCAAGGAAGCTTGTGCTTCTTGGATCTAGTTCACGGTTGGTAGTCCACCCTATTATCTCACTAATATATTATCTTCTAATTTCTCTCTTATCTATAGGTCATCATCCAAAGCCAAAGAGAATTATCCACAATCATATGATTCACATGTGTATAACACATCAAGTTCTACTAACCTAACCCTTATTTTAAGTTTTACAACTTTCTTTCCAAGAAAATAAAGCAAAATTCTAGTGAAACAACTGTCTCTTTTTGTCCATGTCAGATGATCTATAAGCAAAAATAAACAAGTGTCATAAAATGCAGACAACACACTTATAATGGATCAAAACCTTTTTTTAATGATTTAATGAAATTGATTTTTAAAAGATTTCAGAATTTAAAAATTCACTTTGAACTAAATTTAAAAGAGTGCAATCACAATAAAGGTAAAAATGACAGATAAAAAATCCCAAACCAATTTGATAACAAAGTTTAGCTTAAAAGCTTACATCTCTGGATCCACTCCAATGGGGGTCACTCTTATTAAAATTGTCACCAAACACTTACTATCTTTTAGAAGTCTTCAAATCATCTTCTTAGACTTATTTCTGTCATAGTATTACTCTCAAATCAAAAATCATAGTTTGAGGATCTTAAAAATACTCTATAAGTCTTTTACACCACTATTTAACCTATGCTTAGTCTTTAAAAGCATTCAAAACTTGATTACAAAATGAACCCCAAGTACTTTATATAGTGCTCAGGTTGGATGGCTTATCGGTCAAGTCCTTATCTTTTTTACCAAAATAGCCAAGGATCGATTCCTATGGCTTAGGCTTTGGCTTTATCCATTATCCCACAATTTTTATCCCACATTGATAACTTCGCATATTGGTTAAGCCTTTGGTAATATGGGCTTGGTGTGGTAGCTTGGTTTTATGGTATTGACTTGGCATTAATGTGAGATGTTTGATTGGCATAGAACCTTCGACTAGTTAGCATGTCGATGGACTTGGTGTCATAGCATTCTCAAGCTTTGGCATGGTGAATAAGATTATAGTCACTATGTGACTATTAAAATTTTGACCATAGAAATAATTAAGTGGTGTCAAGCCACATGGTGGCTTGAGGACCCACCATGTGGACCACTCCCAATTTGACACTTGTCAACTTCCAATTGGATGCTTCATAGCTCTATTGGTGGTAGGGTCCTTGTAATTGGCCTTTTACACCTGTTAAAGACCAACTATAAAACCAAAAAAAAATTCCACCTTGTACCATGTGTCACATGTCACTGCATCATTGGCCCATTTGGTGATCACTCGACCACATCATAATTTTTGTCTGTTATATAAGAACTTCAAGAAACCATATTCTTTGACCATGACCTCAGTTTTATGTAAATGAGATATCTTCAGAAAGCTCTCGAGATGCTCTACATAGTGGAACTAATTCAGAAACATTCCATGATGGTCCATTGTTTTAGTTTGACCATCTTTGACCACCTTTGACCTACTTCGATCAAAACTTTGGTCGACTACACAAAGAGCATATGAGCTTCATTTTCTACATTCCACATACCGTTACAAAGGTCTCAATAGGCCCTACATAATGGTGTAGGTTTTGGTCTACTTTAGGACCTTTTCTAAATTGACCTTCAAATCATACCTCCCCACTAAGAAGACTTTTTATCCTTAAAAAGCTGGTACTGGACCTGGTACTCCATATGAGGATCTTTTCATAACTTTAGCTCTTGGTAATTGGATCTAACTTTGATGATCCCCTGAATGCCAGTTAGTTTTGAAGATACTCTGATAGGTCTTCAAATTCTGAAACTATGAACAAAATGTTGCATGATGCTTGGTTTTATAACAATCACCATTTTACAATTGCCCTCTTAGGTTCTTACACAATTTTACAAATGTTTCCCTTCTTGGGTCTTTACAACATGTAATTGTAATGATTAGAAACATTTCCCATACTTGAGTCTTATGCATTTATAAAAAATGCCCATATTTAGGTGTTACAAACATGTATACATATTTACACATACTAAAACATACATATTAGAAGATACAACTATCTTCAGGGTTGTTCTTCATGCTTCTCATGATGGCATCTTCATGTTGCCCTGTAGTGTTCCTGTCCACAACATACATGAGTAAAATAACACTGAAGGCACCATTTTCCTGTAACGGTTCAAGTTATTACCGATGTGCTTGTACAATATATTTTATCCTACCTTTTACAATGTTATATTGATTTTTCTTCTTGGAAAAAGTGACCTTTCTCAGAGACAAATATGGTTTCCCTATGACAATACCACTAAAATTGGGTGGAACCACATCTAATTCAACTTCATCTAAAAAGTCGAAGGTAATTACAAACCCTAGTTTACATATTTTACTTACATGTGCGTTACTACCATCATCTATCTTATCCAAAGAATATGGTTTGAGATGTGACTTAGTTTCCAAACCTAGGGTTTCTACAACATCTTCAAAAATTAAATTATTTTGATAAATTTTATCAAAGATAGCATCTATCTTAAAATGTTTAAGTATTATTCTTTTAAAGAAGTGTTGTTTACCTTTCCAAGGTGACAAACTCTAAACCATCAACTTCTTGTTGACCATCATTTCCCTTATTGATGTTGTCTCTGGTTCTGATTAACAAGACTCTATCTATTGCATAACTGAAGTTGCAATTACAACCTTTATCTTAGGTTGTTGTTGACTCTTCGTGTCTTCTTTAGACAACCTCATTTGGGTAGTTTTCTTAAGCATCTTATTAGGATTTTTTTTGGCTTAATTATAAAATACATTTGATTATTTCATTTTTTCCTACCTTGACGATTCATTTGAAGATGCTTCATCCAATGTAACTATTACATCTTCGAAGAGTGATTTTTCTAGCTCTTCGGGGTGTTCTAGCTTGTTGCTTGAGTAATTTTCAACACAGCTTCTTGGAAAATTTATCCTTCACCTCCATATCCTAACCCTACATGAAGTGGTCTATTTACCACTTGGATAGGTTGGACAATTCCTTGATCATTAATGCCAAGGCCTTTTCCTGCAAATCCCATTTTAGTTAACAACTTAGACCTATTCCATTTGTGTGCTTTTAAAATATACCAACACATGGACTTGAAAAATGGTTAGGGTTAGCACATCTAATATCCCTGACATTTTCAACATAGATGAAAGAGTTGATTTCATTATTTTCATTCTCAAAATATACATCAGAAGACAAATTAATAATTGAAGCAATAATTATTTCCAGACTTACAACATTATTTTCATTAATAGGACTAGTAGGAGTATATGAATTAAAGGAATCACTGCTATAACCTAAATTTACCTTAATTGTCTGGCTTGTTTCAAACTGAACCTAATAGGTATGATTAGTCATCAATTGGATTCCTTCTCCTGATGTAGTGTCTTTAGCATGCTAGGATGTGAGATAATAATTACCCGGAGTGATCTCCTTAGCTTCTCCCAAAACTATGTCAATAGATTCATGATGAAAGAATAACCCTCCAATGCCAAAATCCAAGATGCCATAATGGGTCGCATGCCCATGTATTATGCCATCAGCTCCTCTAAATGTCTTAATGTGAGGTAATGGAAGATCTTTTATCTTCAGATGTTATGCAAGACCTTCAATAATATAATTGGCTCTAGAACTCCAATCAAAATAGATTTGCATGAAATTTCCCTTAGCAATAGTAGTGTAATTATGCCTGTGAGTCTCCTCAGAGTATAACATAATATCTAACACTTCAAATGGTATCAATGATCACATTAGATATTTTGGAGTTGTTTGATGATGTAATACTAGTCGGTTTGATTGACTGTTACTAGACACGGTTGGTGCCTTACCTTTCTCCTCATTTCACTTCTTAAACCATAACGGAGCTTAACTTGGGTGAAGCATCCAGCATTTCTCAGCAATATGACCTCATCAAGCACAATGTCTGCAAGTCTCTAAATATTCATGCATCCTTTTCTTCTGTCAATGTTCTTGTTGTAGTTTCACTCATAGCATATTAATGCTTTGTTGGATTTTTTTGATTTGTAGCTCCAATCTTTGCTCTGTCACTTGCTGACATTGCTCTTGGGATTGTAGGTATTGCATTATTATAGTGATGATGGTATTCAGTAATAACTAAATTTGTGCTATCATCAGGTCTATTGTATTAAATAATTAAATTTAGCTAAAAATAAAACCATAAATTCACCAACATGAACTTAGCTCTAATACCAACCTAATCCATACTCAAAAATAAGCAAGTGTTGTAAAATGCATAAAACACACTTGTAATGGATCGAAACCTTTTTTTAATGATTTAATGAAATTGATTTGTAAAATATTATGAAATTTAAAAATTCATTTGGACTAAATTTAAAAGAGTGCAATAATAATATAGGCAAAAATGACAGATAAAAAACACTAAATCAATTTGATAACAGAGTTTAGCTTAAAATCCTATGTCTCTGGATCCGCTCCCATGGGGATCACTCCTATTAAAATTGTCACCAAATGCTTACAATCTTTTAGAAGTCTTTAAATCATCTTTTCAGACTTAAATTTGCTGGAGTATTACTCTCAAATTAAAAACCATAGTTTGAGGCTCTTAAAAATACTCTATAAGTCTCTTACACCACTCTTCACCCTATGCTTAGTCTTCAAAAGCATTCAAAACTTGATTACAAAATTAACCTCAAGCACTTTATAAAGTGATCGGGTTGGATGGCTTATTCATCAAGTCCTTATCTTTTTTACTAAAATAGACAAGGATTGATTCCTATGGCTTAGGCTTTGGCTTAATCCATTATCCCACATTGATAAATTTGCATATTTGTTACGTCTTTTTTAAGGCATGACACATGTATGGATAGTGTCAAAGCATTGGCATTTGCATGTTACTTGAGCTTCGATGTGATCTGTTGGCTTTGGATTGTGGTAGCTTTACCAAGTGTTATGCTAACTCATGGCATTTTGAGCTTTGTGCCCAGCATGATGTGTTTAGTGTTGGAGACCGTAGTAATACGGGCTTGGTGTGGCATCTTGGCTTTATCATATTAACTTGACATTAATGTGAGATGTTCGATTAGCATGGAAATGTCACCTAGTTAGCATGTCGATGGACTTGGTGTCATGGCATTCTCGAGTTTTGGCATGGTGAATAAGATTATAGTCACTATATGACTATTAAAAATTCAACCATGGAAATAATTAAGTGGTGGCAAACCATGTGGTGGCTTGAGGACCCACCACGTGGACCACTCCCAATCTGACACTTATCAACTTCCAATTGGATGCTCCATAGCTCTATCGGTGGTAAGGTCCCTATAGCTAGCCTTTTACACTTATCAAAGACCAACTATGAAACCACATAATTTCTTCCATGTTGTGCCACGTGCCACATGTCACTATGTCATTGGCCCATCTAGTGATCACTCGACCACGTCGTAATTTTTGCTTATTATGTAAGAACTTTGAGAAACCATATTCTTTGACCACAACGTCAGTTTTCTGCAAATGAGATATTGACAAAAAGCTCTCGAGATGCTCTATGTAGTGGAACTAATTCAAAAACATTCCATGATGGTTAATTTTTATAGTTTGACCACCTTTGACCTACTTTGATTGAAACTTTGGCTAGATACATAAGGAGCATACGAGCTTCATTTTCTACATTTTGCATACCATTGTAAAGGTCTCAATGGGTAGCCCTACATAATGGTACAGGTTTTGGTCTACTTCAAGACCTTTTTTGAATTGACCTTTGGATCATCATATTTATTTCAAATCATGTATAGTTTGACTCTAATATTTATTGATCTTAAATTTTGTGATAATCATGTCTTTTACCTGTTTTTGATGTGCTTGATTAACATTTTTATGGAATATGAATTCCAATGCATGACCACACAAAGATTCAATTAAATCACACTTCTTTACTACATCATCAATAATTCCTTTGGCATAACACTTCATTTTATAGGTGATCAAGTACTATTTTGGGTCCATATACCCATCATAGGGGCCAAATTGATAAAGGCTCCTAACTAAGCCACGATACTATTTTTTCTCACATGTATCATAGTTGTTTTTTGAACAATTGATATCTAAATTTTTTGTGGAATTGAGGGGAATACCTAGGGTTTTAGTGCTTATTGTGTCCTTAATCATTATAGTGATGAAGCAATCTCTTATATATCCTCATTATATTCCTCTTCTTTTAAGATCTCTATTTATGTGAGGAACTTCCCTATGCAATAATTACAAGATTTGTCTTTGTTAATGCTAATGCTTGTAAGTTATTTTTCTAATATTTATAAAAACTATGTGACTTCACAACATGCTACCCTTTATGCCTTGATACTTTTATGGTGAATCTCTTTTATGAATGGTCCTTTCTAATACTCATCTTTCAAAGTGGTATTGTAATTACTATGATTCTAAAAAAATATAGGTTTGGGGGATGTGTGCTCCCAAGGTGAATAATTTATACCTCCAACAACATATTTATCATAGCTTGAACCTATGCTATGTCTATGACTATATGACAATCATGTTTCTCCTCCATGGAATACTCTTCTATACATCTATGAACTCTAAACTACCTGATCTATTTCTACACTATTTTCTTTTTCTTCTCTCTCACTCGATCTTCCTCACATTATTTATCTAAATTAATCATGTGCTCCTTACTCCTCTCATCACCTAGATATTCTTCCCTTCTCTCCTTCTCACTCTTGTCTTCTATACTACTATAAGTCCTTATTTTATTTATAACTTCCTAGGTCTTACTCTATTTATTCCACCATTTCTGTTTTCACAACTCTGTTTCTAACTCCATATCCTTCTTCCAATTTTTTTCCTCTTGGTTCTCCATTTTGGATTCATGTTCAAACTCTACCTTTTAACGGTCTCGCCATTCACCCTTCTATCACACACATCCCCATGGTGCTTGAAGTGACTACTCCATTTTGACCAGAATAGGCACCATGGCCTTTCTTATAGCCAACATCTTAATCAACAAAGGGAGTTGATATAAAAATTTACCTCTGATCTCCCTAATAAATAGATCCTTTACCATTTCAAACACTATATACCATTGTACTGTGAGCTCAATTATGTATCCATCAATGGTAGTAGTTATCTAGTGATTGATTGCATGAGTCCTATTATTGTCTAGGTTTTATAGCCACTCTATCCTCTTCAATCCATGCAGTAACATCTATAGCTCTAAATTGAAAATAATGATATTCTAATCAGGCTAGCTAAATAATTAATAGTCTAGGAAGTTTGTACCAAAATATTTCATAAGTCTCACCATAGATATGTTTTTGTACTATTTCCTCATGGTACATCCTATTATTTATGCTTCATCTACAAATTTATGAATCTTCTATTCTAAACAACTTTCCACTTCTCTTTGGTTGGGTAACCATCATAGCATCTCCTTAGCTAATGATATTCCATGCTCACCAAACCATTATTAGCATAGGTTCCTGATGATTCATAAGAACATGATAATTATATGGATAACTAGGCAAATCGAATTAGGAAGTTCAGGAAAACATAGGTAATCAAAGGAACATAATAAATCTAGAAAGAAAAATAGATTATAATCTTGAGAAGCTATAATAATCACATAGATCAAGCTTAGTTATGCATGAAGTAGAACTTTATTAACATAACTACATAAAGAAGCCATTCACATCGATCTCAAACATACAGAGAAAACCATATGAAAATTAGTTGAAGATATATTATAGAAATGATCAAAACATATAGCAATAGTTATCAAACAATCCATGTATTACAATTAATCCACCACACTAGTAGAACTAGCTATTGGGTACAATAAGTCCAACCCCACTATTACATTCAGGAAAAACATATATATGTGTCGATCCAGTGTTGTTCTAACTTCCTAGAGCTATTCTTGGAGAAAAGATGCTTGAGATACAATTAGAATAACTATGTAACAATAAAGCCAACATGATATCTATTTATTGCATACATCTAAACATGAAGTTTTGTGCTCATATTTACCCATTAACATAGACCTCGAGTGGTTTATTTGGGGTCTTATAGTGCTAACCAGGATTTTTTGCCTGATTAGGTTAGCATGAATGGGGACTAGTGATTTTATTTGTTATGTAGATTTTGAATTCCACATAGATCTTGGAGATTGGCAAAAAATGTTCATGGTGGTGGTCGGGGTTCAAACTCAAACCGAGCTTATCATTAGACCTCTAGTCTCTATTAATGCCAATTAGGGGGAATTCTCAATTAGATCAAGGACTATTCCTTGCCCCCTACAAAATGGTACAACTGAAGTTGAAGGGATGTGTCATTATGGTGGAAAGAGGTCTAAAATGAGTAGTGCCAAAAAGGTAAAAGATAATATAACTAGCTGAGATCGAATGGTCATTAATTTTAGAGAAAATGTTTTTAAGGAGACTACCAGATGAAGTTGTTCAAGAAACTCCAAGGTCTGAGACAAAAGGATATGTTAGTGAAGGAGTGCACTAAGGATTTCTAATGAATTACCATTAGGTTTAGATACCATGAAGTAGATAAGGGGCGATTTGCATGATACCTAAGTGTATTACACCTTGGGATCTAAGAGGAGTTGATTCTATTATGGATTTAAAGTGTTAAGGAAGCCTATCAATTGGCTCTGAAAATGGAGGAACATTTTTCATGTAAATAAACAAAAAGCACACGAGGTATGAGACATGTGGAGTAATACGAAGTACTATAAGAAACATGTCTAGACAATACATATAAGTGGCTTCAACAAGTGACGAGCCTAGTCAAGATTAGAGCAAAATACATAGTTTAGAGCAAAGAAGTGCTCGTGGAAGAGGTAGATTTGGATAAAGAAGAGGAAAAATATTCTTTAAAATGTGATTCAAGTGTGGATAATAAGGTCATCGAGCTTTTGAATCCCCCAAACACATAGTTAGATGACGAACCCAATATAATATTGGCAACATAGTCCACTATACTCTAAAAATTATCCAAATTGGACAAGCTAGATCTAATTGTTGACTTGGAAAATGGACTGATGGAACTGAGTGCCAAGTATAATACCATAGCCAAAATAATGTGAGTAGTTCTATTAGTGGGTTTCACTCTCACAATAACCCACCACACTCAGGGTTCTAACATCGTAGGGGTTTAATGCAAGATATAGTTATTTATCCTTCTCAACTAACAGCCTTGTCCAACCCCCCTTGAAATTATAGGGGCTCTATGGGCCCTTAAAATTATAGGGGCTTTATGAGCTATATAGACTAGAGATAGTCATTATCAGCCCTAAGAACCCCCATATATATAGAGGGACTCTCCTAACATCTAAATATGGTGCCCCTCTACCGTTGGCTGATAATTCCATCATATATGGCCAATTTTTGGGGAGTGGGGAGATGAGGAGATACTTTTCCCCACTCACCCAAGAGATTAGTTCTTACCCACTTGATCCCACCCAAGAGATATACGATAGACACAATCAATCGAGCCCACCTGAGAGATAGATACACTCGTGAGATGGAGTCGATCAATACACTTTCTATTACATATGCGATACAATAGATATATAGATAGGGGATCAAGTACCCCAACCAAATTGAGTGACCATATCCCATGCATTTAATTGGCTCCCCATATATATATATATTCTATTAACTATATCAATGGGGCACCCCCACCCTATATATAGATCTAGATTTAGACTAGAGAGGAGGGGTCAAGTGACACCATAGCTGGGTTTTTTAAAATTCAGTAGAGATATCCTTGTCAACTAGTTGTATAAGGTAGATTAGTATTCCTATGTCCATTAAACTCCCACATATTAATAACCTTTGATATCTTTGTTTGACTTTGAGCATGAAGTTATTCAATGGTACGAATGGTTAGAAAAGACACATGTAATTCTCACATGGGATGAGTTTGGTAAACACCTACTTACTCAATTTGGCCCTAGTGCATATAATAACTTCATCTGAATAATGAATAAATTATGAAAAATTCATTCTATATGTGATTACCAGAAGCAATTTGAAAATTTTGCCAATCAAACAAAGGGCTAAAATGAGTAGTTTTTCAAAATATTCTTCATTAACAAAATGAAGGACAACATTTGTATAGAGGTCAAGATGTTCAAACCTGCTACTTCGATGGTAGTAGTTGGTTTATCTAACTATCAAAGGACAAATATGCCTCCCAACATCATTCTTATTAACCATAAAAAACAAGAAACTCTCATTAATTTCTACCCATACAAAATCAAGGCACTCAAGCACCTCCAATCAAACACCTAAACCATGAGGAAATGAAAGTTCATTGAGAAAACGGACTATGGTACAATTGTGATGAAAAATATGGTGTCAAACAAAAAATATATCTCTTGGATGTCGAGGCACCTCCCATGCCTGACATAGTTGATTCTGAAAAAGGCTTATATGAGGAATAATCAGAAGAGAATGGTCAAAATGAGTATCCTTCCCCAAAAAATTTAGTGCATGTTTTTGTAGGGATCACAACCCCTTAAACTATAAAATTAATTGGGTAATCCAAGGAGCATCACCTAACTATCCTAATTGACTCTATAAGCACACACAACTTCATTGAGCCTCTTTTTGCCAAGCATGGGGATTGTTATAAATATATGTGAAACAATTTTGAGGTAATGGTAGATAATGGAAGAACATTGGATTGTAAATAGTAAAATGTTGAAATTTCCAAGTTTCCATGGGTGATTAAAATGTCAAATCTAACATGTTTGCCTTGTCATTAGGTGGTTGTGACATCATCTTGGGAGCTTAGTGGCTTTGCTCATTAGGACCCATCCTATGGGACTTCTTCTATTTGTGGATGCAATTCATAATCTCAAGGAAACAATACACTCTAAAATAAATGACATCAAAATCCATTCAACTTATTAGTTCTCACACATGGCTAAGATAGCAAAAAGGGGTTCACCAAGGGTGGTGACTCAGGTGGTTCAAATTTGTGTAGGCCACATGATAGAGATAAGGATATCAATAGAACCAAAGGACTTGCAGTTGATTCTTCATAAGAACTCTCAAGTGATTTTAGAACCTAAAGTATTACCTCCACAACACTCACATGATCATGCAATACCACTCATATGGGGTAGTCAACCACTAAACATTCAATTATATCAATACCCCTACATGCAAAAAATAGAAATTAACAAGATGGTCTAAGAATTGCTTCAAACATGGGTCCTTCGGCCAACTGGCAACCCATATTAATCATCGATGCTCCTTGTATGGAAGAAATACATGTTTTGGAGATTGTGTGTGGATATTAGGGAGCTAAAAAAACTCACAATAAAACACAAATTTCTTATTTCGGTGGTTGATGAATTACTAGATGAATTGCATGTGTTTTGCTTCTTCTCCAAGTTATATTTGTAGTTTGGATACCATTAGATTTTATTACGAGAAGAATATATCCCTAAGATAACATTTTTAACTCACGATGACCACTATGAGTGCTTGGTGATGCCATTTTGCCTCACAAATGTTCCCTTCACATTCCAATGTCTAATGAACCAAAAATTTTAGCTCTGGCTTTGCAAATTCATTTTTGTGTTCTTTAATGACATTCAAGTATAAAACAAAATGTGGGAATATCATCGAATACACTAGGACCAAACCCTGTAGCTCCTGATCAACAATCAATTATATGTAAAACACTCCAAGTGTTCATTTGGTACTACATAAATGTAATAAATTGAGCATATTGTCTCAGTGGATGAGATTATAGTGGATCCAAAGAAAATCGAGGAAATGCAAAATTGGCCAAAATCTAAAACCCTTAAAAGTCTTTGGGGAGTTTTAGGACTCACTAGCTATTATAATAAATTCCTCAAAGATTAGAAATTTTTTTGCTTCTTTGACTGTCATGTTACATAAGAATGTTTTCCTTGGTCTGAACTAGTAAAAACTACCTTTGCACACCTCAAACAAACACACTTGTGTTATCCATGTTAAATTTCTCCAAACCATTCATCATTGAAAGTGATAGTTTAGGGAATTGATGCAATAAGGATGACCCTTGGCCTTTACTAGCCAAGCATTGACAGGTAATATTTTGGCCAAACCCACATATGGGAAGGAAATATTAGCCATTCTCCATGTTGCCACTCACTGGCGGCCATATCTCTTGGGATGACTTTTTGCCATTAAAAAAAGATACCATAGCCTGGAGTACTTCTTGAAATAGTGTGTTTCATCACTAAAGAAATAAAAAAAGGTTTATTAAAGTCTTGGGATGTGATTGTGAGATTATATACAAAAAGGGAAAGGAAAATGTAGTGGTTAATGCTTTATCTCACAAATTTGAAGACCAATGACCCTTATGCATTTTTTCCTTACCAACCCCAATTGGATGCATGAATTCAAATAAGAGTATAAGCAAGATGCATAGGTTCAACAACTAATCCATCAACTCACCACAGAGCCCACAACTAAACTAGGCTACTCTTAGGATGGTTATTTCTTATGTTATCATACATTGATTGTGCTTGCTGCAAGGTCAGATATTTTAAAAAAAAGGTGCAAGAATTGCATGCTTCACCATAAATAGGTCATTCTGACTTCTTTAAAACATATGTAAGATTCAAAAGAACCTTATTCTAGGATTGAATGAAACATGATATCAAAAAAATTTCCATAGAATGTGATACATGTCAACATCACAAGGGAGAGACTACATGTTCCCCAGGAATGTTATGATCATTACCAATCCCTACCACAGTATGGACTGAGATATCCATGGATGTGATTGATGGGTTGCCCAAGTCAAGTGGTAAATCAATGGTATTTGTGGTGGTTGATCATCTCTCCAAATATGCTTATCTCTGTTCAATTGCTCCCCACTATAAAGCATAAACCATGGCACAAATCTACATAGACTAAATTTTTTACCTCCACAGTAAGCATGTAACTATTGTCTCTGATCGTGATCCCACCTTCACTAATAAATTTTGGAAAGAAATGTTTAAACAATAAGGAACACAACTAAAAATGAGCTTGGCATATCACCCGCACATTGATGGTCAGACAAAAATTATCATCAATAAGTGTTGAATACTTATTTCCATTGTTTTATTTTAAAGGAGTATACTCACTAGGCTAAATGACTACTTCTTATTGAATGGTGGTACAACACTTCTAACCACACCACCAAGATGGCACCATATGAATCCATGTAAATCCAACCATCACCATCTCTCACATCCTACCTTTTAGGAAGCTCTAAGGTTCAAGCACTCAACTCAACTCTAAGCCACCGAGAGACTCTACTTCAGAATCCGTAAAATAACTTGGTACAAGCTCATAACTGTATGAAACAACAAGCAAATCAACACCATTCAGAGTGCTCATTCATCATGGGGGACAGTTTTTTTGCCTCCAACCATATAACCAACCTTCCTTGAAGCTCACAGGCACTCATAAGTTAGCTCCAAAATTATATGGACCATACCGAGTGCTCTAACAAATTAGGAATGTTATGTACAAATTACACCTACCTCTATCTTATAAGATTCATCCCATCTTCCATGAATCATGTTTGAAGAAGGTCATTAGATAACATGTTCATGACCAAATGACCCTTCCTGAGTTAGACAAAGAGAGCTCCATCATCCTTGAACCAGAGGTTATTTTAGAGAAATGTACATGCTCACTCTGCAACTGAACCATCATTGATGTTTTGCTCCAATGGCAAGCCATGTAACCAAAAGAAGCCATTTGGGAACCACTACGACAACTTCAATAATAATTCCCACATATCAAGCTTTGAGGACAAAACTTTCTGAAGGGGAGGGCATGTTGGGACCCCGATGTCCTAACCATCTATTATTATTTTTGTATTGTAATAATCTTAGTTATTTAAATAGTTCAAGCACCCCTTTCTATGGAAAGTTAACACTTGAATTATAAGAGTTAAGACCCCGATGTCCTAACCATTTATTATTATTTTCGTATTATAATAATCTTAATTATTTAAATAGTTCGAGCATCCCTTTCTATGAAAAGCTAACCCTTGAATTATAAGAATAGTAAATTAATTAACTTAAAAACATGTGTTAAGATTGCAATGATATTAAAATTAGAATTACAAAGATATTAAGGTTAAAGTTGTAATCCCTATAATCTATAAAATAAATTTTAAAGATTTCGAGATAATAGAATGGTCAATAAAGCAAACAAAAACCTAAAGCCACAAAACCAGTGGATATTAAAGCAAACAAAAACCTAAAGCCACAATACCAAAAACCTTTTATATCGATAGACCATTTTGTTGTTTCTCAGCTTATCTGGATAGGCTTTTCTCAGTGGTTTCGCCATCAACACGGATATTCATACTCACAATGTCCCTGCCAATGGCAAGCCCCCAATGTCTTCGTCTTCCAGTTACAGTTTCACCACCTGGGCGACCCTCTGCAGGCCTCATTTTTCCAAGACTTTCGTTAATATCATGTAATGCCATATTACAAGAAGCTGTAGAAGAAAAGAGGCAGCGCCGCCACAATGCCATGCAACAATTCTTACTCAAAGAATGTGGGCTTTCTCTCTCTCAAATCCCAACAGTCATGAGCAGGGACCCCTCCATCCTCAGAGTCAAATCCACCCACAGAGCCCAACAGGCACTTCAGCTGTTCAGAGACTCTGGATTCACTTTAGACCAGGTAAGGAAAATCATTCTTAGAAACCCATGTATTCTCACATTCAAAGCTGATGAGCAGTTAAAGCCTAAGATAGAATTTTTCAAGACATTAGGCCTTGATGAAGAAGATGTGGCTCGTGTCATATCCCACCAACCCAGAATTCTTAGCTTCAGTTTAGACAAAAATCTTACTCCTAAAATCCCATTACTTCAGAAGTTGTTTGGATCAAAGGCTAATTTTGTCAAGGTTCTCAAGAGGGCACCCATGCTTCTGCCCTTTGAGATCGAAACACTGGAAATGAAATTGAAGCATATGGAAAGCATGGGTCTTCTGGAACGCGAAGTCAAGAAGCTTGTTATAAAGGATCCTCTGGTTCTTTCTTTGTCCATTAATAAGATACAGAAGAACATGGATTTCTTGACACATACTGCCGGGTTTCGTCCAAACATTGTACTTACTTATATTCAGTTCCTTAACTTGAGTGTAGATAAGAGGATGAAGCCACGGCATAAGGTGTTCCAATATCTAACTACAATGCTAAGTCCCAAGTACCTTACTATTAGTCTGGCAACAATGATTTGTCTAACCGAGCAAAACTTCACCACCAGGTTTCTAATAAACCATCCCGATGTGGCAGAGTTATATGAAAACAGCAAGGACAAGTCTGTCAACGTGAAACAACCTGAAAACCTGTCAATTGTCAATGATAAGAGTGTGGAATTGAAAAACCATTTGGAATGCATGGAGTGAGCCAAAAAGAACTCTGGTTGTTATAGGAATATTTGTTTTTTTCCAGTTACCATTACCACTCTTGTAATCTTTCCCAAATCTGTGAAGAATTTTGTAATTGTAAATATCAATTTTCACTTCATGAATCATGGATACATTGAGTGCTATTACAATGGATTCTTTACATTTGTTGTAGAAAACACTGAACATTGCTTGAAGACTAGCCATATCCAATCTTGACTTTGCTACCCTTTCTATTCCCATGTCCTTGTTTTTTGGAATGCAATGCTCAATATGATATCATGTGCGCCTTAAAATACATATTTTTGATGTCTTTGCCATGGGGAAGCAATTTGATTCTTGAAAGCAAACAGGTCATTCACCCTTGAACCAAGGGAGGGTTTTGAATCGCTATTCATCACGTGGATTAACATATTTAAAGTCAATTAAGTTTGTGGGTACGCATGGATCGTTCATTTGTAACAGATTTATACCTATGCTACATGTAACAAAAAGGTTTGAGACCTCTGCTTGTCGAGAAATAATGAATCTATAACTAATTGCACTTTGCAAATACGAGCGTCCTATTTTTTTTGTATATGAATCTTCCAAGTACTCGCATATACATCTGCTGACACGAGTACTCTCTCTCTCTCATCACTTTCAGATTTCTTCAGTTCTTGATCCTGCAGCATCCCTCACAAGTGAAATACGGGAAGCACCCTATGTTTAGATATGCAGAGTACTAGTGCAGATCCAATATAACTCGCCACTATTAGTTATTGAGATACTTTATCCTAGTCTAAGATATGGGATCAATCTCTTAAAGGAGTTGAATCCAGATAGGTTATCAGTCCTGCCCTCCACAGTCTCATTTGTTATTGCAATTTCGGTCAAAGGTTGTTCCAATCTACTTTTTTATATCATCTTTGATTTCTGAAAGTTGTTTATTGAATGTGACTGAACCTTCTTCAATAGAGATTAGCTTACTGTTGCACTGAGCATCCTTGTCCGCAATCTCAATAAGTAGGGAGTGCAGTTACAAAAATACATTTGAGCTGGTTGAGACCTTTTCTATGGAGCTGCAGTTTTTGAAATCCAGAGAGAGATAGTAGGGAGGGGCATTGTTTCTCTCTTGGAGTTTCTTCCACCAGAGGTTACCAGATGTTGATTTTTTGTAGCTCGAAAGGTGGAATGTGGAATTGTTTTAAAGCAACTCAAGATTAGATATGCTTTAAAACAATTCGAGTTGGATTTTCAGCAACAGTAGTTTCTATTCTTTAAATAGAATGTTTATGAGTTTGTAAGGATAAGATAAATCCTAGAGTGATTTTATGTGTAAAAAGGAAAAGGCCAAAGAAAGCAAGAAAAGTTTCTTTTTTTTGCACGCTAAGTAAAACAGCAAGAAAAGTTTCTTTTTCTTGCACGCTAAGTAAAGCAGCAAGAAAAGTTTCTTTTCTTGCACGCTAAGTAAAGCAGCTAGGTTCTCCTATAAAAGTAAGATTGTTGTAGCAAACTCATGTATTGTATTTTTTGACAGAAAAGTTTGCTGTTAGGTTGAATAGAAGATCCAACATTTGCAAGTTTTTCCCCGCATTGGGGTTTCCTAGGTATATCTGTGTTATTGTCTTTTTTGTATTGGCTTATTGTTATTTTTGCTTCCGTTGTTATCAGTTGTTAATTAACCCAGTTGTATTAATCATTATAAATCAGATTTATGTCTGTGAATTTATTGTGGAATTAATCTGTTGCTGGGTTATAGAAATTAACATGGTATCAGAGCTATAGACTCTGAATACGAAGCCAAGATTTGTAACGCAAATTTCAAGAAAAAAAAATCAGTTCCTTCATCTTCAGTTCTTTTTGTGGCTATGGCAACCAGCATTCGATACGAGCACAGGCTCGAGGGTGTGTCTAACTTCTTGCAGTGGAAGGTTCGGATTACATATGTTCTCAAGGAGAACATGATGTGGATCTATGCTAGCACAGAAGTGACTCCACCAACAAATGATCCTGTTGCATTAGATTCACATGAAGTTAAAGAGGCCAAGGCTCAGAGGATTATCCTGGATGGAGTAAGAGATCATTTAATTCCTCATTTATCGGAGAAAGACACCGCCAAGGAGATGTGGGATACGCTCATAAAACTTTATCAGAGCGACTATCAGAGTCGTAAGATGATGCTCAAGGACAAATTACATAATACCAAGATGTCCAAAGGCGAGAGTGTGACCTCTTACTTGTCCAAGCTGACACAGGTCAAGGATGAGCTTGCTGCTGTTGGAGAGACGATTACAGAAGATGAGTTGATGCGTATAGCCTTGAATGGTTTTTCAAAGCACTGGGAAGTGTTTGTCAAGTGTGTTGTTGGCAAAGATCGGCTACCTGATTGGGCAAGACTTTGGGATGATTTTGTTTAGGAGGAGATCCGTGAAGGTGCTCATTGAGGAGATCAGACAAAGAAGGGTCAAGATGAAGAAAATCTTGCTCTTGCAAGCAAGGGTAAGAAGAAGTCCAATAAAGAGCAATCGGAAGGTTCTTCTTCCAAGAGTGGGAAGAAGAAAGATCTGAGCAAGATTAAATGTTTTTGCTGCCATCAGATGGGTCACTATGCCAGTCAATGTCCGAATAAGAAAAATAAGGACAAGCAAAAGAAGCAATTTGCTGCTATAGCAGAGGTGGATGAGTTTGCATCAAAATTTGAGAATGAGTTTTCACTAATTACCTGTCTCTCAAGTTCAAGTGCCAACAGAGTATGGTATATTAACAGTGGGGCTTCTCGCCACATGACGGGAGTCAAAGAATGTTTCACCAAGTTGGAGGAGAAGAAGATGGATTTCTATATTGAGCTCGGAGATAATGCCAAGTACCATGCAACTGGTATTGGCACCGTCAAGTTTCAGAGGGAGTCTGGCAAACCTTTGTTGGTGGAGGATGTGTTGTATGTCCTTGGCATGACAAAGAATTTAATCTCAGTTTCTGCCTTGGAAGACAAGGGTTATATCGTGACCTTTGAGAGGGGAAAAGTCTATATTCATCCCAAAGATTCCAAGATTGCAAAAGTGATTGGTGTCAGGTATGGCAGCCTGTTTCGGTTACATTTTGAGCCAGCACATGCATTGGTTAGTAGCTATAAAGGGGATAGTGAAGCTCAATTACATTTCTACGGATGAACAAATTGTAGATATCCTGACAAAGGCCTTGATGAAGAGCAAGTTTGAATTCTTCAGGGACAAGTTGGGTGTGGTGCAGAACACCTTCCTCGCTAAGAGGGAGTGTTGATTTTTTGTAGCTCGAAAGGTGGAATGTGGAATTGTTTTAAAGCAACTCAAGATTAGATATGCTTTAAAACAATTCGAGTTGGATTTTCAGCAACAGTAGTTTCTATTCTTTAAATAGAATGTTTCTGAGTTTGTAAGGATAAGATAAATCCTAGAGTGATTTTATGTGTAAAAATGAAAAAGCCAAAGAAAGCAAGAAAAGTTTCTTTTTCTTGCACGCTAAGTAAAGCAGCAAGAAAAGTTTCTTTTTCTTGCATGCTAAGTAAAGCAGCAAGAAAAGTTTCTTTTCTTGCACGCTAAGTAAACAGCTAGGCTCTCCTATAAAAGTAAGATTGTTGTAGCAAACTCATGTATTGTATTTTTCGAAAGAAAAGTTTGCTGTTAGGCTGAATAGAAGATCCAACATTTGCAGGTTTTTCCCTGCATTGGGGTTTCCTGGGTATATATGTGTTATTGTCTTTTTTGTATTGACTTATTGTTATTTTTGCTTCCACTGTTATCAGTTGTTAATTAACCCAGTTGTATTAATCATTATAAATCAGATTTATGTCTGTGAATTTATTGTGGAATTAATATGTTGCTTGGTTATAGAAATTAACACCAGAGACGGTGCTTAGACCTTCTTGAAGAGTATACGCCATCCAATCAAGAAGCTGGCTGACCTCTTGCCAAGTTAGCCAGTTACATTTGTTGGGGATCAAGCAAAGAAGCTTAGAGTGTGGCACGAGAAGCAATTTATTCAGCAAGGGGAACAAAAATACACGAGATAGAGGTGGCAGTTCAGATTTTTTGACAGGCTATAGTATCTTCCATGGTTCTTATCCTTCAAGAGTGCAAAAATCCACTTAACTGCAAAGTCATTTCCTTGAGAGGGTTTCTTACACCAATCTAGCAAGTCCCCTTGCCTTCTTTGATTGAATAAACTGTATCTAGGGAATACCATCCTGCCCTATTGCCCGTCCCACCTAGTTCAAAGAAAGTCACAAACCAATTGCACCAGCATATCATGATTATATTTTGAACAGAATTGACAAGAAAGAGCAATTAAGTATGTGTCGCAATGAGCACCTTATGGACTATTTACACACAAATAGCCAATGAAAGGCTTTCTATATATAACTAGTACAGATTGCTTTAATACATGTATCTGAAATACATGGAGAGAAATCAATCTCAAGGTTCTTATCTACTGACTAGTAACAAATGGCTTCAATCTAGCTATACCATTGCGTCAGGCTCAAAAAAATATTTATGGGAAAAAAAAAGCTCCAAACTCCACTATATGGCCAAGATATTACAATTTTTGAATTGACTTCTCCAAGAATAAAGAAAAAAAGTTTAAGTGATGGTCAAATGGACGTCAAATTTAAGCTTGAAACTCCCCTATGATGGTCAAATGGATGTCAAATTTAAGTTTGAAACGTTCTTATGATAGTCAAATGGACGTCAAATTTAAACTTGAAACTCCCCTATGATGGTCAAATGGATGTCAAATTTAAGATTGAAACTTTCTTATGATGGTCAAATGGATGTCAATTTGATGATCTAACGTAATTGTGAACAATTCACTCCATTACTCTCCCTTGCTGCCATTGTAGAATGCATTCTTTTGTTGGATTTTATTGAGCACCCAATTCCATATATCCTTTGCTAAGATTTTAACTTTGAAGGGAATGCCTAGGTATATTGTGATTTCGTTGTGCTTGACCTGAACCCGCTTGGTGTCTACCCACTTGGGGCAATCCTTAATTCCTTATCAAGATAAAACAGTTTTTCATCATGTAATAGAGAACCAGAGAGGTGACAATAAGTGTGCAAGATTGTAGTGATAATTTCAATGTCATTCTCTCTCGATGAGCATAAAGGAGTGTTTCATTGGTAAAGTTTGCTTTGGCTAGGCAAAGTTATACCTCTCAAGGCACTTCCCTGAACTTTACCCCTCAAAGGTACCATTAATGAACTTTGTCAAGCAAATAACCAATAATATCTGCCACCAAGGCATAGAGGACCGGGTTAATATTGGGCAACCTTGATGAATTGATCTTTAAGGATGAAGGCATTTGAAGCAAGGCCATTGACCTCTATCTTTCGGAAATATTATTGAAGAGGATATTCACTTTATGAATTTTATTTTCACCAAACTTCAACAAAGGAAGCATATTGAGAATGAAAGAGCAGTTGCTAAGGTCATATACCTAATCAAAGTCAATATTGATCATAGTACTTGTTGGCCTCCCAAGCCATGATCATATTGTTAAGAGTATATCAGCAGCTATGGAAAGCCTTTTATCTTTGGATGCACTATCCTTTGACAAATATGCTTGACTTGCAATTCCAGTGCCTTATCTATAATCTTGTATAAAACACTTCCTTTTGGAACCAGCTTAATAATGTCGGTTGATTCTCTTTCCCAAACTGTTTTTTTTTTTTCAACTTCCATATGCATCATGAAAAGTTTATATTTGAGGGTCTCTTTTATCACTTACAAAAACTAAAGAGAAGTGCATGATGGTCAGGGAACTTATCGTTTTTCATTTAGAATAGAGCATTTTGCAGTTCTTCCATAATAGAGGAACATAAAATCACAAGCTTTCTTAAGGATAGAGTTGTAAACATATCTCCATTGTCGTTTTCTAATAAACACTTTCCACTTGCTCGTCCTTGTCTCAGATTTTGTGAATGAGGAAGAAAGGGTCCTCGGAGATCTCTTAGACTTGAGAGATCCCCTAATAATTGTCCATTCAAATCAAGGTCAATATCTATCTTCTCCTTTTTAATTTTGTTTGCACGACATTAACAAAGGATCCAGTTCCTTAGACGATGTCTTTGATGCAGCAACACATTGACTTTACTTTGGTTCCAACCTTTTTTAGCCTGGGTTTTTTCTTAGGAGGCTTTCTTTCTAGTATCACCCATATAACTTCCAATACTTTTTTAGTGAAGTGTCCTTCCTCCTTGCTTTAGCCACCATTCTATTCCTATCTAGACTTATAACATTGAAAATTAGTAAACTAAAGGCACTAATTCTCTCCATATGGTTAGTAAAATTGTACCAACATTAAAAATCATGAATACAATGAATTTGAAAGAATGTGGTTAGTCTGCATTAGACTCTTAAATCGTATCGCAATAAATGCAATGGTTCATGTCTGTTTCACGTTATAACATGCCAAAACGGGCATGTGACAACAAAGACGAGATTTAACCTATCCCTCAAGATGGCAATGGTGCACCACAATGGTAGTCAAAACAACACTTCCAAGAACAGTTTTTTATCATTCCATGCTAAAAACAACACTTCAAAATAGATTTAATAATTAATTACAACACTTACAAATTCACTTTCAGTGGTTTCCAAAATAAATTTAATATTAAAAATTCTTATCATAAGCTTTTCCCAGTTGTGTTGAAAATAAGTTTAACAAATAATTATTAAGCAATATATTATTTTTTATCTTTAAAAAAAAGATATTACATGTATTAAAAAAAAGTTTAAAATATAAGATATTTATTTTAAATTTAGATATATATTTTTAATTAGAACTCATTGATTGATATATATATATATATATATATATATATATATATATATATATATATATATATATATATATATAATTGGAACTCGTGGATAGATATATTTCAATCTTTAAGAGATAAGGATCAAGGAAATAGAAGCATTAGTAATTGTTTAACGATATTTAATTTTATACGAAATATTTATTATCTATGTTTTTTTTAAAAACACTACTACAATGATTTGATGTAAATTTATTTTAAACACTATTACAATGATTTGATGTAAATTTATTTTTTCCTAAATTATATAAATTATCTATTATTTGTAATGTAAATTTAAATGTTTAATCTATATTTATTATTGATTTTTAATGATTTTATATAAAAATATCAAAATTTGTTCCTTATGTGCAACCTCTCCTAAACCCGTTTCTCGTCATCTATCCATTTATGTTACATTTATGTAGACGCATAAATTAACATTTAAGCTAAAATAATACACTTGTGACCACTCCTTTACACACTTAGCTTTGGACTTATACGAGAGCCCTTTTAATCACTTTCCACCACCTTGCGTGCGGAGGACTCATTATTCTATGTTGATTGACGACCTCAGAATGCACATATCCATCATGTTATCAGCGTCAACCATCATCCAAGCCATGCTAGACCATTAACACCCCTGTTTGTCCCCATTGGACAACAATGCCCTATTGGACAAGAGTGCCCCACTTTGTTGTCCAATCCCCCTCTCTTGTCCTCCCACCAAATAACGGTTAATTTGCAAAATTCAAAATTATAGAAAGGTTGGCCTATGTCTCTAATAAGTCCCATTCAAAAGAATTTTAAAAATATGATTATATAAGCACATTTCAAACTATTTTGCAAAGAAGAGGCTTCTAGATTGAAAAACCACATAATTCTAATTGCACATTAAGAGCCTCTCAATTTTGATTACATACTACCCTAGTAGCCTAGAGCTAAAGTCTAAATACATATCTAAGGTCATAAGTCATGGTTAAAGTATTTAATCACACCAGTATTGCACTGACATCTAGCACTTTGCACCAATTATTCACACACCATGGTAGCATGGGAGAACTACATGAAATTTGATCCCTCTTTGAAGTATTGATATGTAGGCAATGCTAACATATGGGGTGTTGAGGTCACGTCCAAGTTTAACTGCTGACCAATTTTTTCTCATTGATTTTGCATTGGTATTTACATGTCAAGGAGCTGGAGTTTTGAAGGAAAAACAAGTATATAATGGTCTCCACAACTAATTATAAGTTCCCGCATGAAACACAATACATACAGACAAAGACAAACAGAACCTAGAAATCCTAGATCTTTACTATCTATTGGACAAAACTGCCCTCATAGAGGATAGGGGCACCCCCCCTCTTGTCCTCTTAGGGCATTGTCCACGACCCATTTTAGTTGTAGATCCAATTTCACAATCACAAAACCTAACTACCCTGCCAGTTTGAGCTTCTAATTCCTTTCGCAACATTATTTTTCAGCAAAGTCTTAGTTTTTTATTGCACTTTCCTCATTTAATAAGCTTTCAAATTTAACAAGTTTTAAATTAGTGAAAGCTTAATATTTACATTATTGTTTGTTGGGAAATACGGAATCACAATTGATTACCATATACAAGCAACTTAAGATGCGAAATTTAACCAGAATCACAAGTAACTAGAATTCAAAAACAACACAGAATATGAGAGACAATACACAACTTGTATTAATACTCATCCAGAAAAGAATACAATAAAGAAGATGCCACTTCTTCTCCACACCTCTCAGAGGCTTCCCACACCTCAAGTATACAGTACTTCTTTCCTCAAAGCTCTCTCTCTTACAGTCCCAACACACAACTCAAACACAGAGTTGGTGTTCACCTCCAACTAGTCAGTATCCACTACTGCCAGTACACCAGTGCTCCACACACTCCACAAGTGCTCAACGCACTCCAAGTACTCAACGTACTCCAAGTAGATCTCCCATGAACTGCTACAACCTGCAACCCAAATGATCTTACTTATGGAAGGAACTACCTTGCCTTCCTCTTTGCTCCAAAATCGAGTACACACTGTACTCCAAGTAAATCTCGTCTGATCCTGCTCCTTGTTGTGTTGTTGTCCTCCCTGATCTTGCACACCTACAAATCAATCTGGTTCTGCACACCTGCAAATCTGGATCATGCACACACATACACCTGCAGATCAATGATCTTACTTACCATGCAGATCTCCAAACATAGCCATGCACACCTGCTGACCAAGATCCTACACACCTGAAGAACCCTTCTGATTCTCCAAAACTAGCATCCACACTTGGCACTACTGTGGAACTAGGAGGAACACCCTTGCTCACTTCACACACAGAAGGAGCTAACTTTGCTCAACTCAAACTAGAACACTTTTACAATACAGCCCATGAGTCTATTATATAGATCTCATGCAAACAATAATTAGACACCTAATTACAATAATTAGATCCGCAACTCAAGACTAAAATTAGCTTTTTTCATGCAAACACCTGGTTTGTCAATGAACTGTCTGTAAAACTCACAGTTCAAACTGCACAGGCGACCGACGTCGGTCCTTATCTACCTAGAGGTGACCAACGCCGACCGACTTCTAACCGTCGTCAGTTGCTTCCTATCTGTACCCTATCGACGTTGGTTGGCCTGACCAACACCGGCGACTGTGACAACATCATCCTCCTTCCCTGTTTGCATCAGTGAAGCTTTTAGCTCCACAACCTAACAATCTCTCACTTAGAGATAAATAAATGCATTGTACCTGTACTTGTACCCCGTCTAATCTATTTTTTAGCTTGTATCCCTCTTCAAGCTCAACCCTGAAGACCAACCACCACACAACCTGTGGTGCACCTCCTGTCATCTGAGTAACCTGCCACATCTGAATCTACAAACCCATGTAGTGAAGTCCTGACCCTTCATAGCATGAATCCTTGCTGCTGGTCCCTCTCAAATACCTGAGAACCCACTTCCCTGAATTGGCTTCTAACTCTCTAACAGTGCCCACTGCTTGGAAAAACTCAGGTTTATACCAGACCTCATGTGATTTCAGACACTGAACTGTCCAGCCCTTAGTGTGTTCTAATTTTGCATCTTGCGAATTAAACCTCGCTAACACCTGATTCACATCAGCTCCCACTGGAGACAAAATCAACCTGTGATCTTTCATGTCTCTCATGCCAAAAAATTTCACTGCTCCAAATTCTTCATGACATGCCACTGAACTAACCTTACCCTTAGCTTAGCAAAACCTTGTATGTCTAAACCTGCTAGCTAGCATACCATCCACATACAGTAACAGGATAATGTAGCTATCATCATCCACCTGGTAAGACAAACACAATGGTTACACTGACATTGACTAAAGCCCTATTTTGTCATCCACCTGTCAAAACTTGTACCACTGTTCTGCAGCTTCTTCAAGACCATATGACCTGGCCTTTCGTCTCACGTGTCCAATCTCTCTATTCTTTAACTAAGGTGTCCATTCATCTCAGTGCTTTTATACCAGCTGACAACCCTACCAAATCTCTCATTTGGTCCTACATCCTGTTCATGCCATGCACCCACTATTTCCTGGATCCTTCCTGCTCTGTAGTGAGCAACGAGTATAAAGAAGAGGAACAACGAATTTGAGGCTTACTTACACTTTTAGTCCTCCATATGGGCATTTGAGACTCCTTGACAGCTTGTTGTCCATCTAAAATCCGTTACAGTGACCGACCTCGATCACTACATAGTCTGCATCCGACCGACGTCGATTCCATGCGCCTATCTTGACTACCGACCCCACCGACGTCGGTGTCTACCTTCTACCGACGTCGGTCCTCCTGACCGACATCGGTCTTACTGTCACCGACATCGGTCCTCCTGACTGACGTCGGTCTTACCCTGCCTGACACCACCAGCTCTGGTCTGCACATGACCGACATCGGCACTTGTTTGTTCGATGTTGGTTCCTCCTGATCGATGCCGGTACCTGTGTTCACTTGTGAGTGATGACTTTTTACTCGCGAGCTTTTTTTTAATCAAATCCCTGTCCAAACTGCTTTGCTTAGAGTTACTCAGCCTTCTCCACTGATCTCTGTCTGCCATCTCCTCCATAAACACCAAGGCTTTCCAGTTTTTAAGTCTGTCAAAGACATCTGACTTCCTGTTAAGAACATGCATCTCCTTCTTGCTCATGTGACCAAGCCTACAAAGCCACGTCTCTACAACAAAAGAAGAATCAGTAATACAAGCAAGTAGATAAAGAGTACTTATTTTCTTACCACCCGCTAATTCAAGTGCATCCGCTGTTAGAGTTTCTGTGCATCTCTCATCACCCAACTTTCCTGAAGCAATTAGCCACATCTCCAAGACTGAGACCTGCATGACCTTCTTCAACACTCATGTGTTGGCCGTCTGCAATTTCAGCAACACTTCCCCTTTGCCAACAATCTGACAAGGCTCACCAACCCCTCTACTTGGGGCTGCATGGAAAGAGGCAACAGAATCTATAAAACAAGATTCTACTTTATCCAAGAAACATCCCAGAGCGTCCTGTGCAACAACACCTGCAACATCTGCTTCTTCAGTTCCTTCACGCTGATCTTCTACCAACCAACAATTTCTCTTTACCTACTCTTTCTTTTCATAGGACCGTAATTGACCATTCGTGCTTTTCAATTTCTCCATTCTTAGCTTACTTTCTTCTATCATTGCTATACTCCCACTCAATCAGAAACCCCTGAGAGTGACCTATAACCAAACACAAACCTGCTCCCTGCAACCTTAGCTCTGATACCACTTGTTGGTATCAAGCTATGAGCCAACAACCTCACTCTGATACCACTTTTTGGGAAATACGGAAGCACAATTGATTACCATATACAAGCAACTTAAGATGCGGAATTTAACCAGAATCACAAGTAACTAGAATTCAGAAACAACACAAAATATGAGAGACAATACACAACTTGTATTAATACTCATCCAGAAAAGAATACAATAAATAAGATGCCACTTCTTCTCCACACCTCTCAGAGGCTTCCCACACCTCAAGTGTACAGTACTTTTTTTCTCAAAGCTCTCTCTCTCTTACGGTCCTAACACACAACTCAAATACAGAGTTGGTGTTCACCTCCAACTAGTCAGTATCCACTACTGCTAGTACACCAGTGCTCCATGCACTCCACAAGTGTTCCACGCACTCCAAGTACTCAACGTACTCCAAGTAGATCTCCCATGAACTGTTACACCCTGCAACCTAAATGATCTTACTTATGGAAGGAACTACCTTGCCTTCCTCTTTGCTCCAAAACCGAGTACACACTGTACTCCAAGTAGATCTCGCCTGATCCTGCTTCCTGTTGTGTTGTTGTCCTCCCTGATCTTACACACCTACAAAACAATCTGGTTCTGTACACCTGCAAATCTGGATCATGCACACACATACACCTGCAGATCAATGATCTTACTTACCATGCAGATCTCCAAACGTAGCCATGTACACCTGCTGACCAAGATCCTACACACTTGAAGAACCCTTCTGATTCTCCAAAACCAGCACCCACACTTGGCACTGTTGTGGAACTAAGAGGAAAACCCTTGCTCACTTCACACACAAAAAGAGCTAACTTTGCTCAACTCAAATTAGAACACTTTTACAATACAGCCCATGAGTCTATTATATAGATCTCATGCAAACAATAATTAGACACCTAATTACAATAATTAGATCTGCAGCTCAAAACTAAAATTAGTCTTCTTCATGCAAACACCTAGTTCGTCAATGAACTGTCCGTAAAACTCGTAGTTCAAATCACACAGGCAACCGACGTCGGTCCCTGTCTGCCTGGAGGTGACCGACGCCAGTCGACTTTTGACCGTCGTCAGTTGCTTCTTGTCTGTACCCTATCGACATCAGTTGGCCTGACGGATGCCAGCGACTGTGACAACAGCATCCTCTTTCCCTGTTTGCATCAGTGAAGCTTTTAGCTCCACAACCTAACATTGTTATCCCTGATTTCGCACATTGGTTTGTCATTTAGAGTAATCTATATATTGCTAGGTTTTTCAAAATTTGATAAAACATATTGGTGAACCCGCTTATTATTGAACATTGCAATCCCTAATTTTCTTGAGGGTTTTTTTCTAAAATTTTGCCCTCTTAGGGTTTTAAATTCAATTCTAATTTTCTTATCATGTTAAAGTGTTTGCTAGCCTTCATATGTCTCTCCTCTCTTGCTATTTTAGTTTTTAGAAAATTTAAAATGACTAACAAAGAATCACTTCCTCCTAATCCTCAAGATTGTGATAACTACTTTCTCTCTAACCAAGTCCATGCTATCACTATCCCAAAAGGTAAGGTAGCCCATCCTATAATGTTAAAATAAGGTAACCAACATATCCTTCTTCAACTCTCTCCACCTCCCACATCTCATTTTGATAATTTATGTATGCATGTTCAATCCAAAGTACCTAGGTTTTGTACTTGCAAAGCTCTAAAAGATCAAATTATCATTAGGAACAAGGTAATCGTAGAGTTGCAAAAACAAAATTAGTGTTTTAATGCAAAAATCACATCATTGAAAAATTATGTCACATATACAAAAAATCTAGAGTATGCTAGTGTTAATCATGTATTTGCATCTTCATCTAGCAAGACTTCATATCAAGATTGAAACCTAACAAATTATTCATCTACAGTTAGTAATTCCAAAAGTATGCAAAAAGCTAATAAGAGTTCAAGTGAGTTTCTAAGAGAAATGCTTTGAAATAAGTTGATCAAATTACTTCCTCTACATTCTCTACAAAGATTGAAATATTATTGTGCATATCATCGAATACATGGACATCATACATATTGTTTGGCTTTGAAAAAATAAATTCAAAAGATAATTGATCGTGGTTATCCTACAATTGATATCTCAATCAAACAATCCACAGTAGGACAAGTGCAAGTAGAACAAGTGAAAAAATTAAAATTAGTACAAAATTGGTTACCGAAGGACAATTTCGAGCAAAACAAGGTTCAAAAGGCACAATTAAAACAAAAAAATATTCAAAAAGCACAATTAGAACAAGAAACGATTCACCAAGCTAAGTTAGAGCAAGTAAGAGTACAAAAAACACAAGATGAAAATGAACAATTACAAAAAGAATGTATCGCAAAGGCAATGTTACAAAAAGAGCAAGAAAATAAGTTGTAAATTCAAAATCAAGGTAAGTAAAAGACAAGGTTTAAAACAAAAGAGAATCAAAAGCAAGAAATGCCTTTAAAAGATTAAGTTTTAAATGTGATTACAAAGGGGGCAACTACAAGCCTTTCCTCATATCAAGACCCTTTCATTATCATTGCTCATATAAATGACAAACAATTCTCAGATGTCAAGGTCATGGATTATCAAGAAATCAATTTTTGTTTTCTATCATTTCTTAACTCTCTTGGAAAGGAACATAACAATTGGATCAAACTAATGCATCTATAACATGTTTGGGATCTATTCAATTAGGAGTTTCATTTGCTTCAAAATAATGTTCTCTTACTTTTCGTGTTATTGCAAATTCAAGTGCCTACATAGTTGTGTTTGGAGGATCATAGTTAAAATCAATAGGAGCAATGATTGATGAAAGCAAAGGTTACATGTCATTTGAACATGAAGACAATGTCACATCCTTTTCCAAAGAAGGACATCCCTAGAGAGAGCATACAACAAAAAATATACTTTCAACTAGCATACAAACATATACAAATAATAACATATCAGTAGCGACACTAGACATAATACATATTTCAAAAGAGAAATTGAGAAAGTCAATACCTCAATATCGGGCAGTTGGTTTTACATATCCAGATACAATAGAAGACAAGTGTGGCATTTCAAAAGTTTCAAATTTCGATGATTATGATGATACAGATTGGTATGATACCAAAAATATAGATTATGAAGAATATGAATATGGAAATTTTATAAAACCTACACAGTGGCATGATACTCTTCATTTCTTAGAAATCATTATTCCTTTGTTCAATACAAGATCAATTGATGATAAGACTCTTAAGGAAATCATCAATTAGTATTCTTGTCTCTATTTCTCAATTCATATATATGCAAAAATATAAAAATAATAAAATATTCCAAGGAAATACCAAAATTAGGGCCTATGCATGTTTATATGTACTTTGCCATACATTAATTCATTTGGATACTTATTTTATCCAGTTTTATATCATGTATACTTCACTAGTGTATGTGAGTGATTGCAGATTATGCATAACACTATTTCTAGACTTAGTTGTAGATAATATGATTGTTATATGCTCATAATTGTAATTGGACAAGGGTGTTCTTTGGACATGAGCACCTTGCTCTAGTGTCCATCACCTTGTTGTTGTCCTAGTAAGTTTAAGTTGTCACTACTCAGTCCCAGACCACACACAGGGTTTCTACAACATGTACATTCATCAGCTAGTTCACTGAGGACATATTATACACATGTTTATCCATATTTGGCTACCCTATCTTACTCATAACTCAGTGCTTTATATAGCATTACATCTTACAATATTTCTCACTTACTAACATCTTGATATACTATTGCTTATCTCAATTACTGAATCTACTTATGTTACAACTTAACTCTTGTTGATCAATCACATATTATCATGCATACTTTTCATGTTGTTTTCCCAACTTTGTGGCTTGTATACACTTTTTCCTTGCCATTGAGGACATTTGAATGTGTCTTTTCCCTGTGGCTATAAGCCTTCATTCTTTGTTTTAATGCGTGTGAGGACATTTGAATATGTCTTTGTGTTTTTATTCTATGTGCATGTGAAAATTTGAACATGTCCTTTTATGTGACTTTAAGCCTTCATTACTTTCTTCTATGCATATAAAGACATTTGAATTTCCTTGTGTGTGGTTTTATTCAAGTGAGTGACATTTGAACATGTCCTTTATATATGGTCCCTTGGAATTTGATTGCATGTTTTCTGCAATTTTTCATGTACTCTTTGATTGTGTGTGTTATGGCCACGACCCTTTGCTTGCTTCTTTGCTCATATTTTAATGCCATGATGGACATCATGTATCCACATAGCTCTTCCAATGCCATAATGATTATCATACATTCCTCCCTAAGTAGTTCTATTTAGTGTTACATAGTCAATTTGATCACTTATCTACGTGACTAAATATGAACATTTAGTTCTATTCAGTGTTACATACTCAGTTTGATCACTTATCTGTGTGTCTAAATGTTAACATCTATCTAGACACTCTTACTATGAATGTTTGTTCTTACATGCATCTTACATTATTATTATGCTCAATCTATCTATATGATGATGTCATGCTTCTTCATGTTATCACTATTACTCATATTTACATATTCATGTCACAGTAATCTATCGCATAACTTTTTATTTCTAATTAAGTTATTGTATAGACTCAACAACTCATCTCAAAAGAGGGGGCATTCACAAAAAGTTGTTTTTAGAGACTATACCTCCTAGACCATCACACAAACAAAATTTGGTAGTTATTACATAGTTTCAGTCTCAGAAAATGCATAGAAAGTGATTTTGGACAAGACATCACTATTGGACAAGAGAGCGTTGCTTTCCTATCCTTCCCACCAATGTTGTCCAAATACATAAAAATAGGTATTTCCAAAATTTCTCAGAATCTTAATTTACTCAAGATAGTATGCAATAGTTTTACATTGTCAGTTTCTAGAATTAATCAGTATTGACTCAAATTTGCTTTGTTTGGGGGCATCATACATGGCACGTTGTTCTAGGTTAACGCATCGGTTTGATCAGAACCATAATTGTTATTACTCACTTTTAGAATCTATATACACTAGATATCAATTTGGGGGCATGTGCACGATACATGGATTCCTCATTACTCTATTTTTCATCAATTTCATAGATGGAATAGCAAATCCATGGCATTTTCCATGTTATATATACCAAAGCTATATTATACTTATTTTTTGCACTAGTTTTGCATTAGATTTGAACTTTATTTTGTCTATAGTAGTTGCTTCACTATTTGCACTAGTTTTGCACAACAATCTATTGAGATTCATATAGGGATTAAAAATTACTTCACTACTTTGAGTATGCGATGTTGAAGTCAAGTACACCTTGATTTCTTAAGTCTTAGTTTTCTATTGCACTTTTCTCATTTACTAAGTTTCCAAATTTAGCAAGTTTCAAATTAGTGAACTCTTAATATTTGCATTATTGTTATTTCTAATTTTGCATAGTAGTTTGTCACTTATAGTAATCTACATGTTGCTAAGTTTTTCAAATTTTGATAAAATATATTGGTGAACCCACTTATTGTTGAACATTGTAATTTCTGATTTTCCCTAGGGTTTCCTTCTTAATTTTTTCCCTCCTAGGGTTTCAATTTCAATTCTAATTTTCTTATCATGTTAAAGTGTTTACTAGCCTTCGTATGTCTCTCCTCTATTGTTTTCATTTTAGTCTTTGGAAAATTTATAATGACTAATAAAGAATCTCTTCCTCCTCTTAATCCTCAATGTTGTGATCGCTACTTTCCCTCTAATCAAGTCCATGTTATCACTATCCCAAGAGGTAAGGTAGTCCATCATATAGTACCAAAAGAAGGTAACGAACCTATCCTTCCTCAACCCCCTCCACCTCCCACATCTCTGCAATAGTGTATGTATGCATGTTCAATCCAAAATACCCAGGATTTTTACTTGTAAAGCTCTAAAAGATCAAATTATCATTATAAACAAGGTAATCACAGAGTTGCAAAAACAAAATTAGTATTTTAGTTTAAAAATCACATCATTGAAAAATCAAGTCACATATACAAAAAAATCTAGAGTATGCTAGTGTTAATCATGTATTTACATCTTCATCTAGCAATGTTGTGTCTAACAAGAGTTCATACCAAGATTGAAAGCTAAAAAATTATTTATCTACAATAAGTAATTCCAAGAGTGTATGCAAAAAATTAATGAATTCAAGTGAGATTCTAAAGAAATGCTTCGAAATAGGTTGATTAAACTACCTACTCTACATCCTCTACAAAGATCAAAATACTATTGTACATATAATAGCATACATGGGCATCATACATATCATTGTTTGGCTTTGAAAAAATAAATACAAAAGATAATTGATAGTGGTTATCCTACAATTGATATCTCAATCAAGCAACCCATAGTGGGACAAGTGCAAGTAGAATAAGTGACAAAATCAGAATTAGTAAAAAAATGATTACCAAAGGACAATTTAGAGCAAAATAAAGTTCAAAAGGCACACTCAGAGCAATAAAATATTCAAAAAGCACAATTAGAACAAGAAAGGATTCACCAAGCTAAGTTAGAGCAAGTAGGAAAACAAAAAGCACAAGATGAAAATGAACAATTACACAAGGAATGTTTCACAAAGACAATGTTACAAAAAGAACAAGAAAAAAAGTTGCAAATTCAAAATCAAGATAAGTAAAAGACAAGGTTTAAAACAAAAGAGAGTTAAAATCAAGAAATGACTTCAAAAATTAAAGTTCAAATGTGATTACAAAGGGGGAAAATACAAGCCTTTCCTCATATCAGGACCCTTTCATTATCATTGCTCATATAAATGACAAACAATTCATAAATGTCAAGGTCATGGATTACCAAGAAATCAATTTTTGTTCTATATCATTTCTTAACTCTCTTGAAAAGGAACATAACAATTGGTTCAAACTAATGCATCTATAACATGTTTGGGATCCATTTAGTTAAGAGTTTCATTTGCTTCAAAAGAATGTTCCCTTATTTTTTGTGTTATTGCAAATTCAAATGCCTACATAGTTGTGCTCGAAGGATCATGGTTAATATCAATAGGAGCAATGATTGATGAAAGCAAAGGTTGCATATCATTTTAACATGAAGGCAATGTCACATCCTTTTCCAAAGAAGGGACATCTTTAGAGAGAAAACATACAACAAAAAACATACTTTTAGATAGCATGCAAATAGACACAAATAATAGCATATCAGTAGAGGCACTAGACACAATACATATTGCAAAAGAGAAATCAAGAAAGTCAATACCACAATATGGGGTAGTTGATTTTACATATCCAAATATAACAAAAGATGAGTGGCATTTCAAAAGTTCCAAATCTCGATGATGATGAGTATAATAATTGAAATTGGTATGATACCAATGATATTGATTATGCAGAATAGGAATATGATAATAATACAAAACCTAATGGTGATGATTATAACAATAGAAATTGGTATGATACCGATGATATCGATTGTGTAGAATATGAATATGGCAATAATGCAGAACCTACATAGTGGCATGATACACTTCATTTCCTAGAAATCACCATTCCTTTGATCAATACAGGAACAATTGATGATAAGACTCTTAAGAGAGCCATCGGTTAGTATCCTTCTCTCTATTCTCAATTCATATATATATATATATATATATATATATATATATATATGCAAAAATACAAAAACAATAAAATATTTTAAGAAAATATCAAAATCAAGACCTATGCATGTTTATATGTACTTTGTCATACATCAGTTCATTTGTGCACAGTTATTTGATACTTGTTTTAACCAATTTTATATCATGTATGCTTCACCAATGTACATGAGTGATTGTAAATTACACAAAACACTATTTCTAGACTTAGTTGCAGATAATACAAGTGTTATACATTTATAATTACAATTGGACAAGAGTGTTCTATTGGATATGAGCACCTTGCTCTAGTGTCCATCACCTTGTTGGTTTCTTAGTGAGCTTAAGTTGTCACTACTCAGTTCCAAACCACACACAAGCTTTTGACAATATGTACATTCATCAACTAGTTCACGGGGGTATATTATACACATGTTTATCCTTATTTGACTACCTTATCTTACTCATAGCTCGGTTCTTTATATAGCATTATATCTTATGATATTATTCACTCACTAACATATTAATATACTACTGGTTATCTCATTTATTAAATCTACTCATGTTACAACTTAACATTTGTTGATCAATCACATATTATAATTCATACTCTTCATATTGTTTTCCTAGTTTTGTGGCTTGTATGCGCCATTGAGGATATTTGAATATGTCTTTGTATTTGTATTCTATGTGCATGCAAACATTTGAACATGTCTTTCTATATGACTCTAAGCCTTCATTGCTTACTTCTATGCATATAAGGATATTTGAACATCCTTGTGTGTGCTTTTATTTAAGTGAGTGACATTTGAACATGTCCTTTGTATATGGCCCCTTGAATTTTTACTGCATACTTTGTGTAATTTTCAATCTCTTTAATTGTGTGTGTCATGGCTATGACCCTTTTCTTGCTTCTTTGCTTAGATTTTAATGCCATGATGGACATCATGTATCCACCTAGCTCTTCCAATGCCATGATGATTATCATGCATTCCTCTTTAATTAGTTCTATTCAACGTTCCATAGTCAATTTTTTCACTTATATGCATGCCCAAATATGAACATTTACTTTTATTCAGTGTCACATACTCAGTTTGATCACTTATTTACATGTCTAAATGCTAACATCTATCTAGACACTCTTGCTATGAATGCTTGTTCCTACATGCATCTTACATTATTATTATGCTCAGTCCATTTATATGATGATCTCATGATTCTCCATGTTATCACTCTTACTCAAATTTGCATCTTCATGTCATAACAATCTATTGCATAACTTTTTATTTTGAATTAAGTTATTATGCAGGCTAAACAACTCACCTCAAAAGAGGGAACATTCACAAAAGTTTGTCTTAGAGACTATACCTCCCAGATCATCACATAAACAAAATTTGGTAGTTATTACATAGTTAACATAGTTTTAGTTTCAAAAAATGCATAAAAATTGATTTTGTACAAGAGTACCATATTGGAAAAGAGAGCATTATTTTGTTATCCTTCTCCTTAATGTTGTCCAAATTTCTAAAAAATAGGGATTTTTAGAATTTATCTGAATCTTAGTTTATTTAGGACTGTATGAAATAGTTTTACAGTCTCAGTTTCTAGAATTACTCAATTTTGTCTTAGATTTGCTTAATTTGGGGGTATCATGCATGACACATTGTTTTAGGTTAACACACAAGTTTTTTTAGAACCATAATTGTTGTTACTCAGTTTTAGAATCTATATACACTAGATATTAGTTTGGGGGCATGTACGCGACATATAGATTCCTCATTACTCTATTTTGCACTAATTTCACAGATGGAATGGAAAATCCATGTCAAAATCCATGATATATACACCAAACCTAGCTTATACTTAGTTTTTGCACAAGAATTGAAATTTATTTTGTCTACAAGTGTTGGTTCACTATTTGTACCAATTTTTGCACAACAATCTATTGAAATTCATACTGGGATTGCAAATTAATTCACTACTTTGGGTATGTGATGTTGGATTCAATTACACCTTGAGTTCTTAAGCACACTCGTCTATTGATGAGGATTGAGGCATGCATAGTCCAATCCAAGTTATTCAACACAAATGAAATCTCCAAAGGTCCTACCCTCTACAGTCACTAGTATTACATCAAGAAAACACAATGGTTCGTGTACCCAATTAAGTGTATTTGCTCCTTATCATTATCTAATATTTTGTTTTTTACTTTTTGATATTCATCTTAAATAAAGACCAATATAATATATGTTTCATTATAGGTTTGTGTGGAGCACAATTCAAAGTTGTGGCCTACATTCAAGATTACATTTCACATGTAAATTCATGTATACATTTTTCCTTTTGCTCTAGTAATTTCACTTTGTTACATTGCTAAAATAAAAAGAAGGGCAAATGTAGACACATAAATTAACATTTAAGTTAAAATAGTGCACTTGTGATCACTCCTTTGCACACTTAATTTTGGACTTATACTAGGGCCATATTGATGTCTTTTGACCTCCTTGTGCATTGAGGATTCACTCTTATAAGTTGATTGATGACCCCAGAATGCACCTATCCATCATGTTATCAACCTTAACTATCATCCAAGCCATGCTAGACCCATAACATAATTTTTTGTCCTCATTGGACAACAATGTCCTATTGGACAGGAACACCCCGCTTTATTGTCCAATCCCGCTCTCTTGTCCTCCCACCAAATAACAACTAAGTTGAAAAAATAAAAGTTATATAAATGTCAACCTATGTCCCTTATAAGCCCCATTCGAAGATATTTCAAATATATTATGATATAAACACATTTCAAACCATTTTTCAAAGAATAGGCTTCCAAACTAAAAAATGCAAGAATTCTAATTACACATTGAGAACAAATTATCTATTTTTCCTAGTTATGATTACATACAACCCTAGTAGCCTAGAGCTAAAGTATAAATACATATCCAAAGTTACAAGTCATGGTTAAAGCACAAAATCACACAAATATTACACCAACATCTATCACTTTACACTAGTTATTCACACATCACCATAACATAAGAGAATTATATGAAGTTTGATCCCTCTTCAGTGTATTGGTATGTACGTAGTGCTTAACACATTGGGTGTGGAAGTCACATCCAAATTCAACCATTGACCTTTTTTCTCTCATTAATTTTTCATTAGTCTTCACATGTCAAGGAGATAAGGTTTTGAAGTGAAAACAGTCATACAATATTCTCTATAGCTAATTGGAAGCTTCCACACATAACACAAAACATACAAATAAAGGTGAATAGAACCCAAAAATCCCAGATCTTTACTGTATGTTGGACTATATCAGCCTCACAAAGGACATGAGTGATCCCTCTCTCCTATCCATCTTAGGGCATTATTTTTTATGGATTATTTCATATGCAGCTCTAATTTCACAGTCACATGACCCAACCACCCTGCTAGTTTCAACTTTTGATTCCTCTCGCAACACTATTTTTTAACTAAGTCTTAGTTTTCTATTGCACTTTCTTTATTTAGTAAGTTTCCAAATTTAACAAGTTTCAAATTAGTGAATGCTTTATATTTAAAGTATTGTTATTCTTGATTTTGCATTGTAGTTTGTCACTTAGGGTAATATACATATCACTAGGATTCCCCAAATTTGATAACATAGTTTCTTTGTTTGCCATTTCTTACAACATAGCTCTCAAAGGTTTGAGTTTGTCTTTCCTTTCTTATGTTGTATTTCTGAATACTTCTATGATATATCATATTATGTATATTAAATAAAAATTTGAAATGTTTTACTTGAACTATTCTTGCATTTTCCCTGTAAATAGTCAACATTTCATTTCATACCAAAAGCCACTTACAACTAGAAAATACACTAAATGTAAAGTCAAGAAATATTGTATACATTTCTTATCCTACTTGATTGTCTACTGGGAAAAGATCTATCAAGGACAAGTTAAATAAATTTTGAACACATTTTGTATATATATGACCTCACTTGAAGCACCTTTCAAGGTAAATCATTGGAGTTAGCATTAATATATAGTAATTCATTATGTCAAAACATTTCATTTAACTACTCCATCTTACTAGACAATGCACAAGTCCCTAATCTTAGTTTTAAAACCACTTTATATTTTATTGTCTACTACAAGGCCCTATATCCCTAATCAAATTACATTGGTCATCTTCAAACAATTGAGTTGCATTAAAGAGTTTCTAATGTCTTTAAAGTTATTCTTCAACTCTTAAAAAAACAAAAGGAAAGCAACGATTTCAATCACTTCAAAATTTGTGTTAAGGGAGTCGTGAGTAGATGAGAAACTTCAATTAGAAAGGCACAATAGCCCTAAATAATACACTAGAAATTTAGATCAAAAGAAAATTTAAAATTTATACTTGCCATCAAACCTTCAACACCCTTTGCAACTTTTAAATCCATTAAAATAAAATCCTATACACAGTTAAGTCATTCTAATGAACTTAGCTAGTTTTGAAATTTACATTACCATATAGGTCTTTGCAAAATGTGATCAGACATTTTATGGGGAATTTGATTAATATTAACAAATTGCAAATACAATACTTTTGAAGAAGAAAATCATAAATGAATATAGGTAGATAAAGTACCAAGCATCCAATATTAATGAAGTTATATGTCTTTTGCAGATCCCAAACTAGAGTATTAGAAGATGCCATAGATGGTAGCAATAAATCAATTGCAATGCATAGCATATCACAGAAAATGTGAAAGCTTCCCTTTTGACCAAGATTCGACGCAACAAATAATTCAACATACATGTACATTATGATCATATCTTCATATGTAATTAATATGTTTACATAAAATTAAAAGTATAGAAGGCCAAACAATAGTATTGGTTGTTTCAAAAGAGTCTTCTGCTTCATATTTCAAGAATGTGTTGCACTCAAAGACTCAAAGATATGACAAAAATGAAAGAAAGGATATGGTTGGAAGGTAAGATGGGCTAAATGAATGAAAGGATGTGGTTGGAAGGTAAGATGGGCTAAATGAATGATGATAGATATGGCATGAATGAATTAAAGGAGTCATTACAAACCTCAAGTGTGATTGACTCCAAGGAGTCATCCTAAAGCTATCAAATGGGGTCAAGAATTAAATTTTTGATTTTTAACCATTGTAATGCAACTCTGAGTGTCACTTTTCATTACTGGACAATCCTGCTAACACCAACCAACATCAATGCATCTTTATAACTCTTATAAAAATCCAGACATAATTATAATTTAGCTAGAGGTATTTTGAAATGCACTTCACTATTGTACAATGACACACTATAAGCAATTTGCCATCTAGTTCAAATTGCATACATTAGACTGCCAACAAATTGCATATATTAGATTTTAAAAATGTTCCTCCTTGTCCCTCCTGTGCACTTGGTGGTCTCATATGTTGTAAACTATCTTGTAGTCTAAGCATGATTATATTTTAAACATTATGAAAGACCTTTCCTTTCCTTTCTCAGATAGAGACCCATGTCCTTAGATAAATTCACTTGTACTTCCATCAAATTTGAAACCCAATTATATTCTCTCATCCCAAAGCTGAGCTTTGGAGTATTACCTCAATCTACCCATTTGTTTCAATGGATTCATTTGTTCTAGCTAGTTATATGGACTTGTTGTATTCCATGCAAATAATGAACACCTATATGATTAGCCATAGCCATAGTTTTCCATCATTTCCAAAGGTTGTTGTTGTGGTTACCACAACCACACAACTGGCTCCTTCCATAACTCCCAAGACAACTATCTTTTATACAAGGAAATCAAGGCCTTGGTCCCTTCCATAGATCCCAACCATGGAAGCACCATTAGTGGAGCAAGACACACAAGAGGCAATTGGAGGGGAGATTTCTAATGAGGAGGCATAATTATAAAGAGCAAAATTCTTGAGCCTCAAGGACTCAAAGGGCAAGGCACCATTACATCAACAAACATCAGGTGATCTAACTCCCCCTCCAATTTCCATTACCCTTATTGTTTCCTATGTTCTTTAGTTTGCAGTTAGTTCATTTGGTCTTACTTCATTAACCCCTCCTATCCTCCCTCCTCTCTTCATCCCCAAGGTGGAGTTTGATCATGTATGCAATCAGAAATGCATAATGTCTATAAATCAATCCTAACTTAGAGAAGATAGATCATACCATACACTTCTGATTGGGGACACATTTTTTAAGAGCGAACATGACCTAAATGGGGATTTGCTAGACCCAATAAAGGGATCTCTTACCACAATACACCATGCTAAGGAGGGTTCTAGAGCCTTCAGTCTAATACAATCACACAATAACCCTAAGGGGGTCCTGTGTTTTGATATTTCACCTAAACTAATAACAAGTAAAGCAAATCTAATCTAGTGCTCACCAAAGCTTACGTCACAAAGTGGGGGTTAGAAACAAACAAAAATAAACATGCATAAGAGACATACTCTCATGTCAATGTATATGGAATCCTAATGCATGGAAGAAAAGTATAAATGCATATCTATCTGCTCTTACAAAGGAGAAATAAAGTTAGGAATACTTACCTTTGAAGACAACTTGTTGAGCCTCAATCTCTCCCTTGGCCAAGGTGCTTCACAAGAGGTTGTTGTGGTATGTAAGGATGACAAAGATAAATCAGCACTAGGCTACACAACCTATCAATGCATCCAAAAGAATTCTCTACAAGACAAGATTTGTATCTCCAAAGAAAGTATGGAACCCTAAGCTTTGCGTTTCAAGTAGAATGGTCAATAAGCAGATGTTCATTCTCTTAATTATTCTTCTTCTCATAATAAATGATGGAAATGAACTTGTATATATAAGTAGATTTGACCCTAAACCCTTTCAAAAACACCAGTCGATATGGTCGACCTAGTACAGTTTCAGACAATAATTCACTAGGTCATGAGCTAGGTCGGCCAAAGGCCAAACTAATTCCTAAGTGAAAATAACCCAAATTTGTACAGGGTTGACCCAGTAAACCTAGTACATTTGACTGAAAAAAGGGGATTAAAGTGAAGAATAGGAGGATAAAATGTATAAAAATGACTAGAAGGGGTATAACAGAGAAGAACAAACTTAGGGAAATGGTTTTTAGGAGACAAGTGTGTAGATAAAAAGTGGCAAAAGGGACAACAATCCTACAAAGCACCAATGGTCTACCCACCCCTTTCCTGATGCACCCCTTAAGGTGGACACTCATAGAGATTAAGACTCGATGGGTTCCTACAAGATACAAAGTGTCAGTAAGCGATAAAAGTTTGAAAATATTATGTGTATACAATTTAGCACCTTGTTCAACCAACTCTGTTAGTTCCAAAGGTAGATGATCCCTCCTCTACCATTGTAGTTCCTACTTCCTTAATTGGTATTCCTCAAATTGCTCCTCCCACATCCACTCCTACTAATCCTATTGTTGTTCCTTTCACTACTATTCCACCCCCAACAAGAACCAAGAAGAAGGCCATAAATAAAGCAAGGGGAGCAGTAGTAACTCCCTAGTTACATGTTTCATCTGCATAGTTAAGTCTACCAATTCCCCCTCCTAGTCTTTCTCAAGAGAAAACTATGATAAACACTAAGAAGGTTGAGAAAAAGAAAATGCTAGTATACACAGTCCATCCACTACCATAATATGGTGGAGTGGAGTGGTCCAAAATCATATGGACTTCATTCCCTGATCCCCTCCTAGAGGAAACTTTGAATCAAACATCAAGGCAAATATTGGGTGAGACTACAGCTTTGGACACTCAAGCCATGAACACTCAAGACATGCCCTTTCTCCAATCTTGATGGCCTTTGTCTCCACAAATCCTTTTTTATCACCACAACCTCGATTGGTAGAATCCTCTATTTTGTCAACCTAGGAGAGTGTCCTATTGTTACAATATTGAAATCAATCTTGTGGTACATGCATTTTGATTCTTCGATTGACAGAGAATTGTCCCAACATTCACCTAGATTTTATATCGTTGTCTCATCCTCAAGATAACTTAATTTATTGAAAGGTACCAAAGTTTCACAAAATCTGCCTAAGTGTAACAAAATTGTGGGGATTTTTATAGTACATGGTTGGGGATCATGGGGTGGGTGCCCCATCCTTGGTTAGGTATTGTTGATACTTGATTATCATTGTTTGAGCAAAATTTTCCCAATCCAGGATGAACTTCTTTACTTCCACTATCATATTTTCAATTGCCACATTTTCCTTGGCTGCCAAAATAATGTCATTTGGAACAAGGGTTTTGTTTAATAAGATAAGTAATCAGTATGTACCTTTAAATGGACCTTCATTTTATCCATTTGTCTACTCAAGAGCACACCATAGTCCTTGATTTCCTCATAAATAGATATTTGCTCTTATTGCTCTCCCTTGTAACATTCATGTAGAGATATCATTTATGCCTTTTCATTCATGGAGGGTATGTGTTGAACTCTAAAACTAGTTGAAGTTGTGTTGCTGAACTATTTTTATATTTCTTCCAACTCAACTTTATTTTTTGATGTCCATAGGGGCCAGCTGAGTGAGTAGGCAAAGTAGTTAGTAGCATCTTCTAATTTTTCCTTCATCTTCCCTACTTGTTTTTTATATGTTGTCCTATTCATTTGGTTTTCCCCTTAAGTGGCCCTAACAACTCTTCTTTGTATTCATTCTGATCCTCCATTTTGATGAGAGATTTATCCCCTACATATCCGTAATGCATGATGTAATTCTCCACTAATTCTACCAATTGTCGCTCAAATAGTAGAGTTGTGTTTGGACCAAATTGTGGTTTGGCAGTGGTTAATGCAGATAAACATTTCTTGATTACCTTCTCCAAAGTAACACATTGTGTCATTCAGTCTACTCTGGCACTCTGAAGTAGCATTTTTTTCACCATTTCCTTGTCTATTAGAGTTAAGCATTGTAGTTCTACTTCAATTTTCCCTCCTTTAACTAGTTGGAGAAAACTAGATGGCACTAGAATGGTGGATGTTTTATGTTTATGTTTGGCTAATTCAACCTTGATCCAAGCCAAAAAATCCATAGGGGTTTTAGGGACTCCATGGTTGCCTCCTAATATACCCAAAGTGTCCATTGTGGTGTCCTAGTTACTGCCCTTAGTTCTTAGGCTCATCTCCTTTAACTCCCCCTTCTATAGAACCACTATTTGTTCTAATTGTTTATTTTTGTTCAGTTCTTATTTGTGTTGGTCTGCTTCTTCCTTATTTAGTTATGTCAATTGTTTCTCATTTTCTTCCTCTGATCTCTTTTCATTTTTTGCTTTGTCTTTTTGCCTTTTCTATTATTCTTCTATTTTCTTTTCATGTTCCTCATTCATGTTTTCTTCTTCTACAATAAGTTTTTTCTGTTTTTCTTCTTCAATTTTCTTTTCCTTATGTTCTTGATTTTTCTTTTCTTCCTCCATTTTTTGGGCCTCAAGTTTGTTAGTTACTATCTTTTTCCTTGTTTCTTCTTCCTTTCTATTTCTTTCTTTTTTGCATCTTCCTTTTCTACTTTTTCTTTTTCCAACAGTTGCTTTACCTATTGGATAGCCAATGCCGCAATCTCCTAAATTTTCTTATCTTCTTCCTCAAGCTCTTGCTCTTGTTGTTTGCATTTCTAAATGATCTCTTCCTATAGGGATTTATCCTTTTCTAATTGCCTCTTATTTTATAGGGCTTCATCAACTAGGTATGTTTTTGTTTGGGCCTTAACTCTGTCTATTGGAGTTATCATAGTCAATTTTGGTCATCAAGAGACATAAAGGATTATGTGGTAGTCTTCCTTAGGGATTCTTCTTTGTATTTTTCAATAGTGTATTTGGCCTCATTATTTTTATACACATTATTAATGAGGATTTGCCATAAGTACTTTGGGACTCTGTCTATAATATCATCCAATTCATATGGACTAAGAGCCACATAATCCAGTATAACCCTTATCACCCCTCCATTTTTTGGGCCTCAAGTTTGTCAGTTACTATCTTTTTCCTCGTTTCTTCTTCCTATTCTAATTTCTTCCTTTATATTCCTTTCTTTTTTCCTTCTTCCTTTTCTACTTTTTCTTTTTCCAACAGTTGCTTTACCTATTGGGTAGCCAATGCCGCAATCTCCTAAATTTTCTTATCTTCTTCCTCAAGCTCTTGCTCTTGTTGTTTGCATTTCTAAATGATCTCTTCCTTTAGGGATTTATCCTTTTATAATTACCTCTTATTTTATAGGGCTTCATCAACTAGGTATGTTTTTGTTTGGGCCTTAACTCTGTCTGTTGGAGTTATCATAGTCAATTTTGGTCATCAAGAGACATAAAGGATTATGTGGTAGTATTCCTTAGGGATTCTTCTTTGTATTTTTCAATAGTGTATTTGGCCTCATTATTTTTATACACATTATTAATGAGGATGTGCCATAAGTAATTTGGGACTCTATCTATAATATCATCCAATTCATATGGACTAAGAGCCACATAATCCAGTATAACCCTTATCACCTTATTCTGCCCTGCAGTATCTGTATTCCTATACAAGTTGGCCACCTTACTTATTCCCCCTTTTATGGCACAAACATAAAAGGGTGTTCATATCTAAGACCTCCACAATCACCTCTTTCTATACATCATCTTCTATTGCTATAATATCCCCACTTTTAACTCAGTTGTCACCTTCTTGGCTTTAGACTTTACTATTTTTTGTTTTTTATTTCCTTTATGTTTCTTTGGTGGGGATTAGTTTCTTCCTCTTTTCTTCCCACACATCTAAAGTGAAGTTTTTTCTATAGTCAGAGATGCAATGGGATATGCCTCAAGGTCTTTTGTAGTATGGAGTTTTCTCTTTGATTGTGAGGGTAGGTCATCCCCAGGTGAAGTTTTCCTTTGCTTGAGAGTGTAGGGTGGAGTGCCCTTCTTTACCATCTCTTCTTCCCCTAATTCATCACCTATATTGAAGTATTTAACAATAAAGGAGGTTGTATCCTCTTCTTCCTCTTCCTCTTAGACATTTAGAGCATCTAAATCAATAACTTACTTCTTTGGTCTTGAAGATCTGTGGATCCCCGCTTGGTGCTCAGGTACCCCTGTTCTTCCTAGTGGTATTGGGTCCTCACTACCCTTATCCTCCTCATCCTCGTCTTCTTCTTCTTCTTCTTCTGAGCAAGAACCTCCCCCCATCTCACTAAAAAATTGTTGTGCCTGAGGGTCTAGTGGTAGGTTCCTAGCCCCAATAATCATTGTCTCAAATTGTTCATCTGTAACCTCACAAGGCAAAGGTGGGAGAGGTATGAATTTATTAATGAAGGTATCAATGAATAGGTTATCGACATCCATATAAAATGTGCCTTTGTAAAATACTTATTGATAACTTTCCTTGATACTATGAACTTCCCTTCTACCATACTCTTGATTGCCCTTTCCTAGTGTAGGAAGTGCTCTGCTTGTCTCAGTATAGGGATGCCTCTCATTACATCAAGGAATTGAATTATTATGGGTATGTCAGATTTCCAATTTACCCTCCCCTCATGCCCTATAATAGTATGAGTAAATTACGTGGAAAGTACCAATAGTAAACAACCATATCAAAATTCTTAAATGGTTTTATCTTTCTTTATCTTGCACAGGTTCTCAATGAATTGCTCATACAATGTGATTGCCAATACGTACTACATGATGGTGGAGATTATGTCATATGTGATTTACACACTCCTTGATACTACAAAATCATATCTATTAGTGTAGTAGACTTTCTAGGTGATTGCTTTTGTAGTGAATCTGACTCTTACATTCTTCATGCTCTGAATAGAGAGAGCCTTGTTGTTGACCTTTGTCCCCATCATCGAGGCCAAAGAATTAACGCTAATTTTGGCCTTCATGTAATATTTATGGGTATAATTCCCTTCATGCATGAGGCCAATAGTTGTTTAAATCACCTCAGGGGTGATGCGGTACTATTGGTCAAGATATAATGTACCCTCATGTCCTCTGCTAAGTAATACCTTAGTTGTACTTTCCATCAGCTAGAAATATGGAAATTAACACCAGGAATCCAATTTTTGTCTTGAAATAATTTTGTACTCATGTTTATATTCTAACTATTAAGTTTGAGGATTCATATACAACATGATAATCCTCTTTAATTCCAACTTTGTGTGATCTATTTCCGTTAAGTGTGCCTTGTTGCATTTATAGAAGTCCTCTGCATGTGTGACCAAATTAGTGACTTTCAAAAATGTTCCCATTGGGTCTGGTGTCTCTGACTTGGTGGAATATTTATTATATTTAGTCTATTTAATCTGATCTAGCATAACTAATTGAGGAATTTCCATTATCAACACTAAGGAATTTTTAAGAGAGAACTAGGTATGAACTTCAAGCTAAAATTTCCATATGTTCGGTTGCTCGAAAGATTTTATAATTTCTATAATTACCCAAATCCTTGATTTATAGCTCTCTTGATCCATTTTTTAATCACACCAAGCTGTTTAATACCTTAAATCATATTTATTATCATCGTTCATCCTTCTATTTCACTTGGTTTTCCATGAATTAATAGTCTCATCATGCATTTATTTCATTCATGTTCTTTTATTCATCAATTTGTATAGCTATCATGCATTACCTAGATCCCACCATAATGATTTTCGATATTATTTATAAATTATCATGCCTTGGTTGCCTCAAATTTTGTTCCTTGAGGATATATGTACTATTTATAGTCTTCCCATACCCAGCTACATTACCATTGATTTTATGTTTTCTTTGTAGCTATATATTTTTGAATCTTCTGATTTATGTAATTACAAAGATCAATTCAAGTTTCCTTGATCATCTAATATCCTATTGTCTTACCGCTACACCTTATTTTGCAACACAAAGTTTAAATTTTAATATACCTATTTCTCCTTTTGACATGGTTTTTATCCCTGTGACATATTTCTTTCATAATTATTATGTGAACCAGTAGAGGCGAATAATGATTATTTTGATTTTATAAGAGGATTTTAAACTATAGTTGTGTCATAATTCATACCATAGTTCACAATTTATTATCATTTATTTTCTCTATGCCTTTACTTGCTTCTAGTATATTTTGTTCTGTAGTAATCAATACTAAATTATAGTGACTATTATGTTTATCCGCAATGCTTATTTTCAATACTTAACCATCAGAATATGATAATGTTCATCATGACTTAATATTTTTTTTATTACTCATGTTGTCACTATGTAGAAGGAAATAAGACCATATTAGTTACTAGATTTATCGAACCACTTACCATGGTTAAAAATAATGTACCTGTTGTCAACTTGGAGCTGCGCCCTGAATCAAAGATGTGCATGAAATGGCCAGTCCTCTATCCAGCTGAAACAATGGGATCTTCTCACGAGGGTGGGTGCCTCAATGGTGAGAAGAACCTCCAGAGAAGGATGGTTCCTGAAGATTTATCAATGAAGATATCTACTCTATGCTACGGAGTACCATGGAAAATGGAGAAGGAAACTTTAAGGAGAAATCCTACCTAATAAAGGTGATACACCAGAGGATTGATCCACTCAACTTGTAACCTAACACTGAATAAACAAGGGAAAAGGAAGACCTTAGATTTCAATCGACCACTATGCATAAGTATTTCATGAGAAGGTTCGATCTAATGACCAAAACATGAGGGAAAATGATGGAGAGAGGTTTGATACAAGATACTTTACAGCCACCTAACATCCACTTACAGTTTCAACAAAAGACATAAAGAACACTTAACATGACTTGCATAATACAGTAAGTTAGTAACTAGGTACGAATCAAAATTTGGGAAGGGAGAGAAATCTACCACTTATGCAAATTGTTGAATGAATGCACACTATGCCAGCACTTGAAATCTAAAAGTATAGTCCTTCTATTGATAGAATAGGTTACACAACTCAACAATCGCAGAGTCTAGTCTAGCCAAAAGAGGGATTCTTTTAATCAAGGCTGAAATCCAATTTATAGAGAATTACAAAATCTAAAGATTGGCATTGAAAATTTGAAGAGAAGGATTACCTTAAAATAACTCAAGGCTGACTTGGCCTTTCAATAAAATGTGTTTTCTCTTTGTCTTTGCATGAAGCTTCTTGCGCTTGAGGAAGTGAACTTGTCTTTGTTCTGAACTGCCCAGCTCTCTTTGCATGGAGATCCATGCCAATGTCAATTACAAAACTCTATGTGAGCTATTTGATGCTGAGTTGGAACATTTGAAAGGTTGAGTTGGCCATCTGATAAGCTGAGTTGGAAGAAGAGATCAGTCTCCTTTACATGGGAAACTCTTGGTAGATGTGGCATTTAACAATTAGTCAACTCTAAATCTAGAACAATCAACTCGACGTTTAAATTTGGAACTCAATTTGAAGCTGAGTTAGACCTTCGAATACATGAGTTGATCCAAAGATGAGTAGGACTTCAATAACCAGTCAACTAAAGCTTTGACTGGTGTTCAAAAATAGCCCCTGCTTGCATGTATTTTATCCTATTCTGGTATGTGTGTTCATATCTATTTCAAGCGGGATTCTATATTTGGATGTATTAGTTTATATTTTATCTGTTTGGCCTTTTTTCAACTTCCCATCACTTAATCTGAGGTCAACTTCCCATGGTTTAATTCTTTCAAAATTCTAGCTTTACCTTTGTTTCAACGGTTACTTATAGCGATCAAAATTTGACATCTTACGGGACGTCACCCTTTGGTATTTTCTCGGGCTTATTCCTTGTCAGGCCCCTTGGTCTTCTTATTTCCTTCAAAATTCTTGTTGACTTAAACCTTTTTTTCCTTCAGGTTTATTTCCCTCAGCTTTATCCTCTGAAGTATTCCTTTAGATAAAAAGTCTGAAGGAATTCCTTCAGACTTTTTTCCGAAGGATATACTCCTTTTCTTTTATTTTGCTCGGGCTTTTGTTTAATCGAGTCCTTCTCGTTTGGTGGCTCCTCTCCAAATTTCTTCAGACTTTTGTCCAAAGGAATTCCTTCAGACAAAAAGTTTGAAGGAATTAATCCTTCGTCTTTGCCTTCTTCACCTGTTTATTCAGACTTTAATTCTTTGTAATCTTTCCAAATTTCTTTGGACTTTTTGTCTGAAGTAATTCCTTTGGACAAAAAGCCTAAAGGAATTGAATCCATTTGTCATTTTCCTTTTCTCTTTGTTGTTTCAAACTTTGCTGTCAGATTTTTTGGCACGGACCTCTCTGAATTTCTTCAATCTTTTTATTCAAAGGAATTCCTTCAGACAAAAAGTCTGAAGGAATTTTTCCTTGTCTTTTGAAATCTGACTACCTTCAAAATGTCCTTCAGGAAAGTTGTAGTGGTCCTGTCACCGACCAAGTGCCCTCCACAAGGGCTTCTGTCCTACATCTGCGCCTTTGTCAAAAAAATTGTAGGGCACCCAAGTTTTTTGTAGGAGTCCCAAATTTGTTCCTGTACCTTCTCGAAGGGTAGGTGCCCTTTGGGATTATTGAAAATGACCCTTCTGAAGGGTACCTAGCCCTTCAGGCTTCTTGAAGTGATCCTTCCGAAGGGTACCTTGGCTTTTCCTTGATCTTTTGGGCAGACTTTTGGATTCTCCGAAGTATTCCTTTGGATAAAAAGTCTGAAGGAATTACTTCCTTTATCTTAGGCTCTTTCCTTCGTTATTCCCTGTGGACTTTTGTCCTTAGCACTTCTCTAAAGTTGTGTCCTTAGCAGAAGCCTTTTTGATGAACCATTCCTTCGGATGACTTTTTCCTGTTGTAACAAAGGCCCTTACCCAAAAAAAAACAATGTATTCTTTCCCTAATGTATTATTTCTTTCCTTGGATGGAGATGTGAATTTTTTGAATGGCAAGAGACAATCTGTCCTATGGAAGAATTGTCAACATTTTTGGTGACTCAGCTGGCTCAACATGCCTATTATGCTTGAGAACTCAGACCATATATAGATGTTATTTAAATTCCCCAATGGTGAACCTAATTTATGAATGAAAATCTCCTATAATCATGGCTAAAGCAACCTCCTTCAAAATAAGAAGGGAAACACACTAAAGCAGAAAACTAACTAAGAAGCAAATGTGCAAACAAGCACTTATTGGACAAAACTGAAGCAAACTACTATTCTTGAACAACACTTGGAGGAAAGCAAAATAAATAAGGAACCTAGCTAACCATGATTAAGCATGATCCACCTAGATCAAATGGGAAATACTTGAACTCACTCCTTCCAAAAGATGGTACAAGTTGCAAAGCAGGATGTTTATTAGTCATAACCTTTGATGAGGCATTTTCCTTATCCACCAATTGTATTAGCATTTTCTCAAATGAGTCATCAACAACAACAAAGACAAACTCATCAAGTACCTCTTGATCTTTTTCAGATTGCTTATCATCTACCACCTTGCCAAGTGATACCTCATCTATGCATGGTTTTTTGGTAACCACATCTTTCTTATTGATTGTTGCAAGTTCATCCAGCTCTTCAAGGAGCTTTGAGTTGGCAACCCAATCTGTACTGTGACCTTGAATAGGTGATTCTTGATCAAATTTTTCATAAATATGCTCTTCAATAGCCAACATATCCATACAAAGCTCTTCAATCTCCTATAGAGATTCAAGGTACAACTGCCAATCATTTTTTGTTCCTTATTTTGATGTATTTGAACTGAATCAGCTGTAAGGCTATCTGGATCCTTCTCAATAAGAGATCCCTGTAACTCATTTATAACTTCAATTTGTATCAGCTCTTCTTGAAGTTCCTTTGCATCAAGATCAGTCTTCCCACTCTTAGCTATAATTTGATGCTCAATTCCAACCTCGAGTGAAGTATCAATAGGGAATTCTTCCTCAAACACTCCTGAATCATTCTCTACACACTCTGTAAGAACTTGTCCTGTAGCTGCAACCTCTTTCTCAATACTCCAAAGAACATCATCCTCTTGAGGAAGGGGGATGGTAGGAGGGTGATAAAATTCATTTGTTTGAGAGGGAAAATGAAGCATGGGAGGTTGATCATGATCAGATTTTGGAATCTTGAGGGAAAAGGATTTATCTAGGGAGTTTTGGAGAGGATGGAAAGAGAAACTCTTAAATACGTCTGCATTTTGTTCCTACCACTTGGCCATTACCTCATCAAAGCCTGAAACCTACTTGTCTTCTTGGACAGCTTGAGCTTGAATGATGCTTGGTGAGGAAAGGGGACTATAGGAAGGTTTAGTCTCATGAATAGTCACTTGAATAGGGTCTTGAATATGCTCTTTACTAGGCTCTTGAATAGGCTCTTGACTCTAACTAGAAAGCTCCCTTGGCACACACTGGGCATGGTTAAGAACTTCATGAGAATAAGAAGCACAATAGCCCTTTGTAGACAATTGGTTTAACTCAATTTTTTGCCTTTCCCAAGCCTCCATCTTTTTCAATACAAGAATGCATAGTCCATTTATCTCTTTTAGATCATTACACACATTTCAAAATAGACCATTCACTTCCTCATACTGAGAGTTAGAACAAACCTTTCTTGCATATGATAGTATTCTGAGCTCTATTTCATTTATTTTTTCTTAAAGGCAATACTGATATAATGCAACATCATTGCCATATGGGAAAGATGAAATCCGGTCTTGAGACTGATATGGCTTATAAGAAAAGTAAGCTTCATGCTCTTGTTAAGGCTGATTAGGCTCATACAAAGGCTCATAGGTATCATGACCAGGTTGGTATGATCCATCATTGGGCTGATAAGGAAATATAGCATGGGAATTCTCTTCATACATAGCCATCAAAATTTATTCACGATAATGCAATAAAAATAGACTTACATGGAAGTTGTCCTTGAACTATTAGAAGCATGTTCTTGAGCTTGGAATCACCAAATACTTCTTGAAGAATATTGCTATAACTACAATTTCATCAAGACCAGCAAAAATAGGTCCCATTAGGCATGCCAAAAACTATTGTCAACCTGAAGCTATGCCTTGAATCGAAGACATTCATAAAATGGCCAGTCCTCTATCCAGCTGAAACAATGGGATCTTCTCACGAGGGTGGGTGCCTCAACGGTGAGAAGAACCTCTAGATAAGGTTGGTTCCTGTAAGATGTATAAATGAGGATCTCTACTCTATGATGCAGACTACCATGGAAAAGGGAGAAAAAAACTTTAAAGGGAAATCCTACCTAATAAAGGTGATACACCAGAAGATTGATCCACTCAACTTGTAACCTAGAACATTGAACAAACAAGGGAAAAGTAAGACCTTATATTTTAATCAACCACTATGCATAAGTATTTCATGAGAAGGTTTGATCTAATGACCAAAACATGAGGGAAAATGATGGAAAGAGGTCTGATACAAGACACTTTATAGCCACCTAACATCCACTTATAGTTTTATCAAAAGACATAAAGAACACTTAACATGACCTGCATAATACAATAAGTTAGCAACTAGGTTCGAATCAAAATTTGGGAAGGGAGAGAAATCTACCACTTATGCAAATTTTTGAATGAATGCACACTATGCCAGCACTTGAAATTTAAAAGTATAGTCCTTCTATTGATTGAATAGATTACCCAACTCACCAATGGTAAAGTCTAGTCTAGCCAAGAGAGGGATCCTTTTAATCAAGGCTGAAAGCCAATTTATAGAGAATTACAAAAGCCAAAGATTGGTGTTGAAAATTTGAAGAGAAGGATTAACTAATATTAACTCAAGGTTGACTTGGCCTTTCAATAATATATGTTTTCTCTTTGTCTTTGCATGAAGATTCTTGCACTTAAAGAAGTGAACTTGTCTTTCTTCAGAATCGCCCACCTCTCTTTGCATGGAGATCCATGCCAATGCCAATTTTAGAACTCTATGTGAACTACTTGATGCCAAGTTGGAATGTTTGAAAGGCTGAATTGGCCATCTAATAAGTTGAGTTGGATGAAGAGATCAATCTCCCTTGCATGGGAAACTCTTGGTAGATGTGGTGTTTAACAATTAGTCAACTCTAAATCTAGAACAATCAAGTCAATGTTTGAATTTGGAAGTCGGGTTGAAGCTAAGTTGTACCTTCAAATGCATGAGTTGATCTAGAGATGAGTAGGACTTCAATAACCAGTCAGCTAAAGCTTTGACTGGTGTTCGAAAATAGCCCCTGCTTGCATGTATTTTATCCTGTTCTGGTCTGTGTGTTCATATTTATTTCAGGCGGGATTCTATATTTGGATGTATTAGTCTATATTTCCTCTATTTGGCCTTTTTCAACTTCCCATCACTTAATATGAGGTCAACCTCCCATGGTTTAATTCTTTCAAAATTCTAGCTTTACCTTTGTTTCAACGGTTACTTCTAGCGATCAAAATTTGACGTCTTACGGGACGTCATCCTTTGGTATTTTCTCGGGCTTATTCCCTGTCAGGCCCCTTGGTCTTCTTATTTCCTTCAGAATTCTTGTTGACTTAAACCTTTTTTTTCCTTCAGGTTTATTTCCCTCGGCTTTATCCTCTGAAGTATTCCTTTAGATAAAAAGTCTGAAGGAATTCCTTCAGAATTTTTTATGAAGGATACACTCCTTTTCTTTTCCTTTGCTCAGGCTTTTGTTTAGTCAGGTCCTTCTCATTTGGCGGCTCCTCTCCAAATTTATTTGGACTTTTATCTGAAGGAATTCCTTTGGACAAAAAGTCTAAAGGAATTAATCCTTCGTCTTTGCCTTCTTCACCTGTTTCTTCGGACTTCCCTTCTTTGTAATCTTTTTGAATTTCTGTAGACTTTTTGTCTGAAGGAATTTATTCAGACAAAAGGCCCAAAGGAATTAATTCCTTTTGTCCTTTGCCTTTTCTCTTTATTATTTTAGACTTTATTGTCAGATTTTTTAGCACGGGCCTCACCAAATTTCTTCATACTTTTTGTCCAAAGGAATTTCTTCAGACAAAAAGTATGAAGGAATTTTTCCTTGTCTTTTGAACTTTGACTACCTTTGAAATGTCCTTCGAGAAAGTTGCAGTGGTCCTATCACTAATCAAGTGCCCTCCACAAGGGCTTTTGTCCTGCATCTACGCCTTTGTTAGAAAAATTGTAGGGCACCCAAGTTTTTTTCAGGCGTCCCGAATTTATTCTTGTACCTTCTCGAAGGGTAGGTGCCCTTTGAGATTATTGAAAATGACCCTTTCGAAGGGTACCCTGCCCTTCGGGCTTCATGAAAATGACCATTCCGAAGGGTACCTTGGATTTTCCTTACTTTTTTGGGTGGACTTTTGGATTCTCCAAAGTATTCCTTCAGACAAAAAGTCTAAAGGAATTACTTCCTTTGTCTTAGGCTCTTTCCTTCATTATTCGTTGTGGACTTTTGTCCTTATCACTTCTCCGAAGTTGTGTCCTTAGCAGGAGCCTTTTTGATGAACCATTCCTTTGGATGACTTTTCCCTATTGTAGCAAAGGCCCTTATCAAAAAATAAAAAAACAATGTATTCTTTCCCTAATGTATTCTTTCTTTCCTTAGATAGAGATGTGAATTTTTTGAATGGCAAGAGACAATCTGTCCTGTGGAAGAATTGTCAACAGTACCGCATGCTCATATTTTTCTTGTCCTTTTCTTCCTCATCCTTTAGTTTGACTAGTAGTTGCAGCCTTTTTATTTACTAATTGTATTCTATGTGTGTAGTTAACAATGTTGACTTATTTGAATGTCGAATAAGACTATTTCATACTGCTATCCATTAGTATCCATCGTAGCCTTATGAATTTCAATTTTTAATTTTGTCTTCTTGTGGAATTTACTTTAGTTATTTTCTTTATTATTTTCATTTAACACCTTTTCGCACTGTACATTCAGTTAATGTAGTCTTACTATTTTCTTTTTCTTATTTATTCTTTTTAGTTTTTATTTATTATATGGTACAAGTGTCCCACTCGTATGTGGTGGAAACATTAGACAAAGATTTGCCAATAAAGTTGTGTTCTGGCTACTGCAGTAGCCTTCTTCAACTTCGTTGGATGGGAGGATAGTGCTAGCCTAGTAGGGAGGTGACACAATCTATGATTAGAAACTTAAACACCTAGTTTAAGGTACCACGTTACCTTTTACCAGAACTTCACCCATTTGGAAGGACACTATCACCTTTTAAGTTATTACTATGAGGATTCTACCACCCTACACCATAGTTTTGTATAGTTTATACTTTTAATTTGTTGTCAGTAATAAAGCCTTGTCTTAGGTTCCCTACGAGTGTTTGTAATACTATTATGCCCAAGTTTAATATAATTTCCACTATGTATGAGCCAAGCCATCTTATCTTCAACTTCCTAGGCTTTTGAAATTTGTTGGCATAGAGTAGCACCTTGTCTCCTGCCTAATATTCTTTTAGTTTTATGTGCCTATCATGCCATGTTTTTTGGTGCCTCTTTTCTTGTGTTTGATTATATGCCGCTAAAAACTTTTTTTCGTCTAGTTTTTCTAATTCCATCAACCTTTATTGAATACAATCCTTCTCATTCATTCAAAATGTGACTGCAGCCTTAAACTTGGTAATATGTATTCCATTGGCATTACAATCTCTAATGTGTAAACTAACTGAAAGTGACCATATTTAGTCAATATTTTATAGGTGGTGTAGTATGCCCATAATATCATTGGTATCTTTGTATCCCAATAACCTATCTTGGTGTTACATAATTTGTTAGTACTTTCTCTAATACTTTATTGAATGCATCAACAGTGTCATTGACTTGTGGATGGTATGGGGTGGTTATATCATGTTGGATGAAGAAATGTTTAAGTAATTATGTACTCATTTTATTAACAAAGTGTTTTCCTTAATCACTCATTATGCTTAAAAGGCATTTTAACTTTGTGATTATTTTCTCATATAATAATTTTATAGCAGTCTTAGTGTTATAGTACTTTATCGTAATAGCTTCTACCCACCTTGTGAGATATTTTGTTTCGATGATAATGAATCTAGCATTGTTTTTTCTTGTCATGGGCATCATAGGACTGATAAAATCAATCACCCATTTTTCAAATGGGGTTACCACCAAAACTGGGCAAAGGGGAATCTCATCCCTAGAATTTGGTTTACCCACCCTTTAACAAATATCACAACTTTTTGCATGCTTATGTGCAACCTTGAAGAGTGATGGCCATCATATATCCGCTAATAATATTTTTTTTCTAGTGGATTCTCTTGAGCTGTGTCCTCCTGTAACCCCATCATGTGCTTGGCTTAATATGTTATGTCTTTCATGCTGTAATGATACCTGACATAACACTTCATCTCTTCCTTTGTTGTATAATGCCTTTCAATCAACATAAATGGAAACACCTGAATCATCAATCATTTCTTTTGTAATGTACTATATTCCTTTGGAAACTCTTCGTTAGATACAAATTGTGCAATGCCTTCCATATTTTATGTACTACTTCTATGTAGAAAAGATGAGCTATAGGAAACTCATCCTCAATTGGTTGTACATCTTCTCCTATTATTATTCTAGATAAATAATTAGGTCCATTATTAGTTTTTATAGGTTTCACCACAATCTTGAAATTGAATGCCTGGAACAACATGAACGAACAGTGGATTTTTCCTTGTATTACTAGTTTATTTATTAGATATATAAGTGGTTCATGATCTGTAAAGCATGTAAATGGCATTTCCAATAAATAATGTCTAAAATTTTACATTGTGTAGACCATAGCAAGTGTTTCCCTCTTTGTCATGGTATTAATTTATTTCTGCTCTTGCTAGTTTTCTAATAGCAAAAGAAATTGGGTGGTCTATATTTCCTCGTGGTTGTGCTAGTACTACCCTATTGTAATCCCTAATGCATTAATATGGACATGAAATGGGTTCTTCCAATCTAGAAACACTAATATTGGAACATCTGTAATCTAATTCTTGAGTGTATCAAGAGATTCTAGGCATTGTTTTGTCCAATTTAATGGTTGATTATGCCATTTTTTAACAAATATTCGATGGGAACACTGATAGTTGTGTAAATCCTTATAAACCTTTGGTGATATCAGGTATATCCCACTATTATTTAAACCTTTTTTTGTGACTTGGGTGGTGGTAAGTTAATTATGATGGCAATTTTGAGTGGATCTACCTTTAGTCTTTCTTTACATATGATGTGTCCTAACAAGGTTCCAAAAGGGGTAGAAAAATGCAATTCTTAAGATTGAGTGAAATGTTTAGTTGTTTGCATCTCTAGAACATCATTCTTTGTTCTTGTACATGATATCTAATTAGCCCATAAATTGTCCAGTCATCCAAGTATACTTTTAAAGATTCATGAATGAAGTCTCTAAAAGCATTCACCATTATGTGACTAAATATTGTTAATGTGTTCTTCAATCCAAATGGAATTATTTTATACATGAAAGATACCCATTCCATATAAAATGTAGTTTTTGGCCTATGTTATGGTGTTATCCTGACCTGATGGTATCCTGAGAATCCATCGATGAAGGAATAGACCTCTTTGCCTACAACGCTCTCCAATATTTCCTCAATAAATGGAGTTGAGAATGGGTCATGCAAGCAAGACTTATTGAGTTCCATGTAGTTAATGCATATACATATCTCACCAATTTTATTATTTTGTATTACTGTAGGAATTATCCATTTTGTATCTTCTACTAGTGTTATAATGCCTCCAACTAGCATTTTGTCCAACTCAGCCTTAACTTTTGCCTTGACATTAGGGTTTAGTTTGTATGGCCATTGTTGCAAGGGTTTAATGTCTTCCTTTAACTGAATCTTCATAGTACCTAAATCCTCCTTTATGCCTTTGAGTTCAGTGAATGTTCATGGAAACAAATTTATGAATTCCCTTGATAATTCAAGGACTTTCTCTACCTCCTTTTCAGCCCAATAATTCCCTACTTTTGCCAAATTTAGTTTTCTTTTAGTGGAAATATTTCCCTCCCTAATTTTGAGTGGTTGGTAGAAGTACTGTGTTTTTTCCTCCATGATATCGAAGAGTTGCCTCTCTCCTTTCACAACATTTTTTTTTCTATTTTCTAGTTTATCCTCATCATCCTCTTCGTGTTTGCTAATTTTTTAATAATATGCCATCTACTCTTGTTCTATTATTTTTCTATTTCTTCCTATGATTTTTGGTAATTCTCACACAATTGTTCTAATTGGTTCCCAATCGTCCAAATGTCTTAATGATGTTTTTTATGTTTTTATCCTAGAGACCTATTATTTTGATGTTGAATCTTTCATGAATAAGAACACCTTGATCTTCCGCAGTGCCCTACATACCCTAATATCTAGGTCCCAAAAGTTAAAAGCCCTGAAGAAATCCATTCTTAAATTTTCCCATGTATTTGTTCCTTTCTACATTTCTTGGCGTAAGTATCATGTTTTTTGGATTGCATTCAATGTCCAAAAAAAAACATTGTGTCCATAGGTGTTTATTTATCTCTCCTCTTTCTTTCCATACTTTTTCACATGTTTCAATATGTTTCCATGGGTTTATATTCCCCACATATTGTGTTATCTTAGGGAAATAGCTTTCTGATTGCACAAATCTTATTCAAGGTAATACACAAAAAATATTCCAATTGTGAATGGTGGTTTTATGAGTATTCCATCACCTTGAGATAACAATGGTGAGAGTATCATCAAGTGCTTTCATCTGTACTTTCTCATGTAAAAATATTCTCATAATTTGTTGTAGATTTTCATCAACTAACCCTATGACCATATACTTAGGTAGTTTATTATACAAAGATCATTAAATATGGTGATCTCTCCTTCTCTAAAGTGATGGATTTTACAGTGCAGTGGTAATTTTCCCTTTTTAGAATGTTTTTATGATGCCACAGGCTTTCAGCATTGTGAGTTTTGGCTCCTCGTATATAAATGATTCAATTTCATCACCTAATGGTGTCTCATCATCTTCTTCTTCAATGGTTAATTCCTCATCATCGTTAAGTTATGGGTCATCTTTTATCTTAAGAATATTTTTTAAAGTTTACACCCCAACAATATTATCAAATTTGTTATCCTTGTCCTCTAGCCACATTTCTTCTAACCATGTTGTTTCTATTCCTACCTCTAGTGGGAAGTGAACTACTAACCCCTTTCTTTCAAATGTGATTTCCTCCTCTTCCAAGTCTAATCATCCATTTCAGTCTACAAACCATTCTAAGTTTAGTAGAATTGGATAGCGAATATCATACATGTCAATGACCTCAAAGTCGACCTTTTTATTTATTCCAATAAAGCTAACCTCTACGCTCTATAGGGTGTCAATGGGTGACCACAGAGTGTCATAAGCCATAACAATGTCGTATGTTATCACATGTAGCTATGGTTTTCCCAATAGTTCCCAAGTGCTCTGCAATAGTATGTTTGTATCTATGCCAAGATCTAATAGTGTTTTGCTTATTTCTTCGCCATCTATTTCAATTGGAATACATTTTTTTGTGTTTTTTTTGTTTCATTTGTTTCACTCTCTATACTTGATGTTCCCTCCATTGATTTCTCTAAATACTTACAAAATTGATTAAGTTTGGTGAAGAGGTCTTGTTTCTCAACTAGTTTTATTAGCCTTTTCAAATCTCCAAAGTCTTCTTTGTCAAAATAAGTCAGCTTAAGCTTATCTTTTTCTTGTTTTTTCATTATTATCTTTTTGCTTTTTTCAACAATTCAGTCAAGTTCATTCGTGTTAAATTTATCTCCTTCCCCTTTAGTGTATAATTTCGTACTAGAATTAGTTACTGTTTCTTTCCCTTTATTGATCTTCATACCACTTCTAGTAGTGATTGCTACCTGTAGTTATACATTATCATTCATAATGGAAAGAGCCTTCTTTTGTGGTCTCTCTTTTTTATCCTTTATAGTTTTTTGGCAATGTTTAATTTGTTCAACTATGGTTTTTCTCTAGGATGAACCTTCCACTTTTTCTATTTTCCTTTCCTCCTCTTTTTTGTGATGAATTTCATTAAACTATCCTTTCATGTCTTATCTCTTGGATATTTTGCATAGATGTTTAGCTCCTTTTTTGGGTGGAGATTCTACCAGTTCTTCAATTTTGATTCCACCCTTTTTGTAAAACTCTGTTGCTTTTGGGCATGAGATGAGTCATGGGTCCCCTTTTCATGGCAAAACCCACACTCTACCTATGGCTTTTCTTCATAATTTCTAGTGATATGTCCAATCTTCCCACATTTGTAGCATGTTGGGGGAGGTCTTCTGGTTATATCCTTAGTTATAATTCTAATTATATCCTCTACCTCCTTGATGGTTTCCTCTTCTATGGTATCCTCCTCTATAACCACACTGACCACCCCCTCTGTATTCACCTTAGTTTTTGTTATAGTATTAGGGTAAGGTGTTTTGAATTGTTAGATTTGTTTAATAGACCTAACTAGGATGTGGCATGTTGGGAGTAGTTATGGGTAACTGTATTGGAGGTATTTGTTACATTATTGTGGCTCTTTGTTAAATAGTATCTTAGACATCTGCAAGTGAATCAATAACATGGTAGTTGTGGTTATAATGGTTAAATAAAAAACATTTATTACAACACATAATTTTATTTATAAGAGATGTTACTTCCATCATTGGGAAAAACTGATAGAGATGTTGATCGTATACTCTACATATTCCATGATAGATTATTTCCCCATATATCACTTGTTAGAGATAGGGTCATGCCAAAAGGTGAATGTGTAGACCTTATTGCTACTTCTCTTCTCACCATGTCATTGTGGGGGCATTCCATCTGAGAATGTCCCTCTGCATAGTAAATAATACACCAAATTTGTGGTTATGGTTGTGTATCCTTAGTTTGTGGTACCACAAACTCATCTCCCTTCATTTGTATCTCTTGTTTTAGTTATAATTGTTCCAATTCTAATTGTAATCATTTAACATTATCCTTCAACAAGGTATTTTTGTCTCTTCTCTAGGACTGTGCTTCTAATATTGATGCCTTATCCAATGATTCCATGAATGTATTAAAAATCTTCCCATCCATGTTAGCGCAAAGGCATGGGATTAATCCAAATATAAACCATTCAAACCTTTGTTTTTCATTAAGAGGTTCCTATAATTTTCTTACTATAGACTTAAACCATTGATCATAATCTTTCACATATTCCTTCTCCTTATGAATTAATTCTCACTTCTTGCTAACACTCTCCATTGGTATATATGGGTAATTAAAGTCTCTTTTAAATGTTTTTTGAATGTCAACCCATACAAAGGCTTGTCTTGAGTATGTTTTCATATACCAATTCAGGGCATCATCCCTTAGGGTCTAAACAAAATCAAATATCATCACACATTCATTAGCAATGTTGTGGCTTCTCTAGTATGAATAAATGTTCTTTTGTGTCATGTTTTCAATCAGACTCGCATCCTTGTGAAGGTAGCTTCAGGCCTTCACAATCTACTGAAACATGAAAATAATCCTAGGTTGTGGGTGGCCTAATCAATGTATTGAATCTCTATATTCTAAGGGCTAGCTCCCTTTGGTGTATCATTTAGGATTCGTAGTCTACACCACAAATTGCTGAGGAAAAGGGAAGAAGGAAAACGTAAGAAATAAACTCGAAGGGAAATCCTATCTATGATGGTGATACACCAAAAATATGGCCTTCATCTGCTTGATGTGCATTGAGAAGATGAACAAGGACATGAATCTGGCTATAATACTCAAATGGTAGCCTTCAAGCATCAGTATTTCACATAGAGGTTCAAACTTGTGCATAACCCAAGGCAATAGTTTAATAGGTCTATCAAAGACACTAGAGAGACTTTACACTTACCATACAAACAAGATGATAGATCACACTATGTGACCTGCAAGGATGAGCTTAACACCTGTAAATAGGTATAATGGAAAGGATAAGATGAAATAAAGATTTATATATCACTTTCACCTCCCAACAATCCATGAAAATACACTAAAACACAAGCTTTTTGAGTAGATGTCTATAATGTCTTATTCATCAAAAGAGGCAAAATATAGATGTTCTCCAAACATGGAAAAAATTGATATCTGAAGAGAAGGAACCCTTTACATTGGCTTGAAATCCTGTATATATAGAAGAAGGGACAAAAGAGAAGGGGGACTTGCATGTTAGAGTGGGGAACTGGGAGAGAAGTTACCAATAACTACGGATCCCTCATTTTTGCTTTCAAGCTCTTCAACATTGAAAGCATGCAACCACCTTGATTCTAAGATCACCATAAATCTCAACGTGAATATCATTTAGCACCTCATGCATTCAATTTATTTCCTTTTGAACTGACAGAACCATGTCAAGGGTAGCTATATGTCTTTGCCTGACGTGAATGAGTCGATCCTTATATTTAAAACTTGGTGTGCCCCTTTTGCCTTTGCATGTCCTGCCTAAAAAAGGACAAAATCCCCACTCTCTAAATCAAGACCTAGCCATGTTGCCTCTAATTGAGTGGCCACTTGTTAGAGGTTAGATCCATATCAAAGGACAAAGGCTTCTCCATTAATTCACACCTACTAGCTCCTGCCAGTCGCTTGGGCTTTCCTTTATTTTAATTGGTTGTTATAAACTAACTCAGATCTTTGATTCGTATCATCAGTATACCTGACATGGATGCCTATGAGTCATCAATATCTTACCAATTAAATGCATCCTTGACACTTATCATGTACACTTTTGGCCTCAAGATTTACCGACTCCCTTTGACCTCTTTTGAATGTAAACAACTACTTGATGAGACCCATCTTTGACGTCTATAGGAAAGTCTCAGGATTTCAAATTCAAATGGCTATTTGTTGGGGCTATATTTTGATGTTTGCGGGCCCATCATGGCTTATTTGAATCCCAACAACAATTTTTTTGACTTTTTACTTTAAACAATTCCTTCATATATTTGGTCTGAAGGAATTAGGTCTTTGGGTTTTTTGCAATGGAGAATTCTTGCAGACAATTTGTCTGAAGGAATTTAAAGAAATGACCCTCCGACTTTGTTGAAAAGCACTTTTCAAAGGGAAATATACCCTTTGGACTTTTGAAAAGTGACCTTCTCAAAAGGAAAAATACCCTTCAAGAATTTTGAAATGGTCCTCTTGCCCTTCATAAGAATTGAAATGGACCATTTACCAAAAGAAATGACCCTTCAGCTTTTGCAATTACCCTTTCGGAGAATTGAAATGGACCATTTCCCTTTGAAAAATACCTTATAAAAAGTTGTAATGGTCCACTTTGAAAAGAAAGTGACCCTTCAACAAAGTTGAAATGGACCATTTCTTCAAAGGAAAGATACCCTTTAGAATTCTTATTTTGGTCCACTTCTCCAAAGAAAGTGCCCTTCATTAATTTTGAAGTGGATCACTTTGCCGAGAAAAGTTCCCTTCAGCTTTCCTGAAATGGTCCATTTAGAGAAGAAAATGACCCTTCAAAAAATTTGTAATGGACCATATCTTGTAGACAATTCTTCTGAAAGAATTCACTCAGATAATTTTCTTGAAAGAATTCATTCTTTGACCTTTAACTTGAATGACCCTTTGGATTTTTTGAAAAGTGCCCCTTTCTCTGAGAAGTGCCCTTTGGAAAAAATGAAATGGATCTTTTGGAAAAGATGAAAGAGTCCTTTTCCCTTTGAAAAATACCTTCGAAAAATTTGCAATGGTCCACTTTGAAAAGAAAGTGACCCTTCAACTTTTTTGTAAAGGACCAACTGGAAAATAAAGTACCCAAGTTGTTTCAAACAAAAAGTCTGAAACAATTCCTTTGAAAAGATATATTTTGGGAATATTGCAAAGGACCCTTTAGAGCCTTTCCTTAAGACAAAAAGTCTAAATAAATTCCAACACTTGGTGAAAATAATCCTGAATGGAAATAGATTGGTACTCTCATTTCATTAAGTCTTCCTTTTCTTCTCACTTCGGGCATCTTCCAAAAGCTTGCTCCTTTCACTGCTTTCATCAACGTCAATACTTTCCTGCAAAGAACAAGATAAGTGAAATAAAAGGCCCTAAAACACCTAAAAAACTTCATGACCTATTAACCATGGATTCTTCAAAGGTTTTTTAAGGACCAAAAACTAACTCACAAAACAAACTAGCATGATATACGAAGTTTCAAATGGTAGGGGTGACAATTGGACCTATAGGGCAAAATTGTCAACATTTTGGTGACTTTGTTAGGGAGCATGCCTGATATGCTTGATTACCAAACCATATATGTGACATTTGGACTCAGAAAATAATGGCAAATCTGGTCCATGACTGAAAAGAATAACTTTGATTGAAATAAGACAACCCCATTCCCCAAAACAAGAAGGGAAACACACAAAGCAGGGAAAACTAACTAAAAAAATCAAAAGCACAAACAAGACATAACAAAACTAATGTGCTTGAACAACACTTGGAAGAAAACTAACTAACTAACTATGTACAAGGAACCTAGCTTATCAATAGCAATGTTTTAAATAAATCCCATTGACTGGGATTGGAAGTTCTTCACCATCCATCTTTACAAGTTGGAAAGCATTGTGAGATTTATAGTTGGAGATTGTGTATGGGCCACTCTAAAGGGAGTCAAATTTTATGTGCATTCCTAGTTTAGATCTATCCTCATCCCACTTGAGGACCAAATCTCCTTCTTTGAAATTTTGTGAAGAAGCTCCTTTGTCAAAAGCTCTCTTCACTTGTGTTTGATGGATTTCCATGGCTAGGATGGACTGATTTCTTACTTCCTCCACCTCCATAAGCTCAGCATACCTAATTTCCATAGGTTCACTTTCTAACAACTCAAGTTGATGCATTAGTTCTAAAGTAGGAAACTCAAGAGAAATGTGTAACCTTGCTTCTTTACCATATACCAGCTTGTATGGAGAGTTGGCTATTGATCTTCTGTAGGTGATCCTATAAGCCCATAGAGCCAACTTCAACTTGAGATACCTTTTGATGCAGTGGATTGCACCCTAGGCAGGAGGCCGAGCTCCTACCCTCCACACGTCAAAATGGAAACTCCCCTCTCACCTTTGGGATCAACGAAGCTGGAGGGGAGAGTCTCTAGATAAGGGTTGGCTCCCTTTGAAGTATCCTTTAGGCCCTAGATTCCCTAATGCTAAAAAATAAATGAAAAAGGGGGGGATGAAAATAGAGAAAGATGCTAAAATAGAACCTAAACCTAAACTTAAAAAGGTGATACACCAAAAAAGATGACCCACTCAGCCCAAACATACACTTTTCACCAAGAAGAAGCTGTCATACACTTCATCTGATGTGGGAAACTCTTCTGTATCAATGAGTCAGGGGTCCGTAGAGATACAGGGAGGAAGAACTATCAAAGGTGTTATGAGACACACTTTGACAGCCTATTCACATGCACCTATATTCCTGCTGTAGACACTTCTGGCAGACCTGCAGAAGAAGAAACTTCACAATGCACTAGACATGCTAGAATCATTCTGTGGAAAGCATAAAAGAAAATGACTTAACACAAAAGAAAACATAGACATATGTATGAGTGCAAGTTCAAATAGAGGTACAAAGTTGCTAAGTCTTGATTCAAGGTAAAAATCTGGCAGAATTCTACCTTACAGACCCAGAGATTTTTGGGCAGAGCTTTGCCTTAAGTCTGAGAGAACTTTTTCTCAAATGAGAAGTTTACAATATATAGAAAGAGAAGAGAACTTGGAACTTTCTAAAAAATACTTTGGTGCTCTTGACAAGCTTACCCATGTGCGTTTGTGAGCATCGAGAAGAGGAAGTCACTGTTGCTGATGTCATTCTTCTAGAAGAGGCCTGCTGGAACCATGCTGTGTAATCGTCGGTCTTGACTTTGGCATTCAAACATTAATGTGAAAGCATGAGCCCCACCTCTTTTTCTAAAAACAAGACTACTCTTTCCAGATATTCACGTGATTTGTCCCCTTATAAATGCAAAATAGAGAAAATAGGCCGCGCCACTTATTGTTTGCATCGTTTGATGACCACCTGGCAATAACTCGCCTTCCCTTTGCCACCTAGGTCATCTTGTCTATTTCTACACTTTGTCTCTTCCTAGCTTTGCCTCTTTCTGGTTCCTTCATCCCTCGGGGCTATCTTTTGGTAGGTCACTGTGTTCCTTGGGCTTTTCAAAATCAACAGCTATTTCACGAGCCTTAAAATTGACGTCTGCGCACCTGTCACTGTGTTTGAACTTCCAACAGCTAATTCATCGTGATTGATTTTGACGTCTTCGGGCCTGTCACCCCTTGGAATTCCTTCAGCTTCTTGCTTTCCTTCAGCTTCTATCACTTTTCAACTTGAAGGCTTTGTTTTGGACCCTCCTGAAGGGAAGGTGATCTTTCGGCTAATTTTTCGCTGACACTTTCCCGTGGACATTTTCCACGGCTAACTTTCCCGTGGACATTAAAAAGTCTGCAAGAATTGTCTTGCTCATTCCTTTGGAGACTTTCTTCGGGTTTTTCCCGTGGCCACTTTTCCCATGGAAATTTATCCCATACACTTTTCCCACAGACAAAAAGTCTGCAAGAATTGTTTTGACCACTTTGCCTTTGGCCTTCGAAATTTTCTTTTGAGCTTTTCTCCTGCGGCTTTCCTGGATTTCTTCAGACATTTAGTCTGAAGAAATCACTTCTTGCCTTAGACTTTTGTTCGAAGGAATTCCTTCAGACAAAAAGTCTGAAGGATTTCTTCCTTTGCTTCTTCGACTGCCTTTGAAAGTGCCCTTCGAAAAAATTGGAAACGACTCTGCCGAAGGGTACTTCCTTTGTGCCTTAAACAAATTTCTGAAAGAAACTTACCTTTTTCGATTTTCTCTGTGGCCTCTTTGAAAGTGTTCCTTGCCCTTCGTAAGGGATCTTGAGTCCTAAACTGCCCTTCGTAAGGGTACTTAAAATGGTCTATTTTGCGCCTAAGTGTTGAGGACTCATCTTTTTGAAACAACCCATTGAACCAAATGTTGAACCAACCGTTGAACCATTTCAGCTCTCTTTCCTTATGAATTTATTTAGACAAGAGTCTAAAGAAGCTTTGTAAAACCTTGCATTCTTTGAACTGGTTCTTCATCTGCCAAAAGACTCACCTGCAGAGTCCGTAGAAACACCTGTAGAGTCCGTAGAAATTCTTGCAGAGTCTGTAGAAATTCTAGACTTGTGCAAAAAATCAAATGTACTGGCTCAGAATAGTAGGAAAAAAAGGGGGGGACCGATTTTGGCCTATAAGACCAAAATGGTCAACAATACCATGACCTTTGATTGTCTTCAATAGTCCTTCTTATGATCCTCAAGAGTTTCTTATTTGTAGATTCAATAAGGCCATTGCCTTGTGGATAATAGTTTGATGAAGTGCTAAGATAAATTCCATGTTGGACAATCCATTGGTTGATCCTAGTTCCTACAAAAGACATTGCATTATCAAAAACAATAGTTGAAGGAACTCCAAATTTGGTAAGAAAACCTTCATAGAAATCTAAAACACTGGTTTTGTTTACTTCTTTCAATGCCACTACTTTTGTCCAACGTGTGAAGTAATCTATAGCAATTAGAATCCATTTATGCCCTTAACTTGAAGGAGGATTTATGAAACCAATGAAGTCCATTCCCCATTCGATAAAGGGTTGATCCACCGCAATTGGTTGAAGAGGTAAGGCTGCAAGTTTCACTTTTCCTACAAACATAGCACATTATTTGCACTTCCTAACCCATGCATGGCAATCACCAAATACATTAGGCCAATAGTACCCACCTCTCATGATCTTAAGGGCTATAGTTCTTACAGAAAAATATCCTCCACCATATCCATCATGAAATTCTTCAAGCAATCTCTAAGTTTGTCCTAACTCAATACACCTTAGCAACATACCATTGATATCTTTCTTGGACATAACACCATCAACAAGAAAAAGAGGAATTGATTGCAACCTAAAATATCTTCTCTTTGAAGCACTTAGATGAGAGGGATAAATACCATATTTGAGATATCTTACCAAGTCATGAAACTAGCTGGAAGGTGAGGTACAATCATCTACAACCCCTTCATCATTTGACACCAAAACAACCTCATTGGTTTCTTGCAAATCCTAAGCTAAATGCTCAAAAAGTCCCTTACCTCTAATCAGTGTTGTGACCTTAATTTCCACATCATACTCCATTACCTTGGTTATCTAACCAAATATCTTTTCATTTATGTCTTTATTCAAAAAGATCTCCTTGATGTTCGGATGAGAAACCATCAAGTGTATTTTATTATTAGACAACAAGTATCTAAAATTTTTAAGAGACATTATAACTGAGAGTACATGTTTTTCAACAAAAGAGTACCTTGTTTCATAGTTTTCCAAGCCTTGATTAATGAAGGCTATTGGTTGCTCCAAAGCCTCATGATTTCGTTGCATAAGAATGCCTGAAATGGTGTCCATGTTAGCATATGTATACAAAATGAAATCTTTTGTGAAATCTAGATTTATAAGTGTAGGAGCATTAGCTATGGCCCTATTAATATCCCCAAAACCTTTTATTCCTTCTTTGGACTAGTTGAAGCTCTAATTCTTCTTTAACATGGTTGTAAATGGCTTAGCTAAAATGGCAAAATCTGAGATATATATCCTTATAAAATTGATTTTCCCTAAAAAGTTTTGCAGAGCTTTTTTGTGCATAGGCAAGGACAATGCAAGAATGGATTCTACCCTTTTAGAATCTATGCTTAATCCATACTTTGAAACCACATGTCCAAGAAGCTTACCTTCATGAACCAAGAAGACACACTTTTTTGGGATTTAGAGATACTCCAAATTGCCTACATCTTTCAAACACTTGCCTGAGATGAACCAAGTGATCATTTGCACTCTTTGAAAACACTATTATATCATCCAAATAAACAAGTACAAACTTGTTAATAAGGCCTTGGATTGCCATATCCATAGCTCTTTGAAAGGTCGCTCTAGCATTGTCTAAACCGAAAGGCATCTTCTTAAATGCAAATGTCCCCCCCTTAGTCATGAAGGCTATCTTAAATTGATCATCTTCCTTAACCAAAATCTGATTGTAGCCACTATATCCATCAAACAAAGAAAACCTCTTTGAACCTATAACCAACTGTAGAATTTACTCCATTGATGGTAATAGATAGTGATCCTTAAGTGAAACCCTATTCAAATCATGAAAGTTGACACACAATCTAATCTCACCACTCCTATTCCATACTGGAACAAGATTTGCCACCCAAATAGAGTGTTTGATTGGAAATATAATAGTTGACTCTATGATCTTATGAAGCTCAGCTCGCATCAAAGGCTCAAGCTTAGGATTAATGGGCCTTTATCTTTGTCTCATTGGTTTAGTTTCAACCTCTAAATCAATAGTGTGTTGAGCTAGACTTGGGTCAAACCACTTGCAGTAACTATATTGCCATGCAAATACATCATAAAAATTGTGCTTAACTCAATGAAAGCTTCCTTTTGTGAAAGAGTGCATACCTTACCCAACTTCAAAATCTTGTCAGTTGTAATTTCTAGATTGGCATAGTGCTCTTCTTTCATTGAAAAGGACTTCTCCTTCCTTAACTCATTATTGCCACTAAAAATGCTCTCAAGTGTGACCAATCCCTTGGGTAACTTATTTATTTTTAGTTGCACAATCTGATCACCATACTATTGTGAATACTTTGATTGGTTTCTTGAAGAAAACTCAGCTTCTTCTTACAACAATCTCATAATTTGATTATCATCTTTAAACACTTGCCAATTCTCATGATTATCTAGAATAAATGGCCTTAAAACCACCTTTATATGTGACTAGATTTTTTCACTTTTTATATCATGTGGCATACTAAATTGTGCCCCAACGGTAGCTAGCCTATTTGCATGTTTATTTCATTTGTTGGTATTGCCTAAATGTTAAAAGCTTAGAAATCTTCAAGCAATTCCCATAGTCTATGCTTGAAATATTTAAGCAACAAATTTTTACATGCATTTGAACCTCTTACTTGATGGACTGCAAGTTCACTATCACCAAAGACTTGCAAGGTGTTGACTTTTATCCTCCTAGCCCACTTCAAACTATGAACTAGTGCCTCATACTTTGTAACATTGTTTGAACAACCAACTTGAAACAAAATAGAAGAGAAATACCTCTATTTTGTTGGAAAAACCAACATCATTGTAGCTCTAATACTATGTTTATTCCTTGATCCATCAAAGTACAATTGCCACAAACCTTCACTAGATTCATCTTCTTTAACCAAGGCTAGAATTAGTGCATCATTCTCATGAAGGCAGAACACACCAAGTCCTTCCTATTCAATCAGCTTATGAGGATCATGATCATGCAAAGTTGAAGCCCACTCATCAAGAAACAAATCTAGAACTCCATCCAAAGGTGATCCATTTTCTACTCCACTAGTTTTTAATACATCATCTGAGATGATACAGTTGGTGTTCATAACACTTGGCATAAATGGATCCATATGAAAACATGAAATAGGTTTAGAATGAATCATTACCTTGGTACCATACCTAGTTATAAACATTAAATAAGTTTAATCAGCTAATAAATATCCCTCGATCTTTGAGGTGAAGTCCCTTGAAAGGCACATAGCAAAGTAAGGAGGCAAGTCTACCACAACAACATCCTGTTGGATAGTAACATTGGGACAAGCATGTAATGTCAAATTTATATCTTTGATGATGCCTCCTATCTTTATTGGTGACCCATATAATTGCAATGCCCCTTTAGTGTTTGGCTCATAAACAAGGATGAGCTTGTCTGTAACCTGTTTAGGTATGACTGTACTACTGGCTCCACTATCCACCATACAATTATGAACCAAAGTATCACCCACTATCAAAAAAAGGTAGAAAGGAGGAGTTTTATTTGACTTTACCTCAGTTTTTTTCACCTTTACCATCTTGTCTATTTGATGTTTTTGTTGCTTAGTTGGCTGATCTGAATTAGTTAAGACAACACTTTCTTTCTCAACAGGTTTTAGAGACAATTTGAGAGTTGAAAGCTCTTGGATGAGCATATATTTTTGTCCTAGGATGAAAATATAATCCCACATGTTAAATATGATATTAGACCTCTTCTTCTGATCACTACATTGAAAAGAGACCCACTAACCTTTGGTTACACTTTTTAAAACACTAGTTGCTCACGAACTAGAAGTATCTAATGAACTTTACTAACCTCGATACTTTAATTTTTTTGAGTTATAGGGGAAAAAATATGTTCTTTTGTACTCTTAGAAACAACATTACGAGTACTTGAAGCATTTTTCACCTCACGAACCTCATAAATGGCTCTTATTTTATCTCTAGTTACAGCTGCAAGTTAACCACTTGAATTGTTAGTTTCAACATTATGTGTAAAAGTAACATGATCATCTACCTACCAGTTTACATTAATGGCATCAAGCTACCCTTGAAATCATTGAGTCTATCCTTGTGATGTCAAACTTGTATCTTGGTACTGACCTCCTTGAAAAAAAAACTCTTCCTGTGTCATTTGTGGCATCATGATGTTTTGTGATATCAAGGCTTGGTTTTGAGCATAATTGAGATTTGAGGACTGCCAACCTAAATCCTGCATCAAGTTATTTTGAGGTGGGATGGTAATAATGGCCTTTAAAGTAGAAAGAGCATTTGGATCGAGGGCAATATATGGCTTACCTGGAGTTATGGCTCCTTGTGTTTGATAAGGTGGTATATTCTCTTTAAAATTTTGATAAAGAGGCCTTTGATCTTTGAAAGGGTGATAGATAGCTTGATTTTGTTGATGATAAGGCCTATTAGCCTAAAATTGGTGCCTCTTAAGTTGTACTATTTCATTCCCAAAGGACTGCAACAAGCTTTTCAACTCTCCTATCTCACTAGCTTAACTAGTAAGGGCTACAATTTGAGCTTGAGGGGATGGTATAGGAGATAAGGATGGAACTTGAGGAATTTGAGGTGCTGTAATAGACCTCAATTATGGAAATATAGACATTAGAGGTCTTGGAGTAATCTTACCAGCTTTATCATATTTGTTTCTACCCTTATGGCAACCTCATAAGCATCTGGTAAGTTATTACCACCCATTGACTATATCATCACACTAATGTCAAAGTTAAGGGATTTCAAATAGTACAAGAATGCATATTCAGGGGATGGCCTAATCAACATAGGTATCCTAGTCCATGTTCTTTGGAAATCGAGATTAAAATCAGACATGAACTCATGAAGAGCTCTCCTTACGGTAGTTAGTTCTTCAACCAAAGAGAGGTGATCATATTTGTCTTCAAATTGCTTGAATAAGGCCACACCTAATTCATCCCAAGTAGAAATAGAGCTCAGTGGTAGGTTTTTATACCAATTTAATGATTTTTATTTGAAGGAAGCAACAAGCAATCTAATAACAACATTATCATCAACAACCTTATGGATTGAATAGAGATTATCTACATCTTGAGTATGATCAATAGGAGTTATTTAATTTTCTCCTGAGGAGAATGGGATGCTCTTAAGGGAAGATACAATAATGTCATCAAATTGGGCTAAATTCAGTGGGCTACCTCTATTAAATGGAACAAACACTTGGTTTCTGATAGCTACTCAGATAGTGGGGATTATAGTGCTTAGAACAATAAGATGACCAAGAGACAAATATTTCTTTTGAGGATATGGATTTCCCCTCTTAAACCTTGATGTATTATAAGATATAAATTCAAAAGGAATACCTTTACAAGCTGACCTTGTGGTGACCTTTGGCATTAAAGGATTACTTTAATGGTGCTATGAACCTTGCAACCTGAAAAAACTTTAGCCTATGATGAAGATGGATATTCTCCTTACTGCTAATGCTTCTCCTCAACTCAAAACTTTAGTTATGCCAAGGAGTAAACATCCCAATGGGTGTGCTAGAAATTGTTGGCAATTAGACTCGCACCCTTGTGAAGGCAGCTTCAGGCCTTCACAGTCTGCTGAAACATGGAAGCAATCCTAGGTTGTGGGTGGCCTAATCAATGGATTGAATCTCTAGATTTTTAAGTCTATCTCCCTTTGCTATATCATTTAAGATTCCTAGTCTACACCATAGATTACTGAGGAAAAGGCAATAAGGAAATGGTAAGAAAGAAATTCAAAGGGAAATCCTATCTATGATGGTGATACACTGAAAATATGGCCTTCATCTACTTGACATGCAATGAGAAGATGAAAAAGGACATGAATCTAACTATACTACTCAAATGGTAGCCTCTGAGCATCAATATTTCACATAGGGGTTCGGATTTGTGCATGATCTAAGGCAATAGTTCAATAGGTCTATCAAAGACACTATAGAGAATTTACACTTACCATACAAACAAGATGATAGAGCACACTATGTGACCTACAAGGATGAGCTTAACACTTGCAATTAGGTATAATGGAAAGGATAAGATGAAAGGAAGAATTAGCTATGACTTTCACCTCCCAATAGACCATGAAAATACACTAAAACACAAGATTTTTTAGGAAAAGTCTATTTTATCTTATTCATCAAAAGAGGTAAAATATAAATGTTCTCTGAACATGGAAAAAAATGATATCTGAAGAGAAGGAACCATTTACAATGGCTTAAAATCTCGTATATATAGAGGAAGGGACAAGAGAGAAGAGGGACTTGTGTATTAGACTAGGGAACTGGGAGAGAAGTTACCAATAACTGCAGATCATTCCTTGTCACTTTTGAGCTCATTAACATTGAAAGCATGCAACCACCTTGATTCTAAGATCACCACAAATCTCACCATAAATCTCTTTTAGCCCCTCATACATTCAAGTTCCTTCCTTTTGAACTAATAGATCCATGTCGACAGTAGCTACATGTCTCTACCTCATGTGAATGAGTCAATCCTTGCATTTAAAACTTGGTGTGCCCCTTTTGCCTTTGCATGTCCTGCCTAAAAAAGGATGAAATTCCCACTCTCTAAATCAATACCTAGCCATGCTACCTCTGATTGAGTGGCCACTTGTCAGAGGTGAGATCCATATCAAAAGATAAAGGCTTCTCCATTAATTTTCACCTACTAGCTCCTACCAATCACTTGGGATTTCCTTTGTTTTGATTGGTTATTAAAAACTGACTTAGATCCTTGATTCACATTGTCGATCTACTTGACATGGATGCCTATGAGTCATCGATCTCCTGCTAGTTGAATGCATCATTGACACTTGTCATGTACACTTTTTCCCTTGAGATTCATTGACTCCCTTTTACCTCTTTTGAATGCAAATGACTACTTGACAAGACCCATCTTTGACATCTATGAGAATGCCTTAGGATTTCAAATTCAAACAACTATTTGTTGGGGCTAAATTTTGATGTTTGTGGGCCCATCATTGATATTTGAATCCTAATGGCTATTTTTTTGGACTTTTTGCTTTGACCAATTCCTTCATACATATTTTCCAATGGAATTAGGTCTTCAAGTTTTTTGTAATGGATAATTCCTACAGACAATTTATCCAAAGGAATTTAAATAAATGACCCTCTGGCTTTATTGAAAAGGACTTTTTGAAAATAAAAATACCCTTCAAACTTTTGAAAAGTGACCTTTTTGAAAGGAAAAATACCCTTCAGGATTTTTGAAATGGTCTTCTTTCCCTTCGGAAGAATTGAAATGGACCATTTGCCAAAAGAAATGACCCTTCAACTTTTGCAATTGCCCTCTCAGAGAATTGAAATGGACCATTTCCCTTTGAAAAATACCTTCAAAAAAGTGGCAATGGTCCACTTTGAAAAGAAATTGACCCTTCAACAAAGATGAAATGGACCATTTCTTCAAAGGAAAGATACCCTTCATAATTCTTGTTTTGGTCCACTTCTCCAAAGAAAGTGCCCTTCAAAATTTTTGAAGTGGATCGCTTTGTCGAGAAAAGTGCCCTTTGGCTTTCCTAAAATGGTCCACTTGAAGAAGAAAATGACCCTTCAAAAAAGTTGTAATTGACCATATCTTGTGGATAATTCTTTCAAAAGAATTCACTCGGATAATTTTCCTGAAAAAATTCATTCTTTGACCTTTGACTTGAATGGACCTTCAAATTTTTTCAAAAGTGCCCTTTTATTTGAGAAGTGCCCTTCAAAAAAAACAAAATGGATCTTTTTGAAAAGATGAAAGAGTCCTTTTCCCTTTGAAAAATACCTCTGAAAAAGTTATAATGGTCCACTTTGAAAAGAAAGTGACCCTTCGATTTTTTTGTAAAGGACCAATTGGAAAATGAAGTACCCAAGTTGTTTTAGACAAAAAGTCTAAAATAATTCCTTTAGAAATATATCTTTCATGAATATTGAAAAGGACCCTTCAAATCCTTTCCTTCAGACAAAAATTCCAAATAAATTCTAACACTTGGTGGAAGAGAATCTTGAAAGGAAATAGACTGGTACTCTCGCTTCATTGGGTCTTCCTTTTCTTCTTACTTCGAGCATCTTCCAAAAGCTTGCTCCTTTCACTATTTTGATCAACGTCAATACTTTCTTGTAAAGAACAAGACAAGTGAAAGAAAAGACCTTGAAACACCTAAACAAATTCACGACCCATTAACCATGGATTCTTTAAGAGTTTTTTAAGGACCAAAAACTGACTCACAGGACAAACTGGCATGATATACAAAGTTTCGAATGGTAGGGGTGAAAATTTGACGTATGGGACAAAATTGTCAACATATCCTGTGTCTTTGTTGAATAGTGGTAAATTCATTCTAGTCTATGTAATTTTAGGGTTTTTCATTGATTTAGGAGTACCACCTCTTGGGTTGGTACTAATATGTTTCAGATTTCCTAAAGTACTTGTGCTTGTATTACTATGGCAATTCTATTATTGTTTATCTTTTTATTGTGTAACCAACTTTTAGTTACATCTTTTATCTCTTTTTAAATATTCCTGAAAGTATATTCTCCCTAATACTTTCTCCTTATTTCTCATAAATTCTCTTCTACTCTCAATCTCTTGCTTATGACTTTTGGATTTATCTTCTACTTTTTGGCCAATAAATATATCATTATTAAGAATTAAATGTCCACGTCTATTATGAAGTGGCACGGGGGATGATGATTGGTCCAAAGGGTTAATTTCCTCTTGGGATCTCTTATGGTTGGGGTTTGGTGGGGTCGTATCTTTTTCATTTTCATCTTTTATCTCTATGTGGACTTCTTGTCCCATATTTTCACGAACTAATCCTATGTTTGGTAACTTAACTTTTTCCTTTGTTTATTGCCTTATTTCCTTACTATGAATATCAATATTGATCTTTGACTCCTCATTCTCTTTTCTAACTTCCTCTACCAAGACTTCTATGCTATCTGTGACACTTTCCTCCTTATTGCTTTCTGCCAAGTTTCCTTTGATTGATAAAATCCCTGCCCTCAGTTGTATTATATAATCCATATCTCCTATTTTAATCCTCATCTTATCACTTCTATGATCTATGCCTCATCCACTAATGGCCAAACTATCTGTCACTAATTGGTCTTCTGCATCCAAGATTGGGAATAGTTTGGGTATTTTGAATAGTGTGTCTAACTCTATTAATCCGTCTTACATGTCATTCATCACCTTCACTTGTATATGATATAATCACTCTTCTATCCTATTTCTTTCACTTGCCTCATATGTGCCTTTTGCGGTGTGAATACTAACTCATCTATTTTTAGTGGAGGGATACTATCAAGATTTTCAATAATGGGACCTCTGCCAGGTGAGGCTAAGTTACATTGTTTTATTATTCTATTTATTCTCCTCATTTTGTCTTCTCTTTCTTTTTTATGTATGTGTTTCTTCCTATCTAATAGACTCTTTGTATTCTGTAATTGATCCTCGTTTCTTCATTCAACATCTTTCTCTTAACTATGTAATCTGTATTATAACTACCATCTCTTTTCCTCTTCATTAAGTTATGTTTGTTTTTATACTGACTTCCTTGCCCCCTATATCATATTTAACCTCACCCAACCATTTAGACTAAATATTATGAGTAGTCACATCTTTTGAGGATCCCCTTTCTTTTTGCTCATCATCCCTTAGGTGTTTGGCCCCAAAGGAACTTCTTACCTTCTCTTATTAGTCCTTGTTCTATAAATATCTTGCAGATGAGGACTGGTATTTTATTCAAGAATTTTTGCCTTGATCCTTCAAAAAAATTGGCTTTATTAGCATCAAAACTTGTCTAACCCTGTATAGCCCATAATTTTATGAATGAATCAAGGGTTATTTTGAACCAGTGATCTATAGCTTAGGTTATTGGTATATCAAGGTGTTGGAGTTCATTAATTTTCTCCATGGTATATTGAATAGGTTTTTAAATATGAACATGGCAGCCCTCTTTATGTTTAGTTTGCAACAGAACCCAAGACCACAATAAGTGTGGAAAAGTAACCCAAAATTCATCTTCCTGTGTTTAGAAAAATGCTTCCTTTATTGCTAGTAATGTTTCCCCTATTATTTTGACTTCAGTGTGAAATTTTTTTCTAATGTTTTATCCCACCACTTTTTTATTTCTATCAATATAAGCTTCTAGAACTCAAAAGGATACTTCCCCTTGGACATTAGTCTACTAGAGTCTATGCAGTGCCACTAGATGTTGACATAAAATCTCGAGTGGTTAGCTATAGATAATTTTATGTTAGATAGGTTAACTTTAGTTATACTAATGTATCATAGGGGTTAGTATTGTGTTAGATAATGATTATTAACTTAAAAAACAAATAGTGCCTATAATAGTAGTAAATCATACACAATACATAAAACATATAAAATTCATACTCTAACTCCTTGTTTTCTTATATATTAATAAAAACATCGAATTTAATAGTTTATATGCTCTTTACTCTATATTGTTGATACAATTACATAAGTTACTTTGCTCAATAACCTTTTCACAACCCTCTGTATTCACCTCTATTCTCTCTACCTCCAACCTATTTATAATGTTGCGATATAAATATTGACCTAATACAACATTGATCAATGGTCATGTCTATGTGAGACATGCCCTTTCTCCAATCCTATCGAACTTTGTCTTCACAAAGCTTTCTTTCTCACCACAACCCTAGTTGGTAGAATCCTCTATTATATCAGCTTGGGAGAGTGTTCTACTACTTGGTACCAAAATCAATCTTGCAGTACCAGTAGTTTGGTTCTTCAACTAATAAAGAATCCTACCAACAAATAACCTTAAACTCTTGATCCAAGGGACCAAGGCAAAGGGAACATTATGAAAATTCAATGTGGGTGACCACCAAAGGGAATGAGAATTTGGAGAGAGATCATTTTTAAAGACCCTACCCACACCCAAATGAGATGGGGTTTGAATTTCTCCCGAGCTTTCCAAATACTCTGGATAATAAAAATACCATTAATTTTAATAAGCACATGGGTTTTGAGAATAATTTGTAACCCAAGTCCTTGCCATACTCTTCTACCACAAGGAACTCCTTGAGAGATACAATGATGAAGCAAGATCTTTTAGGCTTCATCACCTTCTAATCCTTTGATAACCCATTTAATGTTGAAATCAAAACCTTGAAGCCTAATATCCATGAGCCCCAGACCACTCGCTTCTTTAGGCTGACAACAAATATCCCATGAAACACTGTTAAAGCCCTTATGACCTTCAGAATTAGCCTAGAAGAAATATCTTAGAAGCTTTTCCAACCTACCATAGGTAGCATTAGAAGGATCCCAACATGAAGAATAATAAACATGCGTAGCTGCTAATACTTTGGAACAAATCTGAAACTTACCTACCAAAGACAAGGGCTTTGTGATCCAAAAAGAAAAATTCTTCTCAAGCCTTTGAACCATATAAGACCACATATACTCATTTAGAAGTTATGAAGTGCATTCTTTGAGAAGATATTCAAAAGGCAAGTCCCATTGTTCATTTATTTTTAACTAATCTAATTATGGATTATATTCCTAACCCTCCCATAAAGAGATGACACTAAGATAATTCTTAGATTAAAGGATATTATAAATTGATCTTTAGAAACATACAAACATTTTATTATGACATGAGTGGAGATGATGGCTTTATCTAATTATGAGGAGAAGGCATATTCAATGTGCAAGTATTGTAAATATTATGATCCATATTAGTCAATTGTGGAATGTAGCTAAAAAGCTGCAATATTATATTTTTTAAAGTGTTAACATATATTAAATATTATAGTGCCATATTTAAAAAATAATAATTATTGAAAAATCTAAAAATCTGAATCTGGGTGACATGTTTGTAATTCCAAAGCTTATTAAATATCTATAATACTTATATAACTGCAACTAAAAAAGGATGTTATTAGAATTTAATATTGTCTTTGATAAATTTTATTATAACACCATGTTGTACGTATATGATCATTGAATGCATTGTATGCATATTTACTATGTGGCATGTATATTATATAATTCTCTGCATTGCTAACCTAAACTTTGTGTGTGTGTGTGTGTGTGATTTAACCTTTTAGGGTTTTACATGTGTAATTTATTATGTTTAGTTAAGGGGTTGAGATGTCTAAATTAGTCAAATAAATTGCAATAATTAATCTACTAATTTTTAAATGAATTTGACCTTGATTGAATTTCTAATTATAGCAATTAATAAGGAGAAATATAAACTTAGCTGAAAATAGACTGTCACATATGATCTGGGTTCTAAAATTGGAGATTTAAGTAGCTTTGAGTGTCGTAAGTATGTTTCTGATATTCATTTATTCACTAGATAGTACCGCCTAGTTTGGATAATAGCGCCATCCATGTGTAATGTCCAAGATGTGGCACTAATGTCCTCTTTGTAGGATTGTTCTCATTTTTGGGAAACACCTGTGCCTATATCTATATGTTCTATACCTTTGAGACTAAAGCTTTTCGCTGTATATTGTACCTGTAAAGCTTTATTTTATGTGTAAACCCTGGTTCTCTTTACAAGTGTGACATGAACAAGATTTTGAGTGTGTTTGTAAGACGGACTGGACATCTTCAACACCCCATTGTATAAAAAGTTGCCTACATACCAATGTTATGTTGTGGAGCCTATTTCCACATTACAATGTATTTCAGATACTATACATTAAAATGTATTATATACTCTTTATGTACCATACATTAAAATTTTATGGACCCTCTTAATGGGGAATCGTTATGGGTTGACTTGGCCCATGGTTTTGGTACCCATTATTTTGTAAAATTGTTATGTTGGTTATCTATTGATGTATTATAGATGGACATACAATAGGTAATATATCAAAGGTTAGAATAGTTTGAGAAGGTGAACAGAGTGTGTGAATTTAGGTGTTAATTCATGGGACTTTGTTGAGCATAGCTCCAAATAATATTTGTGCATTATAATTGTGAAAAGATAGATCTGAGAGTGGATTGTACTCTTGTAGGCTTGTAATAATTTTTTAGTGAGTGTTTCTTAGTGGATGTATCCCACATTAGGTGAACCACACTAAATCTTATCTTCTTGTTGTGCAATTTTATTTCTATTCATATCTCTTATTATTGTGATTTTGTGAAATTATTTCGCATTAATTTCTATTTTATTTCTAATAGCCAATACTCTGAAGAGGTATCAATTATGATGTAGTTCTCCCACCTAGTGCTTTATGTATGTGCAAGTGAATCCTAGAATGAGAGTGGCCTTAGATGCCTTGAATGTGCTTGAGCCTTTGAATGCTTGTAAATTGGACTTAGGATTCTTGTAGATGGTAGTATACAAAAAGTAGTGTAGAATAGGGATAATGTACCTTGATTTTGCATAACTTTATCTTAGGTTTGAATATATTTTACATCTATTTTCCATTTAGTGAATATATGTGGATTAGACTTATATTTATAGAGTTTTGTTGCTTGTGTGAATATGAAAACGAGCTTAGGCTAACCTTAGGAGGGGCACATATTTGAAAAAGTATCCATTGGGAAGAGATAGGGATAAGGACAATAATGCTCAGTTAAGGACACTAGTGCCATGCGGTTGTAGTGTCCCAAATGTGGCGCTATGTCCTTTTGGTAAAATTTTGGGAAAGTTGGATTTGGGTTAGAGTTGACAGTTCAGGGATTATGTCTTGACTGGCTGTAAGTGAACAAGGTTTGTTGAATGGCTAGAAACGCAAGTCTAAGGTTCTATAATAGGTCTATAACAAGCCTAAGGATACGGAGACTCAATCAACACTCTTATCATTCAATTACCACTTTTAGGTGATTACATGTACCCCCTATTTATGTTAGTAATGCAACAAAGTGAAATAACTAGTATAAAGAAAAAATAAGTGCACATGGACATACCTTGGAAGTGAAGCCCGTGTAGCTAAGTTTGAATATGTGAATTTGGGTATGTGTATGTAAAACATGATCCAAAACAATGCCCTACAATAAAACATGAAAAAATTAGTTCTTACTAATGAGACAATCAAAAACAAAAGACTATGTTGAAATGAAATAACTGAGTAAAGAGAGAGGAAATAAATGAATACACCTCATTAGGTACATGAACCAATGCATGAACCTGATGACAACCTATGCGTGTGAAAGTACGTAGTGATGGTGTCATTGAATAACTTGAACTAAGCTAATGGTTTGCTCAATCCTCATATGGGTGGCTCAAGAACATCTGGTTTTGACTCCATCATTGCCAAACCCTGCTTGGTGGATCCTAATATCTGTGAATAATTTGGATAAGACTATATGTGTGTCAAACCCTCTCATGTAGGTGGATCAAGAACTCAAGTAGGTCATGACTCCATCATTTCCCCTGTGTGAAGTAGATGCATCTGTAACTATATTGTACAAAGTGTTGAAAGTATCTAACTGAGTGATCTAACTATGTATTCAGCTCCATGGCCATTCAGGTATATTAGGTGGCTCTAAGACACTCAAGAATGTCAACCACTATAGATGGAATAAGGCATGAATTTGATGACAAACTGGAATGTGATAGCAAGTGTATACAATGTAGTGAATGACATGGAGTTTGCCATTCCATCTGATCAACCTGTCTAAAGCTGAGTATATGAAAACTATGTGCCACACACATGCCCCCAATCTGGGATCTAAGTATACTAAATCTAAATTAAGTATATAATATTTGAATCTATGTACTGGTTTGAATGTATGAGTGATCATGCCATGCATGATTCCTACAAATCTAAATAACTGGGATGAATCTAGATTGAAATGACTGAATCCAAGCTAAATCTAAACATAACTGCCAAACTTGTGACTGTATCCATGTAAATATATATTGTACTTGGTGTATTAGTCTAAATGGATTAGACTGTCTTGAAGTTGGGGCTGTTGGACAATAATTCCTTGTAGTGGACAACAGTGCCCTATGATGCTAGTGTCTTAATCTAGGTGCTATTGTTTGCCTAGTATGATCTCTATAACTGAGCATATGTGTTGAAATGTATATGTGAAAAGCAAAATAGGAGCTTGATCTTTATGACAATGCCTATAAATTCCCCCTCTTTTGAGGGTAGTTGTGAAATATATGGAAAATCTATGCTCTGAAGAAGTAGCTCTACAAAATATGTTAGCCAAAACATGATATTCTAATAGAATGTACAAACATAACATCAGAATGTAAATGTATATAAACAATAGTAGGAAATGTAAGATGTATGTTATAATCTAACATTAGACAAGGGTATCAAGATAGATGTAAGTAATGTATAATAGCATTAGAATCTAAGTAACTACCTAAGGGGATGGGGCATGATGTCCATTAAGGATCCTAGTTAGGATAGGTGGATGCATGAGATCCCTCATGGCATCTAAAACTAGTGTGTCTATGTGTAACAAATAAATACAAGTGTCATGGTGTAGCAACATACAAAGAAGTAAACATACAAGCACATGAGGCACATAGAGAGTACACCAAGGGGCCACAATACAAGGGACATGGGCACATGTACTAAATCTGAGAATGAAAAAATACAAGGACATGTTCAAATGTCCACATACACAAACTATAAGCAATTTGGCATAGAGCCACAGAGAAGGACATGTTGAAATGTTTGTATATAGAATCATGAAATATCACACATAAGGGACATGGGCACATGTTCAAGGCACACAAATAAGGAAGTGGTGTAGATTCCAAAGAACAATGGCATATTCAAATTCCCTTGAAGATGTAAGATGCATTGTAACGCAATCAAGTCTAATCTAGGAACTAGAAATGAGAGCATGTATAACTATTTAATATAAATATATGTAAATGTCAGGGTGCATATATACTGAAGCCAACTAGTGATAGTCAATAAAAAATCTGAGAAATGAATAACAATGACAAATATCAAGATAAATCAATGTGTAAATGGAATGTATAGTATGTAAAGATAAAACTTGGTTGTATCGACTATGTAGAAGATGCCCATGAGTGGGTAGATGTAGCAATGTATAAACCTGGATTGGTGCAAATGCTCCTAATGGGTAGATGGTAGCTAGTATAGATATGTGTAATGGACCAGAGTCCTATCTAGAATATGTAAGCACTCAACAAGAACAAGTGAAGCATATGTGTATGATAAAACCAACTACACAGGATAGCTAGCAATATGCAATATTTGGCAAGTAGTATAAATGTAAACAAAGCAATGCATATAATCTATATTTTTTGGGGATTTTTGAAATATTTGAATGTTTTTGGATTTTGAGATATTATATTGTTTTTGTGTTTTCTAAGTACAAGCTATATACAAGCAAATGAAAGGAAACTATATACAAGGAGCGAGAGAGATAAAGTAAATAATAGAAATGTAAATGAAACAAAAGACAAGCAAAGTGTAATGTCTCTATAGACCCAATATCACATCCATGAGACGTGGATAATTAAATAGTGGATTTGGTGGAAGATCATCTAGTGTCGAATACTGAGCCTGACCAAACTCAAATAAGTCATCATCATCACGATCATTGTACCAATCTGTATATATTAGTGGGGCCTTATCCTTGGCATAAGTCAGGATTTTATGCATCTGAATGGCATGTTGCTTAATTATGTAAGATACCTATCATGCAGTCCTAAGGTAAACCACTTTATACGATAGAGTATCTGTGTGAAACCTATGGTTCTCATCGATGTCATCATGTAATATGCAAACCATGTGCCCATCATGAGTGAATGTCAAGTATCTCTCTGATCAATCAATTGTAGCATCCATCACCTATAACCATATACTACCAAGTGTAATCTATATATGTGTTTCTCTACTCAAAACAAAGAGTAATGTATTAGCCACCTTGGGGCCACATGCAACTAGTAATGTAATATGTCCAATGGAGTCGTGATAGTGTATAGTGTGTTGTAACTCACTCTCTTGATAACCAATGTGGTGTAAAAATCCCAAAATATAAGTATTAGGATTAGAATCCTCATCTATAGCCACATGTGGAAGATATCTATTTATGATAAATATCTATATAGTCAATGGATCATGTCGTGAATATCTATGTTAACGATGACTCTACTATGATGCTCGTATATGTACAATAACCTGTATCACTAGTGGTGGTGGTGCCTATGGAGGTGGATGTCTTATAATTTGGATAGTGCCCATAGCCTTAAATTTATTTATCTTGTGTTGTAGTTTTTCACACATGTATATATCAATCATGTGAGTCTATGGAAATTACAAAATGGTTACCCTTCTTGTGGTGACAATCTGCTAGCTAATCTGTGTTAGACTGTGGGTAATAACATCAATCCCTTATCAAGAAATAGTTGTAATGTCTGATGTGGTCTATCTTGTGAGCTCCCTACCTGAATATGCATGACTGAGTTGGTATTCATGGATGTGACCATATATACTAAATGGATCAAGGGATCTACTGCTGATTGCAGCTAAGTATGAGATCCTATAAATGTATAATCCTGAATAAGTGATGTTACTAGTATAGGGAGTGGTATAAGTGCCTTTGAATTATTTTTGTAATCCACTGGACCCACTAGTGTAAAATTCAATCTACATAAATAATCATCGATGTCTATAGGTGGTTGATCATCCTCTTTAGTGGCTTGTGAATCGGTATTAAAATTATGAATGTAAGCCTCTTTTGGATTGACAAGTAAAGGTAACTGGGCTATGAGAATCTCTTCATATGTCCTAGATGAGGATGTTTATGCTGGGAGAGGTTATTCCTCTATGCTCGATGAAGGTAATTGTGCTTGGAGAGGTTGGATCTCTATCATTAGAGAAGGTAAATGTGCTCAGAGAGGTTGGTCCTCTATCATTAGTGAAGGTTTTTATGCTATAGGATGCTTTGAAGGTGGTGTATGAACAGTCTTACTAGAATCCCCCACCTCATAAGTATGCATTTAATCAATAGGAATCTGATGAGGTGGGGGTATGATGAGAACAGGTGGTGTCCCATCGAATGATGTACTCAATGTAAGAGGCTCAATGAGCCTACAATATTGAAATGGTTGATTATCTTTCGGGCATGTGTATAAGTATCCATCATGTAAAAATTTAACACATCTGTGAAGATTGGAAGGTACAACCTCCATAACATGTATCAGGGTCTCCATAGTAGCAAATTACAATGTAAATGATTTGGCATGACTTGAAAGTGGGTAGATAATATCTCTAGTCCCACTGTAATATCCAATTTGATAGATCCCAATGTTCGTCTAGGAATATCATCAAACCCTCGAATGTTCTTGTATGTTTTTTGAATATATGCTATATCAACCCACATGGTTTACAAAAATGTGAGGTTACATATATTGAGCCTTGGACCACTATCGATGAGAACTCGTTTAATAGTTGTATTGTTGATTTGATCTTGAATAAAAAGTGGCAAGTTTTGATCAATGACTAATTGTGATAGTATATCCTCATTTGAAAAAGATACCACATCCTCCACATCTTTGATAATATTCATAATAGACGCAAAATATGATGGATCAATATCATGAGGCACAAATGTGTGATTAAGTGTTTGAAACAAAATATCTTTGAAGATTGTTACTTTTTAAAGTAATTATAAAATAAATATTTTAGTTGGTGTATTCCTCAATTGATCCATAATGTCAAACTCTCTTTGATGATCTCTAGGTGCTATTGTAGTCTACTAGGGGTGAGGAGGGATGGTAGGGTTACACTACTCCTATACAGGCTGAGGAGGTGCTCTGTTCTGCCTAGTGATAGCTCAAACCGTGAGATCTACTATTTGCCTAGGGCGAGTAGTAGAGGTGGTATGGAAGCGAATATAATCAAGTGGTCTTGGTGGAGGTAGAATAAAGGGAGTCCTTTAAGGCCTCTGTCATCTAGTAGTGACTGAAGGTAACTCAGAGTGAGCCATATAGCAATAATCCATAAGAAAATGAGGCTCACATGAGGGAAGACCAATATGTGAAATAAGCTTAGCCCAAACTGAATCCATGATAGGAGTAACATACATGTGTACCTTTCAATGAATAGTTGGAAATAAACAAGCTAAGTAAAGTGCCAAGCTTTGCACTATGAAATAAAAGATTGCCTCTATCATGACAATCATGGCAACAAGCTATAAATTTAGATTTAGTGATGGCTATAAATGTGAACTCTAGGGTTAGAGTTTTTGGAATCTAAGGTTTCTTTGTAACAATTTATATTAGATGTAAAATAAATTAAAACCCTAAATAGAAAACATATTTGATTTATCTAGGTTGTCTAAATAAAATCAAAAAATTAGAAGTATGCAACCCTAAATTTATTGCACAAAAATAGGAATTAAATGCAAGCTAGGGTTTTATGCAATGCTTAAAGTAAGTCGGGTTCACCAAATGATTTAACCTTTTAGGGTTTTACATGTGTAATTTCCTATGTTTGGTTAAGGGGCTGAGATGTCTAAATCAATCAAATAAATTGTAATAATTAACTTATTGATTTGTATATGAATTTGACTTGATTGACTTTCTAATTATAGTAATAAATAGGGAGAAATATAGACTTAGCTGAAAACAGACTATTGCAGATAATCTGGGTTTTAAAATTAGAGATCTGAACAACTCTAAGTATTGCAAGTAAGTTTATGATATTCATCTATTCACTGGATAGTAACACCCAATTTGGATAGTAGCGCCATCCATGTGTAGTGTCCAAGATGGGGCACTAATGTCCTTTTTACAGGACTATTTTTGTTATCAAGAAGCACCTATGCCTGTATGTTCTGCACCTTTGAGACTAATCTTGTAGCTATATATTATATCTGTAAAGCTTGATTTCATGTGCAAACCCTAGTTCTCTTTACAAGTGTGATATGAACAAAATTTTGAGTGTGTTAGTAGTATGGACTAGACATCCTTAACACCCCGCTGTATAGAAAGTTGCCTACATACTAATACTTTGAAGAGGGATCAAGTTCGATGTAGTTCTCCCACTCAATGCTCGATGTATGTGCAAGTGAATACTAGAATGAGAGTGACCTTGGATGCCTTGAACGTGCTTAAGCCTTTGAATGCTTAAACATTGGACTTAGGGTTGTTGTAGATAGTAGTATGTAGAAAGTAGGGTAGAATAGGGATAATGTACCTTAATTTTACACAACTTTATCTTAGGTTTGAATAGCTTTTGCATCTATTTTCCATCTAGTGAATAGAGGTGGATTAGACTTGTATTTATAGAGTTTTGTTGCTTGTGCAAATATGAAAATGAGTTTAGGCCGACCTTAGGAGGGGCACATGTTTGAATAAGTATATGTCAGGAAGAGTTAGGGCTAAGGACAATAGTGCCCAGTTGGGGACACTAGCACGTGGCTGTAGTGTCCCAAATGTGGCGCTAATGCCCTTTTGGCATAATTTTGGGAAAGTTGGATTTGGTTTAGAGTTGATAGTTCAGGGACTATGTCTTGACTGGCTATAAGTGAACATGGTCTGTTGAATGGCTAAAAATGTTAAGTCTAAGGCTCTAGAATAGGTCTATGGCAAGCCTAAGGATAGGATGATTCAAACGTCACTCTTATAATTCAATTACCACTTTTAGGTGATTATACCATCAAGGAAATGTTCACTTACCCTCTCAATCAGGGTTATATATATATATATATATATATATATATATATATATATATATATATATATATATAACCCTGATTGAGAGGGTAAGTGAACATTTCCTTGATGGTATATTAAATGCACAAACCTTCCATTTTATAGGTCTAATCATGCTAACATCAATGTCAACAATTAATACTCTCTCTACTTAGAGATGATGTTATTATGATGTGGAGACACTTTATTTTGTTTAACAACAACGATTTCATATTTAATTCAAATGGTAGAAACTAATTTTCAAAAATAACAAATTATATAATTAACCTTGATTGAGAGGGTAAGTGAACATTTTCTTGATGGTATATCAAATGCACAAAACTTCCATTTTATAGGTCTAATCATGCTAACATCAATGTCAACAATTAATACTCTCTCTATTTAGAGATGATGATGTTACTATGTGGAGACACTTTATTTTGTTTAACAACAACGATTTCATATTTAACTCAAATGGTAGAAACTAATTTTCAAAAATAACAAATTATATAATTAACCTTGATTGAGAGGGTAAGTGAACATTTTCTTGATGGTGTATCAAATGCACAAAACTTCCATTTTATAGGTCTAATCATGCTAACATCAATGTCAACAATTAATACTCTCTCTATTTAGAAATGATGATGTTACTATGTGGAGACACTTTATTTTGTTTAACAACAACGATTTCATATTTAATTCAATGGTAGAAACTTACAATGTATTTAATTTGATGGTATAAGCTCACAACATATTTAGTCCCTCATTACTGTCATGTCAAAACTAACAAAGTACTAATGCCTTGTAAATACATTGTTACTTCCCCTCCTCTCCATCACCCTTTTCAAAAGTAAAGGACTCTACATACTCATGATCTAAATGAAAATAATTTCAAATTTTCATACAAATTCAAATACAAATAATTATTACCAACTATAAATTATTATTTTCTTCAATTTTAAAATTAATTCTATTTTAATTCAAAATAAATATATATATATATATATAACAATTTAATTGAAATCCATCTATTCATAATAATGTGTATTAAAAGAAATCCACACAGCTCAAATTTGAGTACTTAGAAGTTAGATGCATTCTCACACACTTCTTATTTCTGCTTTGGTCGAATATCTCTCCTTTCCCCTCTACGAATTGTGGAATTTACAGCTAATTTAACTTTTTAGAGAATGGAAGGCAGCCATTTTTGCCCACCAGCAGATGCCCGTTTTCACATTGGTGCAACCGATATTACTGAAAAAATCTCGCTTGGTATTTATTTCTCTTGTTTCCTACTTTCAAGTTTTGTTTTTTAAGAAAAAAATTAGTTTACACCCTGTTGTTTACGCTCTTCAATCACATGATTGTAAACTGGTCGTTTCAGAGGAAATACTGCGAAGGGGAGAAAGTGGCCGACGGCATCGACCTTTTGTAAGTTTTTTTTTCGGAGCCATTAATCTATGTATTCATTTATTTGAATTTTTTGTGAATATTTATATTGCAGAACAAAAATCGGCCCTTAAAGAGTCGCAGGGTTGACAGGAAAGTACTGCAGAGGTCAATTGCGTCACGTTCTTCAGCTCTTAGAAATGTAAGTTATTAGTCCATCCATTGTTTTCTTTCAATGAACTGGAAAAATAACTCCACAGATTCTTACTTTCGAAAATTTATTACATGGGTTTTTTTTTGGCATGGAAATATTATTACCACTTATTGAGAGAAATGTCCCATCAACGTGTATTTCGAAGCTTGTTTCTTAATGCGTGTTCTGTTTGATAACAAATTATCCAAGTTTTATTTGAGAGTCTCGTTTCAAGATTTCATGTATTAGGTTATGACTGCAAAGATGTATGTAATTATGCTTCACATAGAGGGAAGTTCAAAGAAAATTAGTTTCATTCTGTACATTTCAGTTTTACACCTTCCAAATTCTTTGTTTCTAAGGTATCTTTGAGTGGGTTCATCTACCAGTTCCATTGTGTAGTTTATGTGAGTTGGTAATTAGAAAGTGAAAAAGACCTATGGTAGCAGTGGCAAGCAGCATGTGGATTTTCATTCAGAATTTGATATTCTTGATAACAAAGGAAAGCTATAGGACGAGGGATAATGGGTTAGTACTTGGATTGGTAGTGACTCGGTGAAGCTGACGAGAAAGAGCATGGCTCCTATTGGACAAAAGCTCGGAAACAATTGACAGATAATTACATCTATTACTCTTTGAATTTTCAGCAAAAATTATTTTTCCGTTCCCTCACAGATCCACTTTTAGTAGACATTGAAAGTGTTCACATTATACCAACGATAATGCACACAGATCTTAATGGCCACTACTTTGGTTTAGTCTAGATCTCTAATCCCATGGCACCAGCATATCACCTCAAAGAAGCTACTGCTCACCCAAGGTGCGTAAAGGGCTACCCACGACTTCATTGGTGAATGATCGGCTTTGGAGACTTATTCCTACATTGGACATCTAACTATACTAAACCAACTCATTACATAACATAAACATTTACAAACATAACTAGGACTCATCACACTCTGTAACATGAAACAGAAACTGAAAGCATCTATAACAGAGACCAGAAACATAAATTAACAATAAACACATCCTTATGTACCATAACCATCCATCATCTATGTATTAGCATATAAAGTCGCAGCATCTCCCCATCAATCAGTAAACGCATCCCCATATATCAGGGCCGTTGGTTCGTACAATAAAATGGAACAAAAACAAAATGACTGAGCCCCACCTACACCTAACTCTAATCTGTCTCTGATGTGCATGGGTCTCTGATGTCTAGCGCATGGTATCCTGTGTGCGATTCTGTCTGCATTGTGCGCTCTTCTGTGCATGCAGGTCCCAGCTACTACTATGTCACCCTTCTTATGCACACCTCCGCGTGCCCATCAAAACAGTCAAAATCTCTGGTTGACGGAAAGCGAATATAAATCGTGTATTAGACAGCCAAACATTACTGTAATAGAATGCACATCATCAATATAAAGGTATGTGCCTATTTGATAAATGTTAATAAATTTATTTTGATATCTGGGAAGCTTAGTCATTCCACTCGGACTCAAGGACTCAAAAACTTAAAAGAGTAACAATAGACTTGACACCTGGCAAAAATTACAATAATAACTGGGAAAAGAGCTGTCTCTGGTCGTCTTCATGGAAAGTGGAGTTAAGCTTGTTTGCGCTTGGCTGCTCAGGAAGATTAATGCAACCATTCTCAGAAAGGAAGGCAAAGGTTAGCTTGCTTATGCTTATAAAGGGAGAAAGAGCTGGCTGGTCTTTCTCTGGACCTTTAATAGTTGATAGTTAGTACTAGTACACCATAACCAAGCCAGTTGCTAAGGGACCCTAACCAAGTCAATCTTTCCTTCTAAGCATACCTCCTTGCCCTATCTTCGCTTGGGGAGTGGGCTAAAATCTTTGTTAGCACCATATAAATTTTCAACCGAGAATTTGCCTGTCTTTATTGTAGACTTTTCTAACCTATACTGTAGAGGAGTACTACAGAAATTCCTGTCCAAATTTGGTGCGAGTTGACTCTACCATTCTCCCCTTCCCCCTCCCCCCGCCACCCCTGCCACCCGCCTTCTATCTCAGTATTCATTTATCGAATCTGTTTTGCATATAGCAATTTCAGATGAGATAGCTAGGTTGTATCCAGTGGCAACAACAGGAAGAATCCAGTCATGGACTAGCGTCTTTATCACCTGTACAATGCAAGTTTTTATGTGCTACCATCTTTATGTGCTACCATCTGCTCATTTTATGTCGGTCTCCTTCCTACGTTGAAAGATTGGATTGATTACTTTCCTTCAAATGCTTGGCAATTCCATTTGCTATCTGTTCACAGGATATTGGCTCTTCCATTCATGTGTGGAAAACTTGAATAGAATGATGACCCAAGCTAAGCAGTGTTTCTCAAGACCCATTTTCAATCTTAATATCTCTTGATGGCTGCTCATGCTAGTATGCCATATGCAGGAGGCAGTACAGATGGATGCGCTCACCTTGTTTATGATAGACATATTCCCTCCTGCATTTTTTGAAATTCATTTTGAATGTCTGCAGGCACAAAATCTATGCCAAGGTTTTGAAGTGGATTTTTATATTGATAAAATGGTTTCCACCTATTCAAGTTTACCTCCATATAGTAGGAAGACACACGTGTTTATAGAAATGGGGTTCTTAACTTATTGACCCAGATTATAATCTGAATTAACTTCCTTATTCACAGGGAAAACTAGCTGAGGCAAGGACTGGGCTGCATAGCAACAAGTTTGATGCAGTCCAAGCAGCTGCCAGAAAGGCATGCTCTTCTCCAATTGTCACAAGAACACTTACATATATTAATGCTGGGTAAAGTAGTGCACTGCATCTTGATTTGAATTTGAAGTTTGTTAATAAAGATTGCTTGGTTTCCCTCACGGACAAGACTTGGTAGCATAATTTACATGTTTAATTCTTTTTAATGCAGCAAACGACACAAAAAACTGACAAGTTCAAGATGTAATCAGCATGCAGCTTTCTATTCAGCTGCTGATTTGAGGGATGTGAGTGTGCCAATCATCCATGGTAGTAATATGTGAGTTTTATCATCCTAATAGCTACAATGGCTTGGATCTTTTATTGGTCCATCTAAATTCCTTCTTCAAATATGATGCAAAGTCTACCTTCTTCCATAGATAACATGGCAAAGTCTACCTTCTTCAATGAAGGTATCCTAGACAAAAATATTCAAAATATATCAAATAACTCTTGTAGGATAGGATAATTCATGAGCTTTAGTCCCTTGTTATTTGTAGTCTATTTTGTGTGTTCATAGTTAAAAAAATAGATTAAAATATTTTCTTGAGCACCTCTTGACTTGTACACATGAGATTTGTTGAAGGGAGTTAGCCTTGTGAATTCTTGGACAGCTTTTAGATTTCTGTCTTATCAAATTTTGGCGAATTAGGAAACTAATTGCTTAGATAAGATAAACTGCTGCGTAAAATCAGAATGCTACAAATATGGAATAAATGACACAAATTGATTTGGAAGTTACTAAATTTGGAAGTATGTTAAATGAGGAAAGTAGAAAAATATAAACTTAGCTGAAAAATTGAGATGCAAATTGTATTTGGGGCTGAAATTGACTAGGAGGCCGTGCTGAGTGTGGATTTGGAACAAGACTTTGCAAGCTTTATGGATAGGAGTGCTATAATTGGATGAGAGAGTAGTGCGCTATTGTCCCTAGCGAGCACTGGTGTCCGGTGGGTGGTAGAACTCTGAGATTTCTATGACAAGTTCGCCTTCGCCTATGCATTCTGTGGCTGTGCGAGAGCTTCCTATCCCTTGCGAAAACCACTGTGCATCTTTTTTTCACTTGCAACCCTAGCTCAGTAGACCAAGAGGACAAATGCAATCACGAGGTAAAAAGGGGTTAGCGGTTGAAGTTGTGCTTGACCTTAACACCCTTTGTGTTGAGCATTGCCTACATACCAATGCTTCGAAGAGTGATCAAAATTTGCATAGTTCTTTCATGATGTGGTGGTGTGTGAAAGACTGGTGCAAAATGCTAGATGCTGGTGCAATCTTGGTGTGTTTAATTGTTTCAAATGTAACTTGTGACCTTAGATTGCTTTTAGACTTTAGTTTAGGGCTACTAGGGTTGTATGTAATCAAAATTGGGAGAAATAGGGAATTTGCTCTCAATGTGCAATTAAAATTTTGATGCTTTTCAATGTGGAAGCTTGTGGTGTGCAAAATGACTTGAAATTTGTATTTATAGTGATCAACCGGGAATTCCTTTGGATGGGGCTTGCTAAACTTGCGGGATGACCCATTACATGAATTTGATTTTGGAAAAATAACCGTTATTTGGCGGGAGGACAAGAGTGGTGGAATTGGACACTTCCGGGGAGCATTGTTATCCAATTAGGGTGTTGTTGCCCTAAGAGCTCAAACAATTGATCTGGATGTAAGGAACAATTTGTGGATGAGCCTAAACTGTTTTGCATGAAGATTAAAGACATTGTGGGATCATTGGTTTGCTTAGAGGGATGGGTCATCTGTATGAAAAATGAAAGAAAGCGGTCAAAAGGCCTTAGAATAAGGCATGAGTTGAGTGTGTAAAAAGGGTGGTCACAAGTGCATTGTTTTAGCTTAAATGTTAATTTATGTATCTACATTTGCCCTCTTTTTATTTTAATAATACAACAAAGTGAAAGTACTAGAGTAAAAGGAAAAATGCATGCCTAAACTTACCTATGAAGTGCAGTCTTGAAGGTAGGCCACAATGCTAAACTGTGCTTCACGCGAACGTGCAATAAAACATGTATAAATCAGTCCTTAAGATGAAAATCAAAAAGTAAAAAATAAGAAACTTATAGATCTAATAACAATGAATGAACACAACTAATTGGATATGTGAATTGTTGTGTTTTTTGGTACAAAAACTGGTGACTGTAGAGGGTAGGACCCTTGAAGATTTCATCTTCGTTGAATAGCTTGGATTGGATTGTGCATGCCTCAATCATCATTGAAAGGTGAGTGCGCTTAAGAACTCAAGGTATGTTTGACTCCATCATTGCATACCCAAAGTGGTGAAGTAGTTTTGGAATCATTGTATGAATTCCAATAGATTGTTCTAGTGCAAAACTGTTGCAAAAGGGTGAACCAACCGTTATAAACGGAATAAGGCTAATATCTAGTATAAAATTGGTGCATAAAGATAGTATGATTTGGGTCTGGTGTATACAATGTGGAGAATGACATGGATTGTCATTTCATCTATGAAATTGGTGCAAAACTGAGCAAGGAGGTAATCATATGCCTTGCACATGCCTCCAATCTGATATTTAGTGTATATGGATTATGAAATTAAGTAATAACAACATAAATTTTGAGTAACGACCTATGTGCTAACCTAGAACGCATGTTGCGCCTGATGCCCCCAAATTGAGCAAATCTGAGACAAACCAGAGTTTTTTTGAAACCTGGCTCTATATACCTTTTGATAACTATCTTGAACTATTTGAGATTTTGAAAATTTCTGAAAGTGATTGCTTTCTGCTTGATGGTACAACAATGCACTGTTTTGGACAACGGGGTGCGCCCTTGTCCAAATGGAGCGTCCCTTTCTAAAATAGCTTTTTGGGTGATTTTTGAGTATGCAACTTGGCCAACAGTATAATACTTGCAAAATTCTGTCTGTATATTGCACTATAGGGGCTTAGTCTCTAAGACAAGCCACTATGTATGCCTCCTCATTTGAGGTGATGAGTTGTTGAGCATGTGCAATAACTTAACTCAAGAAAAAATTATGTGAGAGATGTTATGAAAAAGATGTAAATTTGAGTAGTAATGATAATATGGAAGAACATGGCATCATCGGATATATAAATTGAGAAAAATAGTAATGTGAGATGCATGTAAAAACAAGCATACATAGTAAGTTTGTCAAGATAGATGTTAGCAATTAGGCACACAGATAAGTGATCAAAACCGAGTATTGAAAGCTGAATAGAACTACTTGGGAGAGATGCATGACATCCATCATGGCATCAAAGCGTTGAGAAGATGCATGATGTCCATCATGGCATCAAAAATTGAGCAAACTAAGGAAACAAGTGTTCTGGCCTTGATGCACACAAACAACGAGTACACGTAAAGCACACAAAGCATACAATAGAAGGCCAAGGGGCCACATACAAGGGACATGTTCAAATGTCACTCACACATATAGAAACATGCAATGAAGGCTTTGAGTCACACACAAGGTCATGTTCGAATATCTACAAGCCAAACAAAGAATACACACAAGACATGAAGCGGGAAAACAAACGTGAAAAGCATGCATGAATACATGTTGATAAACATAAGCAATTTGTAACACTAGTATATTCAGTAACTTATGTAACCATTAAGATATCAATGTAAGGGTAAATGAGCAATATCAATAGATGTTATGCAATGTAAAGAACCGAGATATGAACGATAAGGGATAGCCAAAGAAGGATAAAACTTGTGTATAAGATGCTCCCAATGAGCTTACCGATGCATAGACAAGTTGTAAGAGGCTTGTGTCTTTTGTGAATTTGAGAACTAATAGCTTGTGCTCATTGGGACATGATTGGTGGAATAAGACAACAACACAAGGCACTTCTGTTTGAATAGGGCGCTCTTGTTTGTTTGCAATTTCAACAGTGAAATAACCTGCAATAGATTTTGGGAATGGTACCCTGAATGCTCTGCATCCACTCATGTACACTTGTGAAGCATAAATGATATGAATTGGATAGAAGTACTGAATAACTATTATACAAATTAACTGATGTAAATGAACTAACATAAGCATGCATAGGCCTTGATTTTTGAGTTTTCTGGAATATTTTACTTTTTTTTTGTATTTTGCATGTATAAACTGAAAAAGGCAAAAATAAAGAGAAGGATACTAGCCGATGAGTCTTGCAAGTGATTCACAATCAGTGGGCCCTGTGTCTATTATAGGAATGGTAACCTTTCGTGAATGGAAAGGGCCATATTGTTGTGATTGAGTTGATCTACATTCTGAATCTGAATATTGATTGCCCTCTGTACCATAACTGTGATTGTCATATTGAGGATCTATAGCATATTGTTCTTGGTGTTGAGCATGATGAATTCTAGAGCTTTTGGGAACCCATCGTGAAGTGTATGAATCCTATGGTGGTGCTTTATGTGAAACAACCTTAGTGCCTTGTAAGACCAGTCTGGGACGTGTATGAGTAGAAAGAGGCTCTTTAGAATCTGTGACAAATCTATGCGAAAGTGGCCTTTCAAGGATAGCCTCCTTGGAAGGGTAGAAACCTACTTTTGTATTCTCTAAGTAGGTTGCACCTTTCTAGGTGACTCAACTGAAATATATTGTGTTGGGACCATATCAAACTATGGTAGGTGGTACTCATATGGGATACCCCAAATTGTAATGACCTCATTAGCATATATATACTTTAAACACTTGTGAGTTGTAGAAGGAACGATGTGAATTTGTTGAATAGAAGGGTGTTCCAATAATATATTGAAGACCCCTGCATTGGGTACTACTATAAATCTGGTGGCCACATGTGCTAGACCAACCTATAATGGTAATGTAATCTCATCGATGGAGCTTCGAATGTGACCATTGAATCCAATTATTACCATGGTGTTGGGACAAAAACTTGATTTGTGTATCCTAGTTGATTTAGAAGTGCGATTGTATACATATTCACACTCGAACCATTATCGACCATGACACTTTGAATAGGTTGGTGATCAGTGTGAGCTTGAATGAACAAAGAGTGCAAATCCAAGTCATCACCTACTATCTCGTGCTCTGCAAATGTGATGAGTGGCCTAGATGGCACTGAAGTATGGTAGGTACCAATGATGCCGTTCAAAGGATGTGGTAACTCTGTATGAGAAACTGGTGGAGGGTTTGCATTGTATGCATAATGCACTTCTAATGTATCTGTTGTCTCATTAGCTATATGCTTAGGAAAAGGATCACTAAAGATTTTCATTGCTTTGCTTTTGCTTGGTTGCACTTTCGAACTGTCTGTTGGTGCGTCCACATCAATGATGTTTGTATCTATCAAATCCTAAATCTTGTGCCTCAAAGTGATACATCTATTAGTAGTGTGGCTTGGTGCCCAGTGATAATTGCAAAAAACATTCTGATCAAAACCTTTTGGAAGAGGCTTATTCACATCAACCTCTTTAATGGGAGGGAGAGATACGAGATTGCATTCCAATAGTGTTTTGAGGACCTTATTTGGGGCTCTTGGTAGATTGGTAAATGGTCTCCTTGGAGGAGCTGATAAGACAATGCGTGGGGAGTGGGCTTGGAAATTGCATGTACAATTGCCTTTTGATCATTCTTATTATCAGTTGGCCTCACATTGTATGGTGGCTTGCTTGAACTCTTTGTATTGGAATCTGAATTGGTTGTATACTTAAGCTTGTTTATTGCCAATAATTTGACTTCCCTTTATTTTACTGTGGCACAAATATGTGAATGAGAGAAATTTATTAAACATGGACTTATGTAGGGGTGGAAGCAAACTTTATTTGAAGATATCCTGTAATTCTCTATTTGCCGTAGGACTTGTCATTTTGGATAACATAGTCTCGTACCTTAAGACATAATCTACGATAGGCTCATTAAATTTTTGTTTGAGTTGAGCAATTTGAGCACATGAAATCTTCTCACTGATATTGATTGAAAAATGTGCTAGGAACATATCGGCTAATGGATTGAATGCATGCACTGATTGATGAGGTAAATTGTAAAACCACTGTAGAGCATATACTTTTAAACTCCTTGGGAATAACTTAGTCATGTAGTCCAAACATGCTGCGTGGAAGGCTTTTAGATGTTGTTTGGGGTCACCCTGTCCATCATATAATGTAAGCTGGGGTGCCACAAAACCTATAGGTAGAGGATAAACTGCTATGTGCCGTGCCAATGGAATGTGCAATAAAATGTGAGAATCTAGTGCTTGGTTAGGTTTTGAAGCACCTTGTTCCAAATGTAACACCTTAGTTTGTAGAGATTGAATCTCATGCATAAGGGATTGTACATTGGGAGAATAAGAATGTATGCTAACCAAAGATGGTGTTCCCAATGATTGAGTAGGAATTGACATATTGATCTATTGAAGCCCTTGGGTTGCCCCCATAGTAAATGGTGGTACAAAAGTTGTATCCATTAGATTAGAAGTCTCAAGTGATGGTGCCATAATTGTACTTTTTATGTCCAAAAGTGTTTGCAAAATGATATGATAGTAGAGAGGTTGTTACAGATTCTTTCTTGGAAACTCTTAATGACTTACACTTTGTTAAACTATGGTTTATCATCACCTACAGGTGGGAGTACATCTTGGTGTTCATCTTTAGGACCAAGGTTATCTTGATCATACTGCTCATGCTCTGAAGTAGTGTCATTGATCTCTACCTGCTCATTGTGTGTATTAACATTTGAAGGTTTTGATATACCTTTGTTCTTATCCATGTTATGCAATTTAGCAAAAGGAATTTGAGTATGCTCAATGGGAATACCATTTAATCTAGCACTTCCTCTAAGAGATGTAGAGATAACTTTTTTAGAGTGCATAAAATATGAAATGAAAACTTGAAAGATTGCTGCTATTAAAGAATTTATCAGTTCTGAAAACCTTAGGAAAGCAATTGGAAATAGTAAGAGAGAGGATAAAAACCCTAGCAACATCTATGGTTAGGCTTTTGCAACATTTGTACAATAGATGGGTTCACCAATAGGTTTTGTCAGATTTTGACGAATTAAGAAACTAATTGCTTAGCTAAGATAAATTATTGCGTAAAATCGAAATGCTACAGATATGTAATAAATGACATAAACTATTTGGAACTTACTAAATTTGGAAGTATGCTAAATGAGGAAAGTATTAAAGAAAATATAAACTTAGTTGGAAAATTGAGATGCAGACTGTATCTGGGGCTGAAACTAACTAGGCGGTTGTTTTGATTGAATGCGGATTTGGAATAGGACTTTGCAGGCTTTCTGGATAGGAGAGCAGTGCGTTGTTGTCCCTAGGGAGCGTCGGTGTCCGATGGATGGTAGAACTCTTAGATTTATGTGATAGGTTCACCTTTGCCTGTGTGTTCCATGGACTGTACGGGAGATTCTAATCCATTGTGAAAACCACCATGTATCTTCTTTTCACTTGCAACCTTAGCTCAATAGACCAAGAGAACAAATGCAATCACATGGTAAAAAGGGGTTAGCGGTTGGAATTGTGCTTGACCTCAACACTCCCTGTGTTGAGCGTTGCCTACACACCAATATTTCAAAAATAGATCAAACTCCATGTAGTTCTCCCATGTTATGGTGGTGTGTGTGAAAGACTAGTGCAAATGCTAGATGCTGGTGCAATCTTGGTGTGATTAAGTGCTTCAACTATGACTTGTGACCTTGGAAGTGTATTCAGTCTTTATCTCAGGGCTATTAGGGTTGTATGTAATCAAAATTGAGAGAAATAGGGAATTTGCTCTCAATATGCAATTAGAATTTTGGTGCTTTTCAATATGGAAGCCTCTTGGGTGCAAAATGACTTGAAATGTGTATCTATAGTGATCAATAGGGAATTCCCTTAGAAGGGGCTTGCGAAACTTGTGGGACGACCCGTTGCATGAATTTGAATTTGGAAAAATAGCTGTTATTTGGTGGGAGGATGATAGAGCACAAACAGGGTGTTATCCAATTAGCGTGTTGTTGTCTTAAGAGCACAAACAACTGATCTAGGTGTAAGGAACAATCTATGGATGAGTTTAAATTATTTTGCATGGAGAATAGGGAAATTTTGAGATCATTGGTTTGCTTAGAGGGATGGGTCATCCACATGGAAAATGAAGGAAATTGGTCAAAAGGCCCTAGAATAAGGCATGAGCCGAGTGTATAAAAAGGGTGGTCACAAGTGCACTATTTCAACTTAAATGTTAATTTATGTGTCTACAATTTCCTTCATTTTTTAAACTAATTTTTCTCATCATAACAAGTACAACCAACCCCTGTAGTGTATAAAAACACCTCATTGTGAAGCTTGGACTTTAATATTATAATTTTGTAAGGCTTTGTCGTAGAGTGTTTGAATGATGCCTATGAGGCATGAACTCGTAGAATATGCCTTATGGAAAGAAGTTATCAAAGTCTTGAATGCACGCCCACCGTTGATCTTTTACATGTTCTGATCCTATGGCTAGTGCCCCCCCAAAAGATAACATAAGGGAAGCATAGTGCATTGTATGCCTCATTGTTGGATCGAGTGGCCTTTGTTGTGTGGTCAACGATCATGGGTTTAGAAAAGGAGTGAAAGCTCTAACACCTCCAAAAGTTCCCTTCATCGCTAATCTGCCTTTGATTAAAAGATGCATATATAAAAAGTAATACTTTTTGATTTAATAAGGTAGGCCCTTAATAAAGTGATTTTGTGGGGCTGAGCCCCTTAGAATGAACAAAATAACATGAAGAATGGATTGGGGACCATCCATGTGGTGGTGGATCAATTTTTAAGAAGAATTTGAGGCTTGTCAGCGTCCAGGATTTCCTTTGGCCGTTGATCTTTTATAAAACTGAATGGTCAACAGGCTCAAATGGACAAAGAAAAGGAAGTGACGACTGCGATGAAGATAGATGCCGCGTGGAACCGAATCATTGAATGGTTAGGAAAGGAAGTAAAGCTTCTCTCAGAAGCTAAGATCGCTATCTATTTATATTAAGTGGCTAAAAGCCGTTGGATCTTCATGAGGCGTATGCCAAATGGATCAGGCCGGATTAGAGTGCAAATAAAAAACCCTTTACGAACAATGGATTATGAAGCGTTGATCTAGAAGATACAAATATGATTCAACATGGAGCAAAAGGGATTACTCGGTTGCTGCCATTTGTTTTTGAGGTTGTAATATTGTGCGGTTTGGATTTGTGCATGTGGCACACATATATTTCACCGCCTTAGTCTAGCAGAATTATATAGAGAGTAGATGATTTTGTATTAGGGATTTTTTTCCATGGAATTTATTTTTGTCTCTCTAAGAGGTTTTATTTGGAGTTCTTAGCCTTAGCTTTGTATTCTGAAGTTCAGTATTGTATCTAGTCTTTGAAGTTATGTGCAATTGTGTATATTTTGAAGCATGCAATTAAAGTTTCCTGGTTAATCTTCTGCTCTTGGCTTGAATTTTTACGTGGATGGTTTGGACTGTAAATGCTAATTTTCAGTGTTAAATCTCTTACCTCTTGCATCATATTAATTGTGCTCATGAATATTGAACTAAGAGTTATAACTATTTTGTGTTAGTCATTTCTATGAGGAAGGTTAAAGATCAAACTATCTTGGCGCATCGCCTTTTTGTTCAAGCTCTCTAGTATTTTCTCTCTCTTTTCCCCACAAGTGATTAGATAGCATTAGGATAGGGGAGACGACCTGTCTCGGAGTTTGTTATGGATTAAAACAATAGAGCTTCCCATTGTATGTGTTGATTTGGGGGGGGTTTATAGTTTGACAATCAACATTGTATTAGTTTTTGGCACGCCTGGTGGGACACCTGCAAAGGTTTCGAAAGATTTCAATCCAAAGACTTGTGCCATCAGATGTCAATATTTTGATCATAGTTATCATGTTTGTATGAACATGGTCAATATTCAATTTGAAGCAATTTTTTTTGGGTGGGCAAATAAGTTTGGTTAATTCTAATCTCTTTTTTTTGATAGAAATAAAATAAAATAGAAAAAGTTTTAAATATTAAAAACATAACACAAAACGTAAAAATAAAAGAAAAACAAAAGACCCACCGCTTGGCTAAGAAACCCTGAAAAGCCCAGCTCTGCAGAATGCGAATCCAACTGTGCAGAACAATATTCCAGGTTGTGCAGAATGCAAATCCAACTGTGCAGAACAATATTCCAACTGTCCAGAATGCGAATCCAAAGGCAAAGCAATCATGCGTTGTGCAGAATGCAAATGCAAACAATTCCTGAGCTGTTTCTGAGTGTTTTCGAGCTGCATCCAATGGAAACTTCAATCCCCCAAACCCCTATTCGAGCTGCAGATCCATCATTCATTGCCAGTTGTTTGAGCTAGGACTGGGAGCATGGATGGTGGGACATGTAGCGGGTAAGTTTGTTTTATAATTTATGTGTATTGTAATCTTAAATTATTACGAAGTTTACAATTTGAAGTTTTATTTTTTTATTTATTTAAATTTATAATATCATATTACTAACAATTATTTAGTTAATAGTTTATTAGTTTGTATTTAGTTTATTAAATATTTTAATTTTTTACTAAGTTTAAAATTTTGTTTGACATGTATGAACATTGAGTTTTGACATACTAGTGGATTTTTCTAAGCATTTATCTCTTTTGGTATCCTTATGTCACTATGTATGTATATTTTTTTTGTGTAAGTGGTTTTCTTCTTTACATATAGATATAATAACTATATTTTATATATTGTAAATTTTTTTAAATTTTTGAACCAAACTGAACCTGTAGCAAAATCCCAAACTTCCAAACTTTTTTCCCCTTCTGAACATTCCACAATTTTCGAACATGGTAACTATGATTTTGGTTACTAGGATTTTCCTACAAACTTTGGTCGCAAATCATAAATCCCACTTTTAAAAGGCTATATTACCTAGAGGCTAGATTGTAGTGAAGATCTTGGAGATTTGCTCAAGAAGAACATTAAGTTGATTTACTTGGCGACTCCACTGGTTAGCAGACCCAGTAGCATTAAGAAGGATGTAAACAAGGTCCAGAACAAGAAATAATCATGGACAAAGTCATTTTAACTTTCCACAGTTGTTTCCATGTAGAAGGAATAGATCTGCCCTTAGATCTTCAACCCTAGTACTTAGAACACATTCCTTGCCTCTTGCAGAAGAGTTTCAGCCTATAATAATCCTTAAGGAAGGATCTTGAAATGTGAGAATTAAGTGCAAAATCACATTGTCAATGTAAGCAAAGCTCCACACAAGAATGATCACACAAAAGAACACCAAGATATGGTGTGTCTCGTTTAGGGAAACTGAGAACAAGATTACTTAATATAAAGAAAGAATTGTTACAATGTGATGTGTTGTTTAGGCCCGCAAAGCCTCTTTATTTATAGATCTAAACTTAAAATGACATAGGGAGTGTCCATGTTCCATGGCCTGCATCCCAAGAAAAGTTACCCAAAGGTATACCACAAGATTGGTAATTCAGTGGGTCTGATAAGATGAGTTCTATTACTCTAACACCCCTCTTAAAACACAACTTAGTGGGCCCTGTTGTCAACCTGGAGTTGCACCCTGATCGAAGACGTGCTGAAATGGCTAATCCTCGCTCTAGTTGAAACAATGGGATCTTCTCACGAGGGTGGGTGCCTCAATGATGAGAAGAACCTCTAGAGAATGCTGGTTCTTGTAAGATGTATCTATGAGGATCTCAACTTCTACGCTACAAATTGCCTAAGGAAAAGGGAAGGAAGAGCTTGAAAGGAAATCCTAGCTAAAATGGTGATACACCTAATTTGCTTGATCCACTCAAATCGAGCTTCTGAGAACACTGATTCAGACAAGGAAGAGATAAAACTTCAACTCCAATTGATCAATACACATAAGTATTTCACGAAAATGTTCTATCTAATGATCTAAGCTTGAGGGAAATGGAAAAATAGCCCTGATGAAAGGCACTAAACAACCACTAATATCCACTATAAACTCAGCAAAAGACGTTCAAACACAGAACGTGCCCTGCATAAATGACCAGCTAGCAACTAGCTACGAATCCAGATTTGACAAGAAGGAAAATCTATCACTTAGGCAAATCTATAACAAAAGTATACTATACCAGCTGTTGGAAATTGAAAAGACACAGTCCTCTTCTCATTGATTCTGAGAAAAGGTTATAGCACAATCTTTGGCAGAAGTTTTCTTGCCAAAAGAGGGATCATTTTTACAAGCTGAAAAACCATTAATATAGAAAATTACAAAAAGCCAAGAGATTGGCATTTGAAAATAGAGAGGGAGTAAACTCAAACCAACTCAGCCTTTACAAAAGTCTATTTTGTCTTGCAGAAAATTCCTTGCGTTGAAAAGTGGACGGTGGATTCAAACATTTGACTTTGCTTATGCATGATCGGCTGAGCCATGTCTAAAATTAGAGACTAGCTCTTTGGCGTTTGAAAGTGGACGACTGGGCTTGTTAAAACACCCACCTCTCTTTGCATAGAAATCCACGTTAAGAGTCAATAGATGAGCTCTACTTGGACTGCTGAAACGTTTAGAGAAGCATGACTTTGACTAGTCAAACTGTGGGTCAATTGAAACTTAGAAATTTGTCAAAAATAGCCCTTGTTCACATGTGTTTTCTCTTATTTTGGTCTGCGTGTAAGTGTCTATTTTTGATGGGATTCTATTTTTGGATTATTTTGTCTATATTTGGTCTATATTTCCTCGAATTTACTGGATATTCCCTTAGCCTAATTCTTTCGGATATTCTTTTTTATCTGCGGATTTCCTTTGGTCTCGAATTTTCATCGGATATTTTGCTTTGCCTGTATATATTATCTTCGGGTTTTTTGGCTATCTCCTTGGTCTTATATTCCTTTGGATTTCTTTCTTGCCAATTTTTCTGATTTTATTCTCTTAGGTTCTTATGTCTTGCCCCATGGATTTACCTTTGGTTTTCATGCGGACTTTTATTATCTCCTTGGCTTTATTATTTTCTGCCCCTTGATTTGTTTGCATTTTTCCCGAAGGATATCTTTCCTTCTATATTTTTCTTTTCCTTCTTTATTCCCTCGGGTTTTTTCGCTTTGACTTCCTGCAGGCTTTGTTTGGTCCATTTCCTTTGGAACTCCGTTGACCCTTGGTTTATTCTTTCCTTTGGACTTTTATCTTGTGGAAAAAATGTTAGTCTCCTCTGTGTTTGACAATTATTTCGAAGGAAACCTTCGGACTCTTCCTTGGCACCTACTTCGGATTCTTCATTGCTTGTTACTTATAAAAAGAGATAAGTCATTCACCCTGGGAAACCCGAAATGCACTATCTTGAGTAATTCGGGTTTCTAAACCCGAATTACTTCTACTGATAAAACTTTTATAAGCAAAGCACTTCTCAAAACCCGATTTGCACTGTCAAGAGTAATTCGGGTTTTCCAACCCGGATTACTTTTGTTGATAAAACTTTCATAAGCAAAGCATTTCTCAAAACCCGATTTGCACTGTCAAGAGTAATTCGGGTTTTCCAACCCGGATTACTTTTGTTGAGGGGTTTCAACTGCTGATTACTCATAAAGTGAAATAAGTTGCGTCTCTTGTAAAACCCGAAGACTTCTCCTTCCAAAAAACCTGGAGTCTTCTGCTGTGTAAAACCCGAATTCTTGCTTGAATGCCCACCCTCTCACACTTAGGGAAAATTTTGGTATGTAGGCCAAAAAATGGCCAATAGGCCCAAAAGAAGATGACATTTACTCTTCAAACTTTCCTGGGAAGGGGGCATTTATGCACTGTCTCCCTTAATGACACTTTCCATAAGCCCGAGCAAATCTTTAAAGTTGGAAAACTTTGCTTCAACAAATGGCTTTATGAAAATGTAACTATTCAGCCACTAGTCCTGTAATATCAGACATCCAACATCCCCTTTTGAATGCACTGTCAAATATACTGCTGATAAATCTTAATATGCCTGGTCTTGCCATCCGCAACTAGATTATGAGCAACCTGCATATCTCCTTGGCTTCACAAAAGATTATGGTTGGCTGCCCTTTTGGAAGTTCAAGCTCACTTGACAACTGACGGACACATGTTGCTTATTATGTTGCATATACAACTACTCCATACTCCACCTTAGTAGTGGACAGTGCAATTGGTTGTTGTGTCTTGCATGGCCAAGAAACCATATTCGATCCAAGATAATAATCAGAGACAAGATTAGACTCTTGCTTATCCACATGCATGCTCAATTTGAATTTGTATAGTCCACTAGGCATCTATCACCTCCTCTAGAATACTTGATCCCACGCTGATGAGTACCTTGAATAAACCTCACTATCCTTATGACTACTTGCTAAAGGCTTTCCCTCGGCTCTTGCATAAACTTGGAAACAAAATTGAATGTAAAGGCAATATAAAGGGGGAGGAAAGAAACACAACTTTGAACCAAGCTTCCCCTATTTGATGAGCTTTTCCTCTTCAGCAATCAAGGGTGAACATAGACCATCAAATATTCATATATTTCCCACCTCCTTGCACAATGGCTCTAGTGGAAAGTAAGGAGGAACGAAACACATCATAAGGTTTCAATAATAATCTTGGTCACTTGGTTGTCCTTCATCATTGCACTGGTTCAATTGATGCAAAATATCCTTCACTTGGCCCAAAAAGTCCTGATTGGTTCAAAATCCAATGCATGTAGCAATTGTAATTCCTTATCCAACTTGATAACCTGCGTCTCAACTACCTTGTTGAAAAATTGTAATTGATAATCCCATATCTCCTTACGGGTCTTCTTTTCCTTGATATAGAAATGAAGCTTAGGTACCAAATGTGCCTTGATAGTTGTTTTTGTCGAATCAAATCTGTTGTTGTATGCATCCTTCTTCTTGAGCATTGTAGGAACAATTTAGGTTGCATGTACAATTTACTACAAACCTAAGTCACAAGGTTCGAGTTCGATGAGGGTAAAATTTGGTTCAAGTTCACTAGTGGATAAAGTTCGAAAAAAAATTTGCCATTAAGTTTGAACCATGGGAAAACATAAATTATATGATATATATATATATATAAATTAATTAAAATAAATAAAAAACTAAATTAAAATTAAAATAATTATAAACAATTTTAAAAAATAATAAAAATAAAAATAAGTAAAAACAAAATAAAAAATAAAATAAGTTAAAAAAAACAAAATAATTAAAATTAGAATAATTATAAATAAAATGAAATATATAATAAAAACAAAATAAAAAGCAAAAACATAAAAAAAAAAAAACGAATTTTAAATAAATAGAAAAAAAAAACTAAAACAAAGTTTATTGTTTAAAAACAAATAAGGTAAAATAAAAACAAAAAACTCTACCTGTAGGATGTTGTCGTGCACTCCTCGTCCCAGCCACGGTCCAGGCACCAGCCATGTCCCAGCACCAGCAGCCACAACCTAGACAGCAGCAGCAGCGACGACGTAGACAGCAGCAGCGACAGCACCAGCAGTGACATCCTCGGCAGCAACTATGTCAGTTACAGATCGCGTGAATGGCTCCACAGTGACTCCCGATTCCCTCCATGAACGCAGCGATGAACACAACCCACACACATGTAGACCCATAGGCACATGGAAAAAAGCACAAACCAAAAAATGACGAACCCTATGAAGTTTGGCGATTTTTTTTTTGCTGCATGAAAATCGGTGAATTTCGTATTTCATTCAAAAAATACGGCAAACCTTATGACTTAGCTACAAACCCTTTCCCATCAAAGACATCTCCATTGCAGACTCTCAGATTTGATAATTGCGCCGTCATGATAAGCACCCTTGGAATCGGCTTCGTACTTTGGCATGATCAAGGACAAGCTAGAAGTCTATGAATGCAAAAATAAACACCACCACTATGTAGAGCCCCAAAATACCTTTCCAATGCTTCAAACAGGAGGTCAAACTGAGCCCATGTGACCAACTTATTCCCTTCAGAAGTTCAGTTATGAAGTGTGTATATCCCCTTGAAAATTTTTCAAATTTAAATTTTTTAAAAATAACAAATACAAATTTCAGCAGAATATCACTGGAATACATCATGTGTTGCCACCTGATTCACTAGATCTGAAATTGCTCTCACATTGCGACTTGGAACCTCTGCAGCCTGGGTGATTGGACACTTCCCGACTGTGTGGTTACCATAGTTACCAGATTCAGCCACATCTGGCCGAAATCCGGAACGTTTTGCATTTTTGCGGGCTTCCGGACTAATAAATTCGGTTCGCCGTATTTTTCAACATTAAAACTGTGTTGCAGGTACCGGTACGTCCCGGGTACGTCTCGAAGGCGTCTGGAAAGGTACCCACAGGGAGAAACAATGGAAGTCAACAAAAAAATTTAGAAAATGTAAATCTAGTCCGAACCCAACAGTATATATATAAAATAAACATTTAAGTATAAGTTTATACTTTTAAGTTATATTTTATTTATATACTTTCAGGATGTTTGAGAAGGGTTTCGGACTGCTAGGAGCTATAATGCGAATTCTAGGTTTTGGAGGATCCTATCATATTTCAGAGTTACTCAGATTCCAAGGTTTCAGGGTTTCAAACTTAGCCATATTTCAGGTTTTCAAGATTTCAAGGAGACATCATAGGAGGTATGAAGGCTGCATGAAGGGATGTATGCGTGATAGAATAGTATGAGAATATCTCTCGCAAAGTGCCACAAGCCGATCCCACCCCATTCCTAGTGCGCCCCTCAAGGCATGCACTCTGTGAGATTCAATGCACCGATGAGCCCTTGTGAGAGAAAGTGTCAGTAAATGATAAAGTTGAAAAATAGTGGGAGTGGCATTCATGATTTTGTGGGCAATCGAGATGATTTATTCTAGATTTGAATGTACATTTTGTCTTTGAAGTAATGAATGAATGAATATTATATAATTTTAAGTGTTTTATCATTTATAGACAAATATTTTCATACTATGTAGTTTCAAGTGTTTTACTAAAAAAATGAGTAATATACAATATATATATATACACACACACACACACATACATATAGATGTACCCACGATGTATCCAAATCAAGGTTTTTGAAAAATGGCGTCCCCGCGTACTAGAGGCGTCCCCGTATCCGTACCCGTACCCAAACAACATAGCATTAAAATAAAAGAAGAGTCAAAAGTCGTAGAAAATAGTCAATAACCCTAAAAATACTGCTGCAAACCCTAATTTTTTTAATTTATAGCACTCTTCGTGAAACAAAATGAAACACAGGGCCGCCGAGTCACTGTGAGTGAGAGATTGAGTTGTGAGGAGTTCACAGTCACGTAGAGGGTGGAGAGCAGGGGATGCGTTCGAAGATGCGTTCGAAGGTGGAGTGGCTCCCATTTTGCTTGCCCGCGAGTGGTCTCAACACTGGGGGAGAGTGGCCTAGTGGTTTAAAGCAGCACAAGAAGACATTGTTAGCATGGATCCCCATTTATGGTGGCAGAGGTATGGTTCTTCTACTCCGGATTTCAAAAGCCTGCCGTGCGTGTCCACAGTCAATGTGCCAGTGCTTTTGCATGCGAAAGAAATTGGAGCATGCATGATTTGATCCATACTAATAAGAGAAACCGACTAGGAGCCAAAAAGTTGTCAGATCTTGTGTTTGTTCATAGCAATTTAAGATTGCTTGAGCACAATCTTGCAAAAGAAGATGACAATCTTCATCTTGGAGAACCATCATTTGAACGAGTTGAGAAAAATATTGATAGTGTTGATGAGCTAGATGGAGGATTCGTTGATGGTGCTAGTGCTAGTGCTAGTTTTGATTTTGAAGTTGGGTTTGATGTTGCAAATGTTTGAAACTTAAGTTCTATATCAATTTTGAGCTTAGGCTCTAAACTATGAATATTTTGCTATCTTTTAATGTAATTCAAGTTTGAAATTCTTATGCATTTCTTATTTTGGCAAGTGTTAAATTAATGTTCATTCCTTAGTAGATTGAAATATTTTGCATATATATATATAATTTTATTTTCTGAACCGAATTTTACCTGATTTTTTTCCGGATTTTTTCAAAAATTTCGCATTCTGCATTTTTTCCGCCTTCCGAACGCATTCGGATTTCCGAACCTGGTAACTATGGTGCTTACTGTACTTGTTTTACTGATTGTGTGTACTTGTCAATGTGGCATTGCAACTTTGATGGTTGTGTTTGGTCAAATGAAAAAATATGCGCAATGGCACTTAGACATGTCAGCAGTTTGAATTATTTATTGACTTTCCAAGTCAGTCGTATGGAACCAAACAAAACCAACCACTTTTCCACCAATCACATGTTTCCAGTTGTCATGCTCAGTAGCTGGTAGGTCACCATGTGTCAACCGGCCGACTGCCCCACACACAAGTGCCTAAGTGGGCGGGAATTTGAACACTTAACCTCTCGGAAGGCAGGGAACACCCTTGCCAACATGGATAGGTGCGCATTTATGTTCACTAAGGGTGTTGCCGACTCTTATACAAGATTCTGACAACCCTTGGAGCGACATCACAACCTTGCCACCAACTGCTGCAGCTACTAGCAACACTCTTCATGTTTTGGTCCACCCTTTGCCACTGACACAACCTTCAGCTGCTGCCATTGCCAATGGAGCTCATGGTGCTACTTTTCTGAATCGTGTCACTAGACTGTTGCTTGAAATTGCCGTCAGAGCTACACCCAACAACCACTCAACCTTTGTGGCTCTGCCCATACACCACCATGTGACATCCAATTGACCTTCAAATTTAACCTTTACAGTTGAGGTCCTTGATGGGGAAATCTTGTGAAGTGCAAAAAGGTAACCCCTGACGATTTTCCTCGAGTAATCCCAATATGTTATCAGATCTGGAAAATTCTATTGTATGACAATGGTTGCAGTATAAACCCATAAAACCCTATACAAACAAATTCTTGCATCAAAGGATCAAAACAAAGGCACTGCTCTCCAAACAAACACTCCACTCCTAAAATAATCTGCAAGAACAACAGATCTGCTCACCAAAAATATCCTTTGCTCCACTAATTTGCCATATCTACTTTCTTCTTTAGAAAATTGATTCCTATTAAATGCAAATTGCAACCAAATATCTTGTTGTGATATCACTGAATCTTCGTGCACCAATTTTTAGCCAAGGGCCAAAACTTTGTGGTTTAAGCCCTAGGCTCTAATACCATATGAGAATTAAGTGCACAATCCCTTGATTGCCATAAACAAAAGTCCACAGAGGAAAAGATATTAGAAAAGAACACCAAGATAAGGTGAGTGTCTTTTAGGGCACCCAAGCACATGAATGCTCAATATAGAAAAAGAATAGAATTACAATGTGACATGTTGTTTTGGTGGGCAAAGCCTATTTATCTATAGACCTAAACTTGAGATGATTTAGGGAGAGTCAAGGCTCTATGGCCTCAACGTTCTATGGCCTACATCCCAAGGCATGTTACCTGTTATCACATAGGATTGCACTTGTCTTGATCCTGTAGCTTGTTGTGCAATTGCCTAATGATACAATGGAAAAACCTCCAAAGCCGTGGGACCTTGGCAATTTGAGATTAATCTTTGGAGAAGGCTGGCTTCTTTTCACTAAATCTGATGCAAACTGATAAAATACCAATTTTGTGGGAATTTTGCTCTTTGGTGTTTTTGAATCATAAACTAGGGTTTTGATAGAGAAAAGGGTTGAAGAATTGAAATTTGCAGAAAACTTAAAATATCGTGATTGCACCAAATATTTTATAGTGGATCTTAATGCTTGCTTGATAAACACAATAGAGTAGAAAATATGTTGAATTTGTTTCAACACAAACTTATGCAGATGAGAAATTAGAGGCAGTGTTTTAGCTATCCTTCACAAAAGGGAAAAGGATCTTTATTCCAAACAATATTTTCAAGAGGGTAAAATACCAGAGATGAATTTCTTGAAACTGAAACAAAGAGACAGATTCCACAAATAATCAAACAACTTGCACACACACATAGATCTCTCAAGACAAAAAAGACAAATCTTCAATTTTATTTCTCTCCAAAGGTTACAACTTGTAGTAAATACATTCAAAATGCAAAAAATATAACTAGCAGCAAAAAGATAGATTGGGCCACGGAGTCTGTCCATTTTTATACAAAATATGTCATAGAAGACATGTCAAAACTTGAACGCCCAGTTGAAGGAGATCATGCAATTCTGAAACCCTCATGCAAAAGAGGCGAGTTCTTCTATTTTTGGCGTTTCTGAACTTGTGGAACCGCTGAAAAATGGCATGCATGAGCTGGGTGTGATTCTTGGTGTAGCATGGCGTGGCTAGAAGTGTTGAATCTCCATGCAAGGCTTCTTCATCTGGTAGTCGCTGAAAATAGCTTCCTCATGCAAAAAGAGGTGCCCAAAATAGAACTGGACTCTTCAAAATAAAAGATAACTTTGAAAATAATTCAAGTTACTTTTCCATGCAAAAACTCCAAGTTGCAAAAACATAAGTGAGACTCTTACAACTTTTTAAGTCTATCACTTTTGCCAAAATGAGCCGTGCAATCTGCACTCATGATTTTGCACTTTTCAACGATTCATATTTATCAAAATGGAAAGTGCAATTTGCATTTGTGCTTCTTCAGCTTTCTTGTACTTCTGTCTCTTATTATTTCATAGTAATCCATTTATTGTTGCAATAACCTTGTTGCCCTTGGATTTGAACCTCATTTCCTAAAGTTATTACTTGTGAGAAACCAACTGTAACAACTGGTGGGATTTGCAGGTGTTTGAAGCATTAAATTCTCCAGTGGAACTAGGAGGTGTTTCGAGTAGGTAAAAGTTCTGGTGGAACTAGGAGGTGCTGGAAGCATGTTAGGCCTCCGCCGTGTTTGAAGCACATCAGATTCTGATGGAAGTGGAAGGTGCTTGAGGCAGGTCCACTTTCCGTGAAGGCTTAAGAGTTTGCAAGAGTTTCAGGATGCACATAGTAATTTTTCAAAGGATAAACAATTCGTAAAATGACCTAGTTTTTATAGGAAAAACCCCTGCATTAATTGCAGCTATAGTGGTTGGTGGCGGAGGTTGGCCTTGCTTGAAGCAAGTCCACTCTCCGTGGGAATGAGTGATAGGTTCAACGGAAGGTGGAACCCATGGGGCACTTTGCATGTTTGAAAATGTGCAAAGTGCACTCGGAGTTCCGCATCCCATGGTTTGGTGTTTTGGCGGAAGGCGGAGACTATCGTGTACTTTGTACGTTTCACAACGTGCAATGTGCACCTAGAGCTCCAGGTTTTGCGAAAAGGGGGGGTTATAGGTTTAGTGGGATCTGGAGCTTGTCGTGCACTTTGCACGTTGTGAAAATGTGCAAAGTTTACGCCAAGTTCCAGATTCCATCGACTTCAGTGCGTGGTGGGATTCAGAGGCCGCCATGCATTTTGCATGTTGTGAAAACGTGCAAAGTGCATGGTGAGTTTCGGGCTCCGTCAGTTTCTTAGGTGTTGGTGTTTCGCGGGATTCGGATCCTGAAGTGCATTTTGCATGTTGTGCCAATGTGCAAAGTGCATTCCTGGTTTCAATTTCTGTCAAAAGAAAATTTGGGTGCTTTGTGGGACTCGGAACTCGCAAAGCAATTTGCACAAATGCAAATTGCATCCAGAGTTCTGGATTCTGCAAGGAAAAAAAGAAAGGTGGGTTTTTTTTGGAGGCTTAAGGGTTTTTCCTAAAAAACAAAGGGGGACTCCCTTAGGATATCAGATGTAATGATATTTTTGTGACAAAAATATCAACATTTTTGGCGACTAATCATTGTCAATCCAGTAGCCTTCTAAGACATTGGGCATGGAGTCAACTTGATACTGACAAACTCTAACCTAGGGAAGAACAAACTGGGACTTGCCTAGACACGATCAAAACAGGAAAATAGACAAACAAAACAAGGAGAAAACAACACAACCCATGCCACAGGCACTTGAAGACGGTAAAAACTACTAAAACTATTTACAATGTGCGTGCAGACACTTGGAGGAAAGAAACATCTAACCTACCCTAAACTAACCAATGAAAAAGCCATCTAAACAAAGCCATTGATTCGCTATACAAAATAACTGCCCTTTCTTACCAATCTAATATGCTTTACATGCTTGAGGGCAACCAACCGAATATGGAGGAGTGAATGGTCAACAAATTGATGATATACTTCTCCAATTATAAGAATATAAACAAACTCACCCAATCTGATTGGTTAAACATAAAATTGTCTTGGAGTGGATAGACAAGCTGATCCTGCCCTTTTTGTGTTTTGATGAAGCACATGTGATGGTCCCTCCTTGATGGCTTCCAACCGAGCTAGGTACCTGATAGGGCATCCTTTTGGCAAGACAAAGTTTGAGCAATCATAGTTGTCCTCCCTTATGCATTTTGCTTCTCCATCATCTTGCTGATTGGGATGCACCTGCCCAAGTGATTGAGTTGGGAACACATTTGCTTCCTCTTGTTGTTCTTGATGCTCATGGTTTTCTCCTTTAATAGATGTTAGTTTAATGCCAATGCTCGAACAAAATTCATCTGGTTCATCCTAAAAGAAATCTTCCTCTAGCTGCTCTTCGTTAAACTGCATGAGAGGCCTCATTACAACTTCATGTCCGACCTCATCTTCTTTCATACTGAATGGAAGCTCATTTATCCAAGAGAGTGCCTCATCATCTCGCCCCTACGCACTACCCTGCTGTGCAGGCTGATTTTGTTCATCCTCTTCTTGGAGCAACTCTGAAATTTCTGATTTAGTGGCACAAAGAGGGCTCTCAATGATGATTTTCTCATCATACTCACTTAAAATATCCTCCTCCTTGTCTAAATGGTCTTCACTTGCCTTCCATACAACTGGTCCTCCTTTGAAAAGGGAGATGGTGGGAGGGCAAGAGGTTTCAACTGGTGCAGAGGAAGAGGATTTTACAAGGTTGGGCATTGTGAAGTCGGGATGCATGGTCCAAGAAGGCTGCCATGACTGCGTTTGGGGTTTTTGAGGAGGAATAGGGGCAGTTTCTTTCAAGGAAGGGGGGCCTCTGAATCTTGGAACCTTGAAATCAGGGGATTTACTTGAAAATGCAAATGATTTATCTTGCCTGAAGCTAGGAAAGGGAGTGGAGGTGGTCGACTGCGATTCAATTTCTTGCATTTGTGCAAGTAACTTATGCATCTGCTCCTCCTTAGCTGCGATTTGCCTAGCCAAGCACTCTTCTTCATATTTGCATTGTCCCATCACCTCCTGCTGCTGTGTGTACTGTTGCCTATTATACTCCTCTCTTTCAATCTCCATCAATGGTCTTTGAAAATTAAGTTGTATATCACTAATGCTCTGTTGGGGCTGATGCAAGGGTAATAATGCAGATTGGGAGCAAGGTAGCCTTCTTGACGCTGGTCATAGGTGCGAACAGGTTTCCAAGAAGGCTGAACTGGGGTTTAAGGGAGGTAATTATTATGTAAATGAGGATATCCTGCTGAGACAAGGCTATTTGGGATAAAACGGGTAGCATTTTCAGTCTGATATGGATGGTATGAAGGCATAGAAAATGCATTTTGACAAGTATGAGGGGAAAAGACATTATCCATGATAGCTTGAGACATATTAGAGCATTCAATGAAGGAACAATCAGGGCTGCCTTTTCACTAATAAGCGCATACCAGCAGAGTCACTAGGTGATTAGATTAATTCAAAAAAATGGAAAACACCAAGAAGATCACCTAAATCCCGATCTTTGATAATCTTTAAGAGCTTGGACTGTTTAAACCACTATATTTGATCTTTGGAGTCGCCATGGGGTTGAATATACTGCCTTGAATGCCAAGATGCATTGAAGAACACACCAAAATCCTTCAATGGATGATGTAAGGATCATCAAATTCGGGTCCCACCGGGCGTGCCAAAAACTGTTATCACATAGGATTGCCCCTGTCTTGATCCTGTAGCTTGTTGTGCAATTGCCTAATGATACAATGGAAAAACTTCCAAAGCCGTGGGACCTTGACAATTTGAGGTTAATCTTCGGAGAAGGCCAACTTCCTTTCACTAAATCTGATGCAGACTGATAAAATACCAATTTTGTGGAAATCTTGCTCTTTAGTGCTTTTGAATCCTAAACTAGGGTTTCGATGGGGAAAAGAGTTGAAGAATTGAAATTTGCAGAAAACTGAAAATATGGTGATTGCACCAAATATTTGATAGTGGATCTTAATACTTGCTTGATAAACACAATAGAGTAGAAAATATGTTGAATTTGTTTCAACACAAACTTATGTAGATGAAAAATCAGAGTCAATATTTTAGCTATTTTTCACAAAGGGAAAATGATCTTTATTTCAAACAATATTTTCAAGAGGGTAAAATACCATAGATGAATTTCTTGAAACTGAAACAAAGAGAAAGATTCCACAAATAATCAAATAGCTTGCACACACACAAAGATCTTTCAAGACAAGAAAGACAAACCTTCAACTTTATTTCTCTCTAAAGGTTACAACTTGTAGTAAATACATTCAAAATGCAAAAAATATAACTAGTAGCGAAAAGATGGATTGGGCCACGGGGTCTGCTCATTTTTATACAAAATGTCATAGAAGACATGTAGTTGTCAAAACTTGAACGCCCAGTTGAAGGAGATATGCAAATATGAAAACCTCATGCAAAAGAGGCGAGTTATATTTTTGGCATTTCTGAACTTGTGGAACGGTTGGAAAATGGCATGCACGAGCTGGGTGTGATTCTTGGTGTAGCATGGCGTGGCTAGAAGTGTTGAATCTCCATGCAAGGCTTCTTCATTTGGTAGTCGTTGAAAATAGCTTCCTCATGCAAAAAGAGGTGCCCAAAATAGAACTAGACTCTTCAAAATAAAAGATAACTTTGAAAATAATTCAAGTTACTTTTCCATGTAAAAACTTCAACTTGCAAAAACATAAGCGAGACTTTTACAACTTTTTAAGTCTTTATCACTTTTGCCAAAATGAACCGTGCAATCCGCACTTCATGATTTTGCACTTTTCAACAATTCATATGTATCAAAATGGAAAGTGCAATTTGCACTTGTGTTTCTTCAGCTTTTTTGTACTTCTGTCTCTGATTATTTCATAGTAATCCATTTATTGTTGCAATAACCTTGTTGCCCTTGGATTTGAACCTTATTTCCTAAAGTTATTACTTGTGAGAAACCAACTGTAAACGCTGGTGGGATTTGCAGGTGTTTGAAGCACTTCAATTCTTTGACGGAACTTGGAGGTGTTTCGAGCAGGTAAAAGTTTTGGCGGAATTAGGAGGTGTTAGAAGCACGTCGGGCCTCCGCAGTGTTTGAAGCACGTCAGATCTTTGGCGGAAGTGGAAGGTGCTTGAGGCAGGTCCACTTTCCGCGAAGGCTTAAGAGTTTGTGGGAGTCTCAAGACGCACGTAGCAATTTTCCAAATGATAAACAATTTGTAAACCCTTGCATTAATTGCAGCTATGGTGGTTAGTGGCGGAGGTTAGACTTGCTTGAAGTAAGTCCACTCTTTGTGGGAATGAATGATAGGTTTGGTGGAACCCATGGGGCACTTTGCGCGTTTGAAAACATGCAAAGTGCACTCAGGGATCCACATCCTGCGGTTTGGTGGTTTGACAGAAGGTGGAGACTATTGTGCACTTTGCATGTTTCACAACGTGCAATGTGCACCTAGAGTTCTAGGTTTCGCAGAAAGGGGGGGTTATAGAATTTAGTGGGATCCAGAGCTTGTTGTGCACTTTGCACGTTGTGAAAACATGCAAAGTGCACGTCAAATTCTGGATTCCATCGGCTTGGGTGCATGGCAGTATCCGGAGGCCACCATGCATTTCGCACGTTGTGAAAACGTGCAAAGTGCATGGTGAGTTCCGGGTTACGCCAATTTCTTAGGTGTTGGTGTTTCGTGGGATTTGGAGCCCGAAGTGCATTTTGCATGTTGTGTAAATGTGCAAAGTGCACACCGGGTTCCGGTTTCCGCCGAAAGGAAATTTAGGTGCTATGCGGGCCCTGGAATCCGCGAAGCAATTTGCACAAGTGCAAATTGCATCCAAAGTTCCGGATTCCGCAAGGAAAAAAGGAAAGATGGGTTTTTGGGAGGCTTAAGGGTTTTTCCTAAAAAAACAAAGGGGGTCTCCCTTAGGATATCAGATGTAATGATATTTTTCTGACAAAAATATCAACATTACCTAAAGGTATACCGCAAGATTTGTAATTCAATGGGCCTGATAAGACTGATTTTATTACTCTAACGTGAAGTTGCCCAAAGAGTGATGTTTATCTCAGCCTCACAGTTTGATATAGCCTTTGTCATGTTGTTCTTAATTTTAGCGGCCATCTGGAGTTGCCATGGCCTTGAGATTTTCTTTCCTTGAACGCCATACTTTTATATGATAGCTGGTGATGAGGTTTTGACTCGCTGCTAATATGAATAATTGATTCCTGATTTTACCTTGAACCTTGATCATAGTTTCATAGTGGATGGATGGTCTGTTTATTAGTCTTCCAACACATGGTTATTTGATACATTTCCCACATCCATTGTAGTGGGTCTTTTTTTAAAAATAGTACTAGCATCCTCTTTTATTTTAAACAACTTCTAAGATAGTGCCTTTTGTTTCAATGTTTGAAACAGATGTATTCAACCTTTCTTTGGGATATGTGCAATGATTGCTTGACTATTTGAAGGGACTGATTTGGCTGGGGCATCTTTTGGCTTCATTGGAATGTGAAAGGTTCATAGCCCTTCTTTTGTGGATTTGTCTTTAGTTGTAGTTCGTCCTTAGATAACTTGGTCACTTCATAGTTGGTCTATGTGGTGTCCTGGCCTCTCAGATCTGTTGGGCAGTGTCTTTGATTTGATGATGCCAACCTATGTAAAGTATGCATGATCCAGATGATTAGGAACTGATGTACCTTGTGTTTCACATCTTGGATGTATGGCATACACTTTGATAGTTCACAAATATTTTCTCATACTCTTTCACTGTCATTTGTCAATGTTCCTTTAGTTTCTCACTTCGGATGTATGGTACATATTTAAATAGTTCACAATTTTTTTATCGTACTCCTATATAGTCATTTGTCCGTGTTTGGGATCATGGTAGTCATTCTCTTCCGTTCAAGACAATGCTCCAAAAGATTATTTTGTTTAAAGTGTTTACAGAACTTCTCTGTCCCAACCTTTCGTTTTCAATTTTATTCCTTATGCTCTTTGGTCCTTTGAAAAAAGGGCACTTGCTGTCAAGTTGTAGGGGTTGATTCTTGTGTTCATATTACTTAACTGGCTATTAGATGTTGAAATATTTTTCTGTGTCCACCATCCACGTGTTTTCTTAATAGACTGTCAAGCATATTATCGACTTAATAAACATGACTCACTCAGAAATATCATCGAGCTAATGCCTTTATGCTTGTCAAAGAAGGTGATAAAATCATATTAAATCATGGCATAACAACACAATAAAAACATAAAATACACTCCAAACAATAATGCAAATGCAACTGATCATTGGTAGTATAAATTTCCTTTCTACTGAAAATGGGTATTGATTTGTCATCACTGCTATTGGCTTCCTCTCCTCCCCATGCTCATTCGAGAAGAGACTCCGGAACCTCGCAAGACAACACAAAAAAAAAAGAATCAATAGCGTCAAGAAACAGATAATAACCTACATTGCCGATATGGATATGGGTATGAGAATCAGATACGTGGTACAGGGATCTTTTTTTGGGGCTTGGATACGTTTTTGGATACGGCCATACAAAAATATATATAAAAAATAAAAAATAAAAAATATAAAAATATAGCCATATAAGCAAAATTAACCACATAATATGCATAGAGGAAACAAAATAAGTTAAATAACCACAAAACATACTCATAATTCAATGTCAAATATCATAATATTCAATGGTCGAACTTAGATTAGTTTTCTAAGAGGTACATAGTGCAAATGTTACAATGTATGGACAAAAATAAAAACAAATCATCGTATTCATGATTCACTATATTCATTTTCGTCTTCAGCTGCGATGTCCTCATCATCATGTGGTAAAATGAGTGTGAATGTGTTGTTTTCTTTTGATAAAATGAGTGTGAATCTGCTTTTAGGGTTGAGAATCCACTTTATTTTGTTTGTAATTGTTTTTTGAGGTTCATGTTTGACTTTTCATGCAGCGAAATTGAAAAAATAAATAAAAAAACACGTTTTGACCGTGGATACGCAGCGGAAATGCTTCGTGTATGCTCTTGCCCCTGCAGGTATGCCCAGATATGCCCCTGGACGTATCCTGGCATACCCACAGGGGCAGGAGTGTGCCCTGGACGTTTCCTCTGCATATCCCCCCTCGTATCGTACCCAAACTCGAATCGTATTGTACCCTAGGGCCTGCAGAGCAGTATCAGGGAACATAGATAATAACCATCATAATTACATAACTGAAACATCATGTCAAAAAATAAATGTAAACCATAATGAACATCATATGCTAATCATCATCAGAACGAGTCATAATACAACATCATCTAAGTAATTACATTCAATAACTTATTTCCAATATGTAATGAGCAATCCCTAATACCTGACTTAAATAATATAAAGAAAAGCAGTGAAAGGTAGCCTGGAGATAAATACTATCAACCAGAGTCCAAATTACTTTCAGAACTCGATTTCAAATAGATAAGTCAAAAGCATATTCACTGGGGATATGACAAATTTTTATGAATGGTTTTGCACCATCAAAGGATAGTTTTTGCATGTAGTTTCCAGGCCATTTACATGGCTAATGCTTTGTTAAACCGCTTGACATCTTTGAAGTTAAGCCTCCAAGAGCTTTAGGTCTATTAATTTGTCCCTATGAAACAATGGGTCCTTGAAAGCTTTGTGAAGGCAGTGACGAAGGAATTTGCATTGTATGTGAATAATGTCTTCGGCAGCTATTTTGGAGATGGGAAGCATTAAGAGGAGGGACACAGACATGACCTAGAATAATAACTTGATCAATTGCACCCTTCCTGCTAATGAGAGCCATTTGTTAGTCCAAAATCAAAGCTTACGCCTGATAGTTTGCTCAAGCCCTAGAGAGTAGTTTGGATGGATCTGAGGTGGATTGGAAAGTTGTGGTATTTGGCTGGCAAGTAAGCTTCCATATAATCAGGGATATTTAAAATGGATTTTCTCCTACGAGGTGGCACATTATATACCTCTTGACTAGATGCAAGTTGATAGTTCTTGAGTATTTCATGCAGATTCCTATCTCTCGAAGAACTAGGGAAGGATCAACGTGTCATCTGCAAATTGAAAATTGAAAGGCTAAGTTTTTATCGTGAAACTGTCTAGAGTATTCCTTTTTGATAGAAATAGTTTATTCGCTAGTTCCCTATTATATTTAGTAAAACATTTGAACAATAATTCTCAATTATCTTTATAGGATTCACGTAATACTTCACATAGATTTTGACTTAACCTCGAGAAAAGGATCACTTAACCCATCTTTTATATTGCCCACTTAATACTAGCATTTCTATATGACTTTTCCATAAAAACTCAAAATCGATTCAAATTTAAAACTCAGACTAAAAACTTTCAACTTACCTTTTGCTCAATTTCTCTAATAGCAAGATTGTCCAGATTTGCCACCAAAGAAATCAAATTGACTTCAATCTTCATATGTTCATCTTACTGCAGTATTAAGGGCTAAGTTGTGTAAACCCCCTATGAACGTACTCAAATATGGCTTTTAGCGTGGTCATTGGCTTGCCACTTCCAAGGCATCATCCTTGGTACAACTTGACTGAGCTTGATCATAAAGTTTGTGTACTCCATTGAGGAGGTACATGTTCAAATCCGGAGGGTGTAGGGTATGGGCTTCCCCCATCCATACCCTACATTTTCGTAATACATTTACCTTTTATTTGCAAATTCTTGATGAATTTAACACAATAATAACACTGAAGAGTGGTATTATTTCTCCACGAGACATTTGAACCTTATACTAGACCTCGACCAAAAAAGAGAAACATGACTAACTTGCTATTTTGACTCTAAATAACTTCCATTACTTCATGACACAATTACTCAACACAATAATAACACTAAAGATTGGTGTTATTTCTCCATGAGACATTTGAACCTTATACTAGACCTCTACCAAAAAAGAGAAACATGACTAACTCACTAGTTAACTTCCATTACTTCATGACACAGTTACGTATAACTTGACTATTGCAAATGAATAATTATTTATTGTGGAAATTCTTTTACATTAGATGTGTTTCCGTCATAAAGGTGCTTTCCCTAGGGCAAAGATCAAGTACGTATTATATGTATGAGGTGAATAGCTATGTAATTATGCTGACAGGTGTCTTACAATGGCAGCTAAGGGGTGTTTGGGGGCTGTAATATCTATGAGTGCATACCAATTAATGGACGACCTTAAATTTGATGTCCATTTGACCTCTAAAGGCAATTTTCTTGAAATTTGGGATATCTTAGGCATATGAGTCTGATTTTTTTCCTGAAAAGATTTTTTCAAATCCAATGAAGTGGTGTAGCTATATTGAGGCTATCTATCACCAATCAACAAAAAAATCTAAGAGAAGCTGATGAAGTTAGATTGATATTTATCAACGTTTTTCAGATAAATTTATGTAAGATATATGTATTAGTGCTATTCTTGATGCCACTTGTGAGGAATTCTTGCATGTATGAAATGTTGTATGAGAAAAGAATTATGGGTAGATTGGTTAGTTGAGTTCTAGTCCCACCGTTTTGTACTTTTGGCACATGCACCTCTACATGTGTATGGAATGCAACCGAGGGTGGCATAAAGTTTTCCTATTATGCATTGACCATAGGCCTTACATGTCTCCCTCGGTTTATCCTTAAATGTATTTTTCTTTGCGTGTAAATCTCTTACATGTTTTCCTTCGTTCATTGTTGGGGTTATTTCTTGCACGTTGGCAGTTTGAGAAGGGGGAGGGATGAACCCTATACCATAGTAGTATGGTGTTACAGTTACTGATAGAGATGGTACACACTATTCATGGTTATAAGGATGTGTAGGCATTAAGTGAGCCACTTCTTTGTGATGTGTTGGTTTTATCTAATGTTGCCAACTAGGGAGCACTAGCTTTTGATTAGGTTTAAAAAATTCATTAGGATTTTCCTTGTTGAGTGTGTATTGGACGACCATTTTGTAATAGCACTTAATGATGCATACCCCTAGAACATAAGCCAAAATGTTTCCATAGGTAAACATATCCATCTATATCAAACCTTGTTTTCTTTGCATCCTTTTAAAATAAAGTTAAAAAGATCTTATTATAAAAAGGAAAAAAAGTGGGCTACATGAAAAAATCCATGGTATGGTATTAAAAAAGTCAGGGGAATTGTGTGTCATTGAATTTGTACCTTCTTTATAGATTTACAAAGTTGCATAGTAAAGCCTATGGGTGTTTAGAAGGATAGAAGTATTCAGTGTACTAAAAAATGCGGATACCTTCCGGGTACCCATGAAAAAACATTTTTTAATAGTCTGCAAGGTATACAGCCGGTTACCAGGCCAAAAACCATTGGTTTCATGGGGTGGTTACTCGTTGAAAACTGCGGTTTTTGACCTGGTAACCGGCCAAAAACTGGGAACCAAAAACATACAAGTAAAACGTGAAAATCAAATTGTGATCCATGGGTTTTTATTCTGCTACTGTCATTTTTGCCCGTTGCTGCTTTGCTGGATGCATTTTGCTTGTGCGTGACTGCGAGTCGGAGTCCCATAGTCACAAGATTCGCCGAATTTTGGGGATAAAATTTGAAGTTCGCCATTTTTCATTCCGTCACTAGAAAATCGATAAAATTTGCCAAATTTTTTTGGTGTGATTTTTTCCATTGTCTTTGTATTTCCTGACGTTGTACCCTGTGGGTGAAGGGACTGTGTAACTTGTGATTGTGTTTTGAGTTGGCACGTGGGTTTGAATGTGTTTTGAGCTGGCGCTAGTCGTGGCATGTGGGCTCGAATGCATGTTCTGAGTTAAATGTGCAACGATTGTTTACCAAAACATAGATGAGGAAGACTGTAGCGACATGGGGAAGAGGGGTTGGATTTAGCATTGGATGATATCCATGGATGACGTGGTCAAGTAAGTCATTTTAGTTTAGGGTTTTTACTTTTAGTTTTAATTATAGATAAGATAAGATAAGATAAATATATTAATATCCAACAAGTGACCACAAAAGTAGGTCAATGGGACTACAAACCCTGCAGAAGGCAGATACAAAGCATAGAAGCCAAAACACTTCTGAGAAGAACAAAAAGTAAAGAAAAGAAAGGCGAACACTAGAAGAGAGAGTAGAACCCATATAACCAGTGACCCAAGTGACAAGGGTGCACTGAGAACATACCGACCAGAAGAGGAAAGAGGAAAGAGGAAAGAGGAAAGAGGAAAGAGGAAAGAGGAGGGGAACATCACGGGATGGGCCCAACACTCCTATCACTCAAGGCCAACAAGATAGAACTCTAAATGAGAAGCTACCTGGAAGAAGTAGGAGGCAGTTGTCGCCTACTATGATACCGTCTGGAAATGGAAGAAGAATCCCTGAACTTGGAAGACTTGGTTTGTCTTCTAGTAAAAGGTCTAGAATGTATTTGATGCTGCGAACTGTGTGATGACCTGATCTCGAACAGATTTGAGGGTTGGGGCGTGGTTGTCCTCGCTCGGCCTCTTGGTGCCCCTCGTAGAAGGTAGCACTGTAAATAAATAAGTGATTAGACGGGTGGGGTTAGGTTTGGGAGGTGGCTGCTTCCTGTGCTCGCGGAACCTCATGGCCTCTTGTATATACAATGCTTGACACCGTTGGTCCTCTTATCTGAAAAAGTCGGTGAGAGATTGTGATCCCCTGAAAAGGCAATAAAAAGTACCTCTGATCTCGTAGTAAGTTGGGCACTTGAAGATAAAGTGAAATTCTGTCTCGGGTTCCTGTGTGTGGCACTGTTGATAGATCTTGATATCCTGATCTGGGTGATGATCCGTCTCGCATTGGACCCTGTGTGAGCCAACTCTGAACTGCCCTAAAGGGACGTGGAGGGAATGCATCCAATACCTGTGGGTATATTGGGGACGAACAATAAGATCATCTCGCAAAACTAGAAAATGCTCCGCATAAAAGGCCATCTTAGGTTTCAACCCCCCAGGGGGGTTCACCCAGGTGGTCAAGATGTGTTGTTTGTAGATATCGTCCTTGATGGACTTATTCAGTCCCTGTTTGGAAGGAAGGAGATGACCCGGAGCGTCCAGGGAGTATTGGTATGGAGGGAGGCGGTCAATCTGGATGTCAACCTTCCCCAAGAGATCCGAGACCTCGACATACCACCCACGACCCCAGTGGGGTGTGCCAGATTGAGCAATGGCCATCGAAGAGCAATAGGCTAGGTATGGATACCGACTCCGACCCTCAATGGAATCAACATAACACCGAATGCGGTGAAGGTAGGAGACCAGATCAAACATGCACTCAAGTCTGAGTGGGCAGGCCCCAAACTCTGCCAAAATGATATGCAAGGGGACAGTCTATTTGCCCCTGATGATCCTGCGAAGGAGTGTTTGAATCCTCTCCGTCAAAGCCTAGTCGGTCTCAACCAGGGAGGGGCCCCAAACAACTGATCCATAGAGTATAGTGGGTCTGATAATAGAGTCCATGAGTGACATCTTGGAGGAGATATCTTGAAAATGATGATGGAAGCATTGTCTCTCCAGGAGGGCGAGAGAACCATAACCTTTGCAGACACGAGGTTGGAGAGCCTGTCGCAAACTTCTTTTTATTTCTATCTTTTGTTTAATTTTTTTTTAAAATTTTGAACTTTATAATATTGTTTATTTTTTAATTATTTATATATATATATATATATATATATATATATATATATATATATATATATATGTATTTTTATAGGAGTTGTTTTAAATATTTTAAGTTTTATTTATAATTTATAATTTTAATCTATGTTTTAACTTATTACGTTTTCATTTTAATTTTGTATATAATTTATAATTTCAATTTATGTTTATGTTTATGTTTTTGTTTTTAATTTCATTTATATATTATTATTTTGGTTTAAATATTTTTATGTTTATTTTTTATTATTAACCTTTGCAGACACGAGGTTGGAGAGCCTGTCGCAAACTTCTTTTTATTTCTATCTTTTGTTTAATTTTTTTGTTATACACTTTTTTTTTAAAATTTTGAACTTTATAATATTGTTTATTTTTTAATTATTTATTAATATATATATATATATATATTTTTATAGGAGTTGTTTTAAATATTTTAAGTTTTATTTATAATTTATAATTTTAATCTATGTTTTAACTTATTACGTTTTCATTTTAATTTTGTATATAATTTATAATTTCAATTTATGTTTATGTTTTTGTTTTTAATTTCATTTATATATTATTATTTTGGTTTAAATATTTTTATTTTTATTTTTTATTATTTTTAATGTTTTTTATGTTTCGAATTTAATGACGATTTTTTTTCCGATTTTTATTCGAATTTGAATTCGAACCAAATTTCATCCTTGTCGAACTCGAACTCAAACCTTGTGATTGACTACGTCGGCTGTCGAGTACTGAGCTCCATTCATTGGTAAGCTTTGCCATGTTTCATCTTCAGGTTGATCTTAGTTGGATTCCTTGCTTCCTAGAAATTGTTGCAATGCATTCGAAGTTCATTCTGGGTCCTTCAAGTCCCATTGCATCCTTCTGTGTAATCTTCCTTCAAATCACAGTTCTCTTTGAGGCTATATTCCTTTATAAAATTCAAGTCACGTCTTATCTAGATCTAGTGGATTCCACTACTTGATAGTGCCGTCGCACTTTTACTCCCACCTTACAAAATTCAGGTTTTAGTATTTACCTTTACAAACATATATTCACAAAATTTAAGATTTAGATGCAAACCTTGGATGCAAGGTCAAAACTGGGCAGTTACACTTAGAAATATGTTTCATTGGTTGTTTGGTTATCATATTGTGTTTTACAGGATTGATCACAACTTCAGATATTAAGTAAGTTTTTAAGCTGTAAATGAAAATTGATTACCGTCTCAATTTGGTTCACGTAATAAGTTAATTGCATTTGCCTGCCTTGTAAGAGTGCAGTGTTAGATTGCACAGAAGGGTGCAATGGGACTTAAATGATTCTTCACTTGAATTTTATAATACAAAGTTACTGAGTATAAGCTATTAAGCAATAATAACTGTCTGGACTCCTGCAATTTAATATGACTGTTTGAAATAGAGCATTCAACATTTACATTGTACTCTAATTTGCTTAAAAACTAATATAAAGCATGTTTGTGACTCTGAGTTATGTGTTCTCTGAATCTCTACAATCATTTCTTTAAATTCATTTAAAAAAAAAAAGTATTTCACTGTATTTAATGAATTTATATATATTTTTAAAGTAGCGATAAGTGCAGAGTAATTGCCATGTAATTGTCGACTCCTGAGTACGGGTCACAATTTTTGGTTGCCGAGTAATCGCGGTTCCCATTTTTTCCTACTATGGAAACATTCATTTGTTTCTTGTCATCTTTGAAGTCCACAGTGGGATCTTTAAAAAGTAAACCTAGCCTCACTATGTAGGGAAATTTGGCATACAACTAGAGCATTAGCCTTTTTTAAGGAGACACTCTTCTCCTCTAGAGTTTAGCCTTCTTAAGGAGGCACTCTTCTCCTCTGGAGTTAAGCTTTCACTAAGAGTATTTTGGATGCTTATTACTTGGTCAAGAGTTTATGCAATCTTTATATTTGCTTATACTTCTTAATGGAATCACACTATCTCTTGGACTCTTAACCCTAAAATCGAGTTTTTTAATCATTTTATTAACGGTTGAAAGGAGGACACACACACACACACACACACACACAGATAGTATTGGTAAATTAGTTATCCCTATTTCCAAGGGGTACATACTCTATTCCTCTATACATTCGAACTTGAATCTTTTCTATGGAGTACTTGGAAGCCTTCACCATCAAGGCCACTAAGGATGTCTATACTCCATTTAGCAATTTAAATGTTATATAATTGTTTTTATGAACAAATTCTCTTATATAAATCATTCAATAATGGAGAGTTCGAAAAACAAGGTCAAAGGATTCCAAAAAATGTGGGGGCCAAAAAATGGAAGGTTTATAGTGTGTATTTAAATAGGGCACTAGGAAAAGAAGGCTGAGAAATTAAACATGGTTGGGCCATAAATCATTAGATGGCCAATAAATGTAGGGGAGTGGAAACCTCTTACCTCAAATGTCTTAACTACTAACTAAAGCGTATATTAATGGTAAGTTCTTAAGATGTGTTTATGTAGTCAAAATGGGTAGATAGGTTAAAATCAACATTTTGAACTCCACAATGCAAGTTATACAAACAGGTAGATGATGGTAACACAACTAACCTAAGATACAACTGGAAGAAAATTTTCAAATTGCATTCTACTTTTGATTGTTGGAGAGTGATCTTGTCCTTCAAGGATTATGGAATTTTACAGTGGTGATAGGGAAGTCATTTTGTCATCGGAATTTGTCTTTTGGGGAGCACCTTGTTTTAGGAACTTGGGAACTTTTTGGGGCGCTTCTCCCATGCCCCCTTGATGTTCGTAAAAATAGACTTTGGGGGAACTCATCCTCTATCCTTTGAGATATATCCCCAAAAAAGGGGACTATAAGGAGACTTCCTGTGTTGCTATTTTAGGGAGTGATCGATGCGGTCAAAGATAAACTAAAGTAAAAGTTTAATAAATTTTAAAATTATATATATATATATATATATATATATATATATATATATATATATCTTATCAAAATTGGGGTTGCGAGTAGTGAGAGGTCCAAGTGGATATAGTCCAAGTCTGATTAGGGCAAAAAGGATTAAGGCTCAGATGTTGAATGATAAATTGATAGATTATAGATATGTAGGCTCATTTATTTACCCCATAGCATAGGTGATTCATAATGCAAACACATGCACTCCTACTCTTAAGAGATATATGAGACATTTAATAGCATGTTGGGCCAAGGGATAAGATTCGTGAGAGAAATTGATGCACGAGCATCCTAGGCAAGTTGGCAATCTTGCATTGCCTAAAAAGAGAGTCAGTCTGTTGAAGAATAAATCCAACATTGTCGGTGCGCAATTGTATGGCACAATAATTTAAAGGATTTCAAGTTTGCACAAGAGTCCACTTGTGTGGGAGTAAGATAGCTTGGAGTTCCGCAAAGGTTGGCCGAATAATGGGTTACGGAGTTTTGGGTACGACATTTAGCACATAGAAGAGGGGACCGGCCAAGGAATGAAGAGCAAGGTGTAGAAGCAAAGATTTGCATGGAAGTTCACAAAAGATAGATAACTTGCCAAGGTGCGAGAATGTGGTGGCGCAGAAGGAAGTTGTTTGCAAAGGTTGTGTAACACGAGGAAACAGAGGGTTGCAACCAGGACCAAGTTTGGTTTTGCGTGGACAAGGCGCAAAAGAGCTTGTGAAGGAAGCACAAATAGTTGGTTGTGTGCAACAATATTGGGAACTCCATGCAGAAGTAATCAGAGGAAATAGTGAACTTGCGAAGAACCCAAGGCACCCGAAGTGCAAGAAAACGGAGAAGGTCTGAGAGCGAGCATGCAGACATCAAGGGCGCATGACTAGACAACCAAACGATAGCGCAAGGAAATGAGGCGCACAACAGTTGACATAGAAGTCAATAGAATAGCCAACCATGTGAACCTACACTTAGCTGATTATTTGTGTTGAGCTGGTTGCGTGAATGACACGACAACATGGCAGACAAATGCTGACGAGATCTAAGGAACGTCGATTTCTTCTAACAGAAATCAGATTTGTATGGCTTAAGATCTGTAAAAGGCTATGCTACATTTGGCAAGGCCTGTAGATTTGTGCATATATTGTAGAGATTTTTGTAGTACCTCATTAATTACAGTTGGCAGCTGATACGTGGAGAACATGACAACGAACAGAATTGGGAGGCTATAAAAGGAGGGGTCACGACCAACATCGGAGAGCCCTCCCGCTCACTTAGAAAAACTTTGCCAAATTGCAAACAGGGCTCGAGAGAGGAAAGCTGCCCTGTAGCCTTGAGCACATGGCAGTCTAAGGATGCCATAGAGAGGAATAGATTCAAGTCTGAGGATTGGAGAGAGAGAGAGAGAGAGAGCTCTTTGTAAAGCTAAGAAGCTACTAATATCTTGTAACTTAGTATTTATTAATAAAAACATGAGTTTTGCATTCGTGTGCAAGTGTTGAATAGTGATTGGGTGAGAGTATCACTTGGTTGTGCAGTGTAAGGCATCCCTGCATTGGGACCCTTGACTGGAGCTGCACCAAAAATTCCACAATACAATTCAATGATGAGAGATTTGTAAATCTGAGAAGCCACTAATAGCTTGTAACTTCGTATTTATTAATAAAAACTCGAGTTTTGCATCTGTTGTGCAAGTGTTGAAGAGCAAATGGGCAAGAGTATCACTTGGCTGTGCGGTGTAAGGCATCCCTTCATTGGGACCTCTGACCGCAGCTACACCAGAAATTCCACAATAAAATTCAATGATGAGAGATTTAGATCCATGATTCAACCTAGGTGGAATTGTACAAACACACCCTTGGACATGGAAGCCAATATATTGAACAAAAAATGGTATTTGGATTGGCCTCTAGGAAAATGGTTCTCATTGATGATTGTGAGATAAATCAAGGTTTTAGTGTTGTTTTTGACAACATGTTTATTGAGGAGGCCATGGAGCTTTGGAAGGAGTTTCTTCAATTTGCAAAACATAGTTGCTTTCAACCAATGTTCAATGGGGATGCGCCATTGGGGATCTGAGTGGTGTCTTGGACATCTCGGGGATGATGGGACGGGGACAAGACTTCCCCCTTGTGTTCCCTCCTCTTCCGTCCCCCTCCCTCCAACAAAAAGAAAAGAAAATAGTAGTGGATGCCTGGAAAAAGGGGAATGCCCCTTATTTTTTTGAAGGTGTCTAGGATGCAAAAGACTATTTTTTAGAAAAACTTAAAAACATTAAACTCTAATGCTAAAAGCACCTTGATTTTTGTAAAATAAAAACATAAACTACATTGTCAATCACCATTTAACAAACTTGTAAAGAGAAGAAGACAAAAAGAGGAAAGGAGAGGAGCAAGAGCAAGAGGTTTATATATAATTTTAATAGTGCCCCCTCCACTATCCCCAAAATTTGGGATTTTTTTTGCCATTTGTGAAACCTTGTCCCTAAAACGTGTGGAGCATTACTTTCAACTAAGCCAACACAATTGAAGACACAAAATGATTGGCACAAAGGAACACAATTGGGTGTTGGAGGATGCATGACAACAAAACCTTATAACTTAGACAATATTCTATTTGGTTGCTCTCTTAGACTGCTAGTTCTTCTATAGTTTTGAGGGACTAGTGCACTTATAGCTTCATCCTCTCTATCAAGAGAAACTGATTTATCTCTAAAGTGCAGAGAAAGTGATTGAAGTTTTTGGTGGCTTGCATCTTAAGGATAGGATCAATACAAAGGATTAGGGACTTGCCACATATTGGCATGTTGATCTTGAGGATATGCTACACAAGTTGATGAGGAGGGTGTAGATCTTCAAAAGGGATTATTTGGGTTCTAAGCATATTTGATTATCTAGAGGATCTCAAGAGTAATGACAATATTGGCATGTATAATGTTGAGCCTTAGGAAAGATCCGAGTGCATGGAAGCTAGGGATATAGTAGTAGTAGTGGCATAGGCACCAGCCATTATCCATGCTTACTCCATGCTTTTTAATTATTTGCAATAATTATAAGTTTTTCTATTTTAATAACCTACTGCTACATTGGTGTCTAGGATTTGAACTATCTTTTATGATTTAAGACAGTATTGGACATATATGATATCAATTTTCAGAGTAGTTGCTTCATTTTGAATTTAATGTTTTGACTTTCAACTTCCCATCTCATGAATATTTGATCCGAAAATTGGATCAAGATGATCACCAAATTCAGTTGGTCAAGATGGTTGACTCTTAACAGGGATTAAGAAGAATTCACAAATTGCCTAGACCTGAAAAATAGATAGTTTCTGGTGTAAAGGCTGAAACAACAAATGGCTGGCATCAAAAGTACATTCAGAGTACATATTTGGGTTCCCTCGGAAAGTTATGCAAGTTCAAAATACTGGCATGTGATTTCGAGTTCATTTGCAAAAGTTATGGCCTCCAAAAGTTATAGGACTTTTCATGGATGCAAAACTACCGGTTAAGACAGGTGGTGGTTACTTAGCTACTGTAGCTGTTTCGCCCGCTTGCAATGCATAGGAAGATGAAGGGGCAAATAGATGTTTTGTTTTCACTTGTCCAACTTTTTGGCTTCTTGTTCAAGCCTAGGGAATGTTGCAAGCATTAAGTGAGCCCATCAGGTGTTCAATAGAGGCAATGATAAGCAACTAAGCACAGTTGAGTAGATGGGAGTTAAGTCAAGTGCAGACTAGAGTGCAGTTGATGGCTACATAGCTGAGATGGCTAAGTGCAATAGTCGTTCTTATTGAGGAAGCAAGTTATCCTTAGTAGATCGCAGAGTCTCTAAGTGGAGGATGCTTTGATAGATGTTGGTGTCCATAAAGGCCTCAAGAAGGCAGTGAGTTGGTAAACTGCAAAAGAAGATAGTAGACATGAGGAAGCATGGCTTCACTCTTCTGGGGTTTTCCCAATTTGGATTTCTCTAGGATAATTCTTGTGTATTTCTTTCTTTGATTGTTGTGTTTGTTTCATTACTTGCATACTCATAATTCCTACAAATAATCTTCTATTTCAAATACTTAAGAGATTTAAGAGAGCACGGGATTCAATTGAATGCGTGAGCACGATCATAGCACTTGTTCATGACAATAGATAGGAATTAGATTGATCCTCTTAAAGTGAGAACACCACATTCATTGTGCACCACGGGTCTGAAGCATGTGAATTGTAGTCATGTATTGGGCAGTAGCATGGTTAGAATGTGAAGCATGGCATGCAATGTATGTAGCATGTGAAGGTTTGCATATGAGTTGTAGGCTGTAGATGACAGTAAAGTTGCAGCATTTTAGGTGCTGTTTCAATCATAGTAGCAGAATGTGTGATTTAAACGTGATTAATCACTCAACTTGGCCCAAAATGTTTTTTTCAACCCACTTTTTTGGCATTTTTTTTCCAGAAAATCAATCCGCAAAGCCTTGTATGATGCAACAATTTGAAATATTGTCTACAGTTTAAAAAAAACTTAAATACACTAAAAAGTAAAAAAAACTTAAACTTAACCCTAACCCTGCTTTGTGGTGGGTGTTATATTTGACGTTCATTTGAACATATTTAATATTTTTTGTTGTAAAATATGGTGGAAATATTTTTCATTATAACTCTTTAATAATCTACCTTTGGATCAGTACCTCGTGGGCCAAACACAAGCAGAGGAAATATTCATGCCTTCTTTAGCCCTCGCACTACACACAAAGCGCAAACCATGCTAGAGAGTACATGTTGGAAAAATACTATGCTTGAGCAGGCAAATAAGGCAATCTCCAACTTTTGGTACTATTCTAGCTTGTTTAATGTGGCCAAATCTCTATCATACGAGGCTTTGTAGACTAATTTGTTGAAAGATGCTGTACAGATGTGAGCGATGTTCTTGCAAAACATTGCAAGGAATGACAAAAATTAGGATGCACTATCATGTCAGATGGATGGACAGATGGAGCCGCACACTGATCAACTTTTTTATGTCATGCGACATTAGCACAATTTTTCTGAAGAGTGTCGATGCATCCGAGATGATAAAATCAGGTGAGACACTATTTCATCTATTTGATGAGGTTTTGATTGATGTGGGGCCACAAAATGTGATCCAATTCATTACATATAATGTTGTTGATTGGTGGCTGCTAGGAGGCTTCTTGTGGACAAATATGGAAACTATGTTTTGGACTCCATGTGTGGCACATTGTTTGGATTTGTTCATGGATGGCATAGGAAAAATTCCATGGGTGAAAGAGGTTTTCCAAAAAGCCCACACAATCACCAAATTCATATACAATCACACAAGGTTGATAAGTATAATGCACACATTTATAAATGGTAAGAAACTTCTTCATCTAGGGGTGACAAAGGTTTACAACCCACTTCCTTGCATTTTAAACTCTTTGCCAACAACAAAAAAATTTAATACAATTGTTCGTTTCAACTGAGTGGTCGAAATCTTCCTTTGTGAAACATATGGAGGGCAAAATAATGGCTGACTATGTTTTCTCACCATCTTTTTGGGAAGAAGCAAAGAAAATTGTGTTATTCTTTGAGCCTCTAGTTCGAGTTTTGAGACTCGTCGATGGGGATAAATCCCCCATGGGTTATTTAGATGAGACAATTGATAGGGCCAAAGATGCTATTGGGAGCAGATTGAAAAATAATAGGTCCAAGTACATGCTATTATGAGAGATAGTTGATAAAATATGGGATCGACAAATGCATTCCCCCTCCATACAATTAGATATTTCTTGAATTTAACTTTCTTTAGCAGCTCATTTCGAGATGATGCAGAGGTCATAGAGGGCCTATTTAAGTGCATGGAGAGAATGTTTCCTAGGGATTTTTTGAGGCAACAATGAGAGAGTTTCCGATGTACAAGTAGGCAAGGGGTTTCTTTTCTAGTAAGACAACCATCACAGGAAGGAAGACATTCAAACCGTGTAGACAATTTTTTTACATACGTACGGTGAAAATGTTAAATTTTCATTGAATTGTGTATGTTGCAATGTTGACAAAATCTGTGCTTGCAAAACAATGGTGAGATTTCTTTGGCAAAGAAAGCAAACACCTTCGATGGATGGCATTGTGCATTTTGAGCCAGCCATGCAATTCACCCACTTGCAAGCGTAGTTGGAGTGTGTTGAGCATATACTTCCAAAAAACGCAATCAATTCACTCAAGAACAGATGAATGATTTGGTGTTTGTTCACCACAATCTTTTCCTGAAGATGAAGAAAACTCAAGGTTAAAAAATGTTGCATTTTTAATTCTCATTTCATATGGAAAGTTGATTTATATTCTTGTAAAATATTATTCGCCAAAGTCACTAACATCTGTATTCTATTTGATAATGTTAGGTACCGTTGAGAAAGATCAACGGGTTGACCTTGATGAGATCGATTTAGAATCTTAATGGCTCGAAAATAATGATGAGCCTATTTATGATGAAATTGATCTCGACTTGTTGGAGAAGGTTGGGTACGACATCGAAGTCGTCTCTTAAATCAAGAGAGGCTCTAACCTGGAACTTCAACATCTAGACTCGTTGATCTTTAAGTCTACTTCATTGCCATTGGCCCCCTCCCCTTTTTAGTTCCTTTGTATATGACAATAGTTTGATTTTTTGAAATACAAATTGTTGTGCCCTAACACACACACCCCATTTAAAAATTTTCAAATAGGGGCCCAATATTAATTATCTTTTTAAGGTCTTCTGAAACATAAGTCTATGATACATGAGTTTGAAAGGAATCAATTCAAGAAGTTTATCCAATGCTTGAGAAATTCACTTGGCTATCTTGGTTTCTAGTTGTTTGCTTAACACAGTCTGCAGGTTTTATCTCGTTGTTTGCAGGGTGGTTTTGAAGCTAAAAGGAATCAAACATGTGCTTAATCCATACTATATGCTTTGCTCTTCGCGTTCGATTTTTTTAAAAACACTTATGTACATGGTTTAATTTATGGTTTTTTGTGGCTAATTGGACTAACGTGTCATGCTATTTAGTGGGTTCTTTGCCTTTGTCATGTTCTGAGCAGGATTATTTTGTACTTAGGCGTTCCCCAGACCATCCTGGAGTTCACCCTCACCACGCGGCATCTTTTTGCTCATTTGGAGTTCCATGTTGAAAGTATAAATCATCTCGGCTTCATAGAGCATTTTGTACGGACAATTTTGGGCAAGCGGAGCAATGAGAGTTGTCCACCTGTCACCATCCCGTTCACCTGGAGGTGACGTCATCATGGACTTTTGTATGGACGATTTCAGGCAAGCGGAGCAGTGAGAGTCGTTCACGTGTCACCATCCCGGCCTCTTGGAGGTGAGGTAAACAGAGCATTTTGTATGAATGATCTCGGGCAAGCAGATTGTCGAGAGCCATCCACATGTCACCATCTTGCTCACCCAGAGGTGACGACAATAGAACATTTTGTACGGACGATCCCGAGCAAGCGGATCGTCGAGAGCTGTCCACTTGTCATCATCCCGCTGAGTTGCGGCCCCAAAAAGCAAAGTACAATAGATCACACATCAACCATTAGCGGAACGACATACAAACATGTGTTCTCCGAAGACACGTAAGCAAACATCAAAGGCACCACTGCTAAGTCTGAAAGAGCGGAAAAGAGACGTCATATAAGATGGCTAAGCGTCTAGGAACATGCGGAAGAAGACACATGGCATAAAATGCTGTAGAAGTCGGTTTTATGAATTTCAAATGAAAAGACCAGGGGGAGGAAAGCAGCCAAAGCCGTTGCAGCCATTAATTCACACAAAGCAACAAATCAATACATTGAATTCTCAAAGCAGATGCCACTAAAGCAATATATTTGGAATTGCCAAACCCAGTTAATTACATTGCTTTCAAACATCTAAGTGCACAATGCGAATCTAGAGCTCTCTTGCAACTAAGCAATTTCTGACTTTTCACAAAGCACAAAATTTTAAACCCAGAGATTCAGTGGCAACCATAGCTCAAATTCCAGTTCCCTCTACATACTCTATTTTAGGGTTGACTGAATTCATAGATATAGCCATTGATTTGGCAGCCTTGAACTATGAATTTAAGTATTATTTTGCCATTTGGGATGTGGTTGAGGCAGCCAAGTCTTACAAAGTTGATGACCAACTATCTATCTTCAAACAGAGATACACAAATCCCCTGTTGGCCATCAAAGCAATAGGTCTCCACAATGCAGCAGCCAACCCTGAGGTAATGCCATGCATAGACCTCTTGTTTGATTTATTTATGAATGGCAAAAATCTCTAAAAAGATATTGCACTTCAGGGTAAGCAAAACACCAGCTGCATATATTAGCGACAATGCCTTTGAGAAGTACTACATACTTCCAGTGCCTGAGATGTCATACAGGCAAGATATAACCAACACATGGTTTCTCCACAACAATTTTAGCAGCAAGTTGTAGGAATGGGTCAGTAACCCAAGCAACTTCGCAGTCTAGGGGCCCACCTCCGCCATTCCTATCGTTGTCTTCAGCCCAGGGGTAAGAATTGCTATGGTCCTTTTAAATATGATATATGGTTTTTTAACCATTGCTTATGTTAATGAGATATGGGTCTCTCTGTTGGGCTTGATTCTGACATCTAAGAAGGTCATAGCAATTGGAGAGATCATGAGCTCCAACTTGATTCTCAGAATCAACAATCTTGGAAGTTTGCCGGATGGCAACTTCTACATGATGTCATACATAGTTGATGCTATAACTGCAACAATCTATGCACCAACTCAGGAACCCTGACAACCATCCACAAAATATCCACAAAACATGATATGTGATGAATTTAACATTCTTCATATCCACAGATTCAGGAAAAACATGAAGAGTTTGACTGAAACCTTTTACCTTATGGTATACTAGGCAATTTATGAAAAAAAATATATCTAGGTTGTCTGATCCAATAAAGAAATTTATTTGGAAAATGGGTGATTATCGGTTATACCCAGAGTGCACAATAATCAAAATAAAAGGTAATAGGGCACACCTCTTATACCTACCAAGGATTGTGCCATATAAAGTGGCTGAGCAGGGAATTACTGTTCAATTGACGGAGAGTGTTGACATTGAGCTAAGGAAAGCAAAGCAGGCAGCTGTCCATCCCGCCCCTCTTAGTATTGGTAGAGTGCAATACATAAGGTGTGAGCCCTTGCAAATTGTTGGGAAAATTAGGAGACACTATGGATTCAAATGGGCACCTTACAAGTAGTGAGACCACAGAGGGAATGTCAGAGCACACCTTAAGAAATATGAAAAGAAAATCAAGATCAACTATGGACACTAGGCCTATGATTATGACAACATTTTCATGAGTGTTGAAGACGATTCTGAGGTGGCTATTAAGATGCGTAGAGTCAACATGTCTATGATTATGGCGCAGAGAATCCAATATGATCCTACTATCACTAGAGAGGACGCCAAAAGGAGTGAGAAGAAAAAAGGGTTTCCAAACCCATTCATAGACCGTAGATGAAAGAAATACAAGAAGCAGCTGGCCCATCTGGGGTAGCTCATATTGAAAAGAGAGTTGGGAGTCCTCCAACTTCACCTGCATACATAGTTGTTGTTGCCTCTCCACATTGTAGAGTTGAAGAAAGGTCTGCAAGTCTTAGTGGAGCAGCTAATATATTATCCACGTTGCCCTTGCCTCCACTGACTATTGCACAACAGGGAACTCTTCCTTTATTTCTGTCTCAGGTGCATGTTACTTCTTTTTCTTTGACACCATGAACACTAGTGGCCCAGCCTACTGCTCAACCCACTTCACCACCCATCATTCTTCCAGTAGTAACCACTCTTGTCATCCCATCATCACCTACAATTGCCATTCCTTCATTGTCTACTCCACCTCTTACAGGGCCAGCCTCTACTGTTGCTAAAACAATACTCACCTATACAAGGAAGCCCAAGACCCCACCTGTTTCTCCCCAAAAGGTGGAAGTGAAAAAGGAACATGTAGAAGTTCTTAAAGAGAGGGAGAGTAGAAGAAGGGGTACATGAAAATTAGACCTTGTCATAGTTTTGACAGTGAAGAAGATAGATGGAAAACAGAAGATGAATTCCTATCAGGGCCTAACACTAAAGGATCCTGGTCAATTAGTGAGACAACTAAATTAGATGAGGAAGATGAATGGCTATCTGAGGAAAGCACTCAACGAGGGGGAACATAATTGATAGCTGAATCTGAAGAGGTCAACAAAGGAGATTGTAACTCAGTTGTTATTGAATTATTATCAGATAAAGAGGGAGAGGCAGAATCAAAACTAGAAACTACATCGCAGGGGCCATCCTCCAGTACACCTCCATGTTCTCCACCTCTAGCCACTACAACAACTAGTACTCCAACTACCCCTCCTATGAACGTAAGTCATCCGAGCCCACATTCTTTGACCACTTCTTCAATTTCTGCAATAACTATTAGTGCAATAGATTCTTTACATTCTTTACATTCTGTTAATCCAATAACCCAGCGCCAGGCTTCCACATTACCCATTTTGCCAACCACAACCCAATCTATTGCTATGGACTCCATGGCCACTACTACTATGAATGATGGGGTTACTTATACCTCTATTACTAACTATTTGCAAAATCTATTAAACACCTCGGTGACCTATCCATTATTTAGTGGAACCAGTGCTCTCTCCCCTGGGCCTAACATAGGGGTACATTTTGAAACCTTGATTATCTTCTTCCGTTTTTGCCACACTAGCCGCTCCTCCTAGGATGGCCACTCAAATAGAGATGCCTATTGGCTAGACCACTCAGTTAGAATCTCCAGTAGTCTCAATCAACAAAGAGACATGGAATGCTAAATACGTAGTTGACACACCAGTCCAAAGGTAGGTTACCAGCTTGAGGAAAGCAATACCTCCTTTTCATGCAATAGGCACATGTTTTCCCACAATGATGTTACCCCCAAGATCATTCCTTTCAATCGTTCAAGATCAACCAACACAATCAGTACAACTTGTAGAACAAACAAAGCAACTGGTTGCCCTGAATAACAAAGCAACTCGTTACCTTGAATATTTTTAATGTCCCCTTCTCGCACCTGATCAGTATGAGCTTTCCATTAGCCTATTCCAGGGTCCGCATAGGCTAATTGGGTATGTTTAGGGAACTCAGGTCTTGTGTTGGGCTTTGTGGAGGTTTTTTTGAGTTTTTCGGCGGGGGTTACTACTTTTAGTAGTGGCTATTTTTAGAACTTACTATTTTTAGTAAGCTTTAGTGCTACCCAGATTGAGTCGGTTTGGTGTTTGGACACACTATTTTTAGCAGTTTGCTGTTTTTAGTAAGTGCTATTTTTAGCAGCTGGTCTTGGCCTCTGTTTCTGCAGCAGTTCAGTGCAATATTTCCCTTCATGGCTTTGGTGAGTTCTAAGGGTGATCACATTAATATTTATTATTTTTCACTTAAGTTCTGTTATAAAGTTACTTTATAACTTAAGTGAGGGTGGTGTGTTCATAAAAGACCCACTTGACTCATGCCTAGCAACAAAGGTGACTTCAAGTTGTTTTTAAAAGCTAAATATTAGCCTCCAAAGTGGACGCCATGCTTGGGGAGGGTTAAGGGCAAAAAATTAAAAATAAATTTAAAGGGGTCATGAGAGGGGCGTAGCATCTTGGAGGGAAAAGTTGGAATTTGAAATGTGTTGCCCTAATTCCTCTTCACCTTCATTATATTCGCACTTCGTTCATTGGGGGACATTGGATTGGCAACATAACGTGATGCTGCTGGATTGATTCCAGGATACCCTTTTCTACTAGTTGAGGACGCAAAGCCTCCTCTAGTTGTTGGTTTCGGTGGAGAGGACCCACCCTAGCTGGTTGGCATTTGGATTGAAAATCAACAGTGGTTTGGGCTCGTTGATTAAGCATTTTGGTGCTGATATAAGGAGGATAATTTCAGTATTCTCTGTGGGTTTGGAGACTTTGGTTTGGTAGATGATTTGCATCTTTTTTGGAGTGTGTTTGGAGCTATTTTGATTTACTTCAGGGGTCTGATAGTGTAATAGCCCTAAGAAGGAGACCCAAAATTCAAGGAGAGGCGCTGCCATTTCACATGAAGAAATTGCTGCCAAGGAGCAACGCTGCCATTTAATACAACAATCATTAAACGGATATGAACGGAAATGTCAAATGGAATTGTTGTCGTAAGTGAACCAAAGTGTCAAACGGAATTGTTGTCGGAAGTGAACGGAAATGTCGACGGAAATGTTAATAGAATTATCGACGGAAATGTTAACAGAATTATCGACGGAAATGTCAATGGTCACATCTTTTGGTGAAGAGGTGCCTCTTGGATGGGACACCTCCTTTGTGAGAAGTTTTAAAGGCTATATAAGGGAGAAGAGATGTGGAAGTATTACAAGCATCCAATTATGAATTCAATCATCTAACTCGTATAAGCATCATGCTATACAACCACTCTCAAGGACAAAAACCCTTGTGATTATAACAACCCAATGAACCCCTTGTGGACTTATATTTTACTTAATTTATTATTTTAAATGTAATATTTATATTTATAAAAAATAGGTTTTATGGGAAAAACCAAATTAATGTAAAATATTCCGATTTGGAATATTACAGATATATCCTTTCCTGAGTTCTGGAAAAAACACATTTTTTGAGTAGCTAGAAATACAAACTGTTTGTAACTCTGTGTGTGGAAAGAGTATCATTCTGGGTGATGATCCAATGGATCCCTTGCAGCTGGGTGCCTCATTTTGAGCCCTCATTTGCAGTGTTTGGGTCTGCAACATGTTGATGCTGTCAACTCACAGTGCAATGATGATCAATGTGAAGGAGAACGCTGAGGTTTGATGGTACTTCCATTTGGTGTCTTCATGAAGAGTTATATGCATTTGTTGCTCAATGCATGATCGAGAAATGTGCTTTCTATGACTGTAACCAGGTCTGCGATACATTTCCTAAAGTCCGATTTCAATTATTGCTCAATGCCAACATGATTCGTAATAGATTTAATATGGAATGATGCAAATACATGTTCATTTTCTTTCTGTGCAAAGATTTTTATGTATGCCACACATGTTGAATGGAACTTGAAAACAAACAAATTCAACACTTTTCATCTTACTCTATAAACCGACAAAAAAAAAAGAGGGGGTGGTTATTACAATATTCCTTCATGGATCAGGAAACTACAACAAGGGAAGAGACATGGAGGCAAGACTAGGTGATAACTGAGCAGCCTACAGTTAAATTCCATTTTGACAGACATACTAGTTCTTTGAGAATAGTTAAGAGGAAGACTGTAGTTGTTGAGGGTCAATAGATAGAACTGGAGCAGAGAAGATATCTTCTCTCTAACTAAGAGAAGGAAGTTGAATCCTTCAGACCTTGATAGAATCAGGGAAGATCCATACAATTTTGTAGATGCAATAGAGGGATTTATAAAGGAAATATTCAGAAATTTTGATCAAGCAATATAGAAGAAGCGAGAGGTGAGCACAATCCAGGCCCCCAAGGAGAGAGTATACAATTTACAGGGGATAGTGAGGAAGCTTTTTGACACCATTGCCTCAATAAGGTTTGCAAAGGCCACCTCCCAACCAAAATGGGGAGACATTCTTCAACTGCTTAATAAAATAAAGGATATTGATGGCGAATTGCGTTTCATAAGCCCAACCATGAGAAATAAGGCTTTTGCCCACCTCAATTTAATGACAACATATGAGGTTGCTTGGGCGTAAAATTATATTGCTGCAATGAGGGATAGCATACTTGAATGGCACTAGGAGATGCGGGCTTTAGTCCAACAATTTGTTGATAAGGTGAGGGAGGTTATTTCTATCCTAACAAAATTAAGAGTCCTTCAAGTATGCACTCCACAGGGACAACGGGTCCACAGGGTCATTTTTGAGAATCTTTTGCAAGCAACATTGGATAGTTTCAGAGTCGAGATTGAAATTATTGTTTATAGGACAAATGATGAGCTAATGCAGTTGGTCAATTTTGCGAGAGATAAGATTATTGGGATTGAGTCGCTGCACGTTGGGGTTAGAATGACATTAGATATACACAAGAATCTGATGGACAAGCTTCCTCAGTTATCCAAAAGAGCTTTGCTTAATTTTTGAGACCATAGAGATTGATTTCTAGACGAGTCATGCATTTTATTTTCAGATGGAGGCGGCTAAACAAGTAATTGAGGCAATTGGGGTCATGCCAACCCCACCTCAAATTACTTAGCTCCCTAGATACACATTGGTGCACACTCAGATTGAGCCAGCTTATGTTCCACTCCCAATTGCAACACAAAGTTCACTTCCAGTTTCATCAACGTCAGCGTCCATTTCATCTATGCCAGTTTAAATTCTTCCAATGATGTCACATTAGTACCTTCTAATTATAGTATGTACTCGCATGGTTTAGTTGAGATGGAACCATTAGTTCCAGATTTATTTAACACACACACACACACACACACATATATTGTATTTTTAGACAAGGAATTCTATTTTGAGTGATCAATATTGTACATGCATACTTTGCATGAAATTATCATACGGTGCTATTTTTGTAATTGTATTATTAGACTTCACTTGAGAGATGGGGCCTTCTCCATCCCAAGTCTATTTATACTTGTAGCCACCCATTCTCAAAGGGAGGAAAATTTTGGCTAAGGAAATTCTGACAAGTTCTAATTTGATCTTGATGTGGAAATCTTGATTCTTCTCTAATTCTATGGACTATGTAAGATGCGCTGTCATTTTGGTATCTTAGTTCTTTGTTTGTGCATATCTTTCTAATACAAATATTCATTTTAAACTATAGCTGATTTGGATGTCGTTTGCATGTTGATTATAAACCCCCTTTGTAGATGTGCAATAACAATTTGACAAACACGACAACCTTTGGTTATGCATGTTTAAGTTTACTGTGTTTTGTTCCTTTTGACTCCTCACTGTGTTTGGTTTGTTAGTGTGCTACAACTTATAGCAAACGTTGGTCTTTTGATTTCTTGTCCTACCTAAGTTCAAGTGCTTGTCTTGAAAGGTCTCATCTTGTGTGGTTCATAGACTTCTTTTCTGTTGTACATCTTGGATCCGGTTGCTGCATCATAGAAACTGAGGGTTGCCTGCTTAGCCGGTCTGCAACAACATTCATTTTACCTTGAATGTGTTCAACAATATAGTTAAATTGATTAAAATATCCCTGCCATTTGATATATTTTCCGCGACCATCTTTTCTGCTATGATCGTCTTCCTTAAAAGTCAGGGACCTTGTACAGTGAGTTCTGATAAGAAAGTGTGGCAAATGCATGATCTTCAAGGCAAATTTTTCAAGAAACTTCTTTACAGCGTATATTTCTTTGTCTGAAGAAATCCATTTTAAGACATCATTACTAAAAATACCACTGACAAACTCACAAATATATTCTTGATTATCTACACAAATCAATATTCCTCCCCAAACATGATCAGAAGCATTGGTATATACAATGAACTTATCAGAATTGAGAATATACAGAGCACGCAGATTTTGTACCTTGGCTTTGATTTTTTGAACAACTTGAGAATGTTCAGAATTCCATTTGAAAGTATTTTTCTTTTTCAACAATTCTTAAACTTTAAAGCGGTCATTCCCTGCATCTTAATAAAAACTATTAAGATAATTGAGAATTCCTAATAGTGTTTGAAGTTTTGGCTTATCCATGATATCAGGGAATTCAACAATCTTTTCTTCTATATGTGGTTGCACTTGTAACTTCGAATTATGGACTATCATTCCCAAAAAATTGCACTCTGTCTTACAGAACTGAATCTTTGTTTCTGAGAGAACAATACCAACTTTAGAAGCTATATTAGAGAATATATGAAGATGCTGCAAATGTTCTTCAAGAGTCTTGCTGAAAATAAGAATGTCATCAATATACACACAAAGAAAATCTGATGTTCCATTGAATATGTCATCCATATGTGTCTGGTAGTACGCCGGAGCATTCATTAATCCAAAGGGCATGACTGCCCATTGAAAATGACCAAAAGGGCAATTGAAAGTAGTTTTTTCACAATTAGATTCCTTAATCTTTATTTGATAAAATCTTGATTCGCTGTCAAATTGAGAAAAATATTTACATTTGGCAACTTTCTCAAGCAAATAAGATTTATTTGGAATTGGATATGGATATGGCTCCGTTATAGCATTTAATGGCCTATAATTTATGACCATTCTTTTCTTCCCTCTTTTCTGTTCAGAATGCTTATTTACCATAAAAACATAGCAACAATAGGAAGAAGTGGATTCTACAATAAAACCATTTTCTTGAAGCTCCTTAATTTGATTTTCCATATCCTTGTAATCATGAGCTGGGATAGGGATCTTTTTCCCCTCCTGGATCTTAATTTCCATAATAAGCATAGATTTTTTCCAAATTTTTTGAGGATTGTCAGAACAGAGGTTTTCTCTGATTTATAATCCTATAGCTTCAATCCTCAGGGCTTCATTATCAGGGTTTTGACTCATAAAACTAGGAAACTGTTCTGTAGCATAAACTAATCTTGGAATTCGTATTCTCATTATTAATGGTAAAGAGAAGACTTTTGGGAGTAGATCCATAGGGTGAATATCTATCTATAAAAGCTCCTCTTAATAATATATCTACGAGCATTTTTTCATGAGCAAAGAAATCACAGGTAAAATTTTTGTCTTGAATCTTGAATCGCTGTTGATGTTTATATATATTGTAGGTAAAACTATTACCTTGGACACCCAGGGTTTTATTAGATTGTGACTCATTTAGTTTCTGCGAATTCTTAATCAGAGGAGGCTTGGCAAAAGAAAGAGATGCACCAGTATCAACTTGAGTATCGATTAATCTTCCATTTATTTCAATAGTGATGAACTGAGCAAATCTTCCTTTTAGCAATTGTGTTAAATAAATTGGTTGCAGTTATTCTAATGCAGGTACAATAGTACATACCAATTTATGTTTTGAAGGATCAGAGATATGAAGATGAACAGGTTTTTCCTCCTTTGGTTTGCCTTTTTCTGGTTCTTCTTCTTGGATGAATGGCTTGTTGCATTCTCCTTCATTTGGGCAGGTATAGAATTCTTCAGGGACTTCCTCTTCGTCTCCCTGTTGTTGGTCAAAGTCTAAAAATGGATCAAAGCTATTAAAACCTGTACATAATTCTTTATCAAATTTTGGAGCTGGGATTTCTAGAGGTTGATCTCTAGAAGTGAACTTATTCTTGATCCATGAATCACTAGGCTTGAAAGAACTTGGAAATTACAAAGGAATAATATCAGGTTTATTTATAGATGGTAGCATGCAAGGCATATTGGGCTGCCTGCCTTTGTTGTTTCTCCTTCTATCCTTTTGAGGATATTCTTCAATTTCATGATGACCACGAGACATTTTTCCCCATGCTTCATATTGTAAATCTTGATCGATGAGATCTGTTCCAAGGTCTCTGCATATTTGTTAGTGGTTTTTCTAAGTCATCTGCTAGCGATTCCAAGTCAATTTCATCTTGGAAATCATCATTTTCTTCATCATAAACTTCTTCAAGAATGGGTTTAAAAATATCTTCTTGATCATATAAATCTTCTTGTTCATCGATTTTCTTTCCCTTTTTTTGAATTTTTTGAAGAGTCTTGCCCACCTTAGTTAGAATCATCATCCTTCCACCCATTTCAAGTAGATCTAGGTTCACCCATAGCCGAGCCATCCGTGATTAACAATTTTCTTTGCTCATTGCTATTCTTCCAACAGGATGTTATAAAACCGAATACCCTGCACTCTGTGCCTTGGAGTAAAATCCTTTCACTGATCCTAAAACGTTAGAGGCTACTTTGTAAAAGTCCATGTAGTGTGCATAAAATCCATATCAGCACAAATGTAATGAAATTTGAATAGTATGAAAATTAATGAAAGAAAACAATTCACTGATTTTGATGTACAATCACATTTATCTTCCTCATACCTTGTATCTATTCTCTATGCAATCAAAATGCTTAATATGTATCTTTATGGATTTAAAAAAAACGGTTTTTTCTCCCTTTTTCACATTTTTTTGGAGGTTTTATATTTTTCCAAGTTTTTTTCGATTAATCATGATTTTTTGAAAAATACTTAACATTTTTTCCCAAATGATTTTTTCCCCAAACAATTTATGCTACTATGGTTTTAATAGCATAGAACATGGGAACAACACATATGGAAAGTAATACGTACCTAGCGAATCATATAATGGAATGTCCATGTCGATTACGGATCAATATCAATTTTCAAATGTTAATATAATGATTTATTATATTTTAATTTTTATCTAGTTTTGAATTATCAATTAATGTCAAATGATGGAATTGACAAGTTTGAAGTAGAATTCATTATATTTATATTTTTACCATCTAATTGAATGATAAGCTATGATAATTCTTATATATTGAATTTATTATCCATTTACTGTTTATTAATAAAAAATTAAATATTCTATTTATATTTTTAAATTGCTTTCATACCCGTGTCCCTACCTGAAGTTCTACAAATTTTTGCATCCCCCGTTTTGGGAACTCCATTTAGCACTTTAATTTTATTTCTACTTGTCAGTTATGCATGAATTTACTCATTGCTTTATAACATGTGCACTTGGTGCTTATGTAAGACCCTGGAATAATTATAAGCTTGCAATGATGGCATTATTTCATAACCCCAAGTAAGATTTTATGGAAGGTTAGTTATATTTTGTAACCCTAAAATCATTTGTTTTGCTTTAAATGTGCAGCTTTGAATTCGCAGCATCTGCTAATGAAGATAATCCATCCTCAGATGGTCACCATTGAGTAAAACCGAAATATAGTAAGACCATTATTTTGTTCCCGGTCTATGCTCGTTTATTATTTGGAAGTTTCTGAATCACTCACTGTGCTGGTGTACTGTTAAACTGTATCAAGTGAAAGTGCACATTCTAACCCTTGAAAGTTTATTTAAGTTGAGACTCTTACTGGAAGATCGTCCTTAAATAAGTTTTGCACAATCATGTGTTAACCTTTGTAAATAACTCCATTCTATGTAATGTATAAATGGCGATTCTGAATTCTGAATTTTGGCGGCCTACTGAAAGCTGGAAACTTTGTTCGAAACTTAGGCTTGTATGGTTTCATCCCTGTTTGTGTTGTCCATTGTAAAATGGATGATTTATTTTTCTTTTTGAGGTGAGAGGTATAGCGAAATGTTTTCTTTGTGGAAGACAGTTGAGTTATGCATAACAATCAATTATCTATAGTAAGTTAATATGATCTTTTTGGATGCGTTCTGCGTCCAAGAAGAGTTACCTTATGCTATCTGCGAAAAAAAATATGGGTTCATGAATTTAATTTTTAAGGTGGAGAATATTAATATAAAATAAAATGTTCCCTGTAAAAGTATTCGACATTTAATCATTAATTCAACAAACAAACATAGAAAAGAATGCCACTACTAGGGAGTATTCTTGTAATGATTTGCTACAAAAAAACCATCAAATAAATTCAAGAAAGCAGAAACTTACGATGGATATCTTCAAGCACTGTTCAACAGTCTATTTAATTTGTAATGACTATTTCAATATGATAGCTAATATTGCGTTGAAAAATGTTAAGAGCTTTAAATATTTCATTGGTTTGTTTTTCATATCTTTTTATTTAGAGAATGCATCACAATATTAATTTGGATTGTAAGCATTTAAGTTTTAAATGCTATACGTGGTTTATGAAAGTGTAAATATGATTGAAATGGCGCATGCTATTTCTATATTACATACAGGGATGTGATAAAAAAATATTTTGAGTAGTTTGGGTACCGTATCAGGGCAAAATGGCTGGAGCAGTAGTTGTTTGGATAGGCGTTCTTAATTGCTTGCGACTTTCTATTTCAGTCCCATCATCATTATAGTAAGCCCAAGGGGAGGAGAAGAGACACCTTGTAACCTATGGGTGACAATCTGATGAATTATTAAATATTCATCAATTCTTCATCTCAGACATGTGAAAGTTGAGATGAAGCATTGTATAGTCAGCATTATCGAACAGAAGATCTGCAATCCATAGTAAGAAATATGTGTTGATTTAGTAGAGGTGTTGTACTTGTATCTTGCTCTATTGAAGCCATGCCACTTTGTGGTTGGGCGCAGAGATGGCAAATAAACGCCACACTACAATTCAAAGTCGTTTAAATTATAATTTTATGTTTCTTTGCCACCATTTGAAAGAAGTGAAAACAAAGTTCAAAACAATGCATTAAAACTGTGTAAAAGAAAGAATATCAAATCTATTTGAAAAGTTCCTAACCCTGCACTAAATATTAAGAATATCAAATCTATTTGAAAAGTTCCTAACCCTGCACTAAATATAATATTTTGACAAAATAAAATGCTATCACGACCTCTAGCAAATAGGTCTTACGTGACTGGTAACTAACAAGTAATTAGTTACTAACCATATAATATGTTTTCTTGAAATTAGCCTTGTACACATCTCAAGGAATTTGACAATATTAGGAAAGGATTTCACGGCCTTTCTAACAAGTAATTAGTGACTACCCATATAATATGTTTTCTTGAAAATAGCCCTCTACACTTTTAAGGAATTAGACAATGTAAGGAAAGGAATTCAAGACCTTTAATCTACCAAATTATCTTATGTTTAACACTAGCAAAGGTCATGATATCATTGTCTTATGTCAATATGTGATATTTAGTGCAGGTGAGTGACTCTTTATATCAATTGGATCACATTGGAAATTTGCTAGACACGTTTTTACATATAGCTTTTTATTCATTGTTTAAAAGTTGTTTTCAATTCTTTCAAATGAATGTTTTTACTTTTGTAAAGGTAGCAAAGAAACATAAAATTATAATTTAGATAGCTTTGAATGCTATTGAACACAGTCTAGAGAGGTTAATTTGTTACCTTCCAAACTATCAACTAATAATTTTGTTGGCGTAAATTTCCTTGTCCATGTGCACTTCCAAGCAAATGTTCAAACTTTGAAATAACCACTCGAATGTATCGAATCATCCTTTGTGAAGGAAAGATGTTATCCTATTATGTCTCACTCAAAGCGCGAGAGAATTCAATGCAGCCTTGTTGTATAGAAAAAGCATTAGAAGGATAAAAATTGGTTTTACCTTCCAAACCCTTATGTCAAATCAACATTATAGGAGGTTAAGGACTCAACTGAAGTAACTCTAACAAAACATGAAAGCAACAACATAAATATGCCACAACAAAGGATCTCTATTTTAATATAAATCTGCAACCACATTACATAAAGGGTGTCAAACAGCCCAATTGGGTAAGGGAGCAAGGTGAGTGCAAACATGCCCTATAAGGGACTTCCAAACCCTATTTAAACCAACGCGCATCCTAATACCAAACCAAAAATCTTTCTCATCTCTCTTCTCTCCTCTCTTTTCATTGAACTTATACATATATATTTCTTTTTTTTCTCTCCAACTTGCTTGCATTCTCAAAATGACACGTAACATGTTTTTCCTCTATTGTTATTTGTTGATCCCTATAAAGTGACACTTATCTTATGCAATAGTTAGGTGATAACTTCTCAACCAATAATGGTCAATTCTCAACTTGTATTATTCTTGCTAGGAGTGCCAATTGATGCTCATGCTTCAGTGCTTGCTCTTCATCTTTGAAGTTTTCTCTTCCTCCATATCCCCAATTCTCCTTTGGGGCTCAACATTTTTCTACAATATCCTCCTTCGAGTGCTAAACTAAATACCAACTTTGGTGCTCCTTCAAATGGTCACCTTGCTTCCTTTATTCCTCTGATGCTTGCTTTGTCTTCGTTGCTTCCATACTCCTATGCCCAAATCTACTCATACATTGACCCTTGTCCTTTGGTGCTCTTGGATACATTTATTGCCAACATTTTCCCCACACTTATTTGGTGTTTTGACCTCGGGATATTGACACATTTGTCCTCCATCCTTTCAATTCCTTAGCTCCTCTTGCTGTCTCACTTGTGTTGCTATCACATTGTATGCATACACGAGATTTTCTTTGTGGCTTATCTTGCACTACTTCTAGGGAACATTCACCAAGTTTTTTCCTCAGTGGTTCCTACAATCAATCAAAGTGACTCCAATACTCACCACTAGTATCCATTGACTTTGTCCATTTGCACCAATCCAAAAGTTAGAAAAAAGCCACCTTGTGAGTAAAAGAAAAAACTCCCAACTCTTCCACTTCTTTGTCAAGGGTCCTACTTCATTTTGAAAATGACCATTGTGTGACCACCACTTGTGAATGTTTCTATGGTACCAATCTCATCCTACTAGTACGGACATGTGCCAATCGTTATGACCACCAAGTGTATAGGGAAAGACAATATTTATGAAGATTACTCGGTGTTTAAATTCTTTCATGTTCCTAGTGTTTTAAGTGGAGGCTGTGTGAGTCATTCCTATTATCTCATGCCCCTCCTTTAACACTATGAAACATAAAAATAGAAAACTAGTGCTACAATGTGTCGTCCTCAGAGATGTCCCTAAAATTTCTTCACAAGAACACATCCAACTTGTTCACATTGCAAATCAAATCCATCATGCCCTTCATGTGAGTCACTAGAAAAATCATGCAAAATCCTCCAAATTTCATTGATTTCCCTAAGTATATGGAAGACTAAGAATTTTATAATATGATTAAAGTATTAAACCTTAGCATAGAGAGGAAGGAGATTCCTCAATAAATTGATGAGAAGAATACAAACTGAGGATTTTGTGAGAGAGGCTACAATAAATCCAAAAAATTGTAAGTGCCTCATCAAGCACCCGAGTTTGGTATTTTGGTGGTTTGTTGTGGATTTATATTTATAAGTAAATTAATTCGTGTTTAAATCTCATAAATGCTATGTTCCATGCCAAGCTTTTAAAAATCTCTAATAGGATATAATGAATCATTAAATAGCAAGTGTGTAAAAAATACACTTGAGAGAGGCTCTGTGTATTTGTGCTAACGTTAGGATATGCCTTGACCACACTTTATACATATTAGAGAAAGATTTGGCGTTTTTAACTAGTAACCACAAAAATATGTCATTAACAAGAACCACACAAAATCAAGGATACAAGGGTTCTACATGTGGATTTTATCTAATTATATATATAAAACTCTTTTAATTGTTTTTTCAGTGTACAAGGGTCCTCCATGTCGATTTTATCTAATTGTGAAGAGAAAACTCCTAACTAGTTATGTAAGTGTACATTTTAACATATATTATAGGTAAATATGATGAAAATAAATAAAAAACATAAACCATTTCATTCGACCGAGCAAAGAGAACGAAATTTTAAATAAAATTTAAAATTTAATATGTAAATTGAAGGATCATGTAAATATAAAATAAATGAATTAGACCATTTTTATTTTAAACAAACTTTACATCAATTAATTATTTTAATGCATATGTTTGTATTGACTAACATGATTTTTATTTAGAAATACATTACAAATTGTAATAAGATCACAAGTAATAAAAATGATTAAATAAACCCTTTAGAAATCATAATTCATAACAATGTTAAATCCCTCTTCATTATGGTATATGATTTAGACTAATTAAAGAGCACAAATTTAGAAATTAAAAATATTTTTGGCTTTAAAGGTTAGAAAGTATAAACTATATTATTTAAAAGAATAAAAGTATATTTCCTTTTAACATAGTTATTAATTAATAATATTAGGCATGATTATATAAATATTTATTATCATAATTTAGTACATAAAATTTTAAATCAAAATAATCAAATAAAACTTGAACATTATAATTTCAAATCTATATAATTATGAAAACATCATTTAAATAAGTTTATACATAACTTTGATGAACCAATTTTGGATTAATAAGGGATTAAACATTGTTGCACCTTCCAATTGTGTCCTATTTTATGCTTATGTATATGATGATTCATTAGTTTACGATTCATTACTTTACTTTTGAGGAAATTTTATTTGGAGGAGTCTAAAGATAAGAGAATAATAACTAACTCCAAAATCAAACTTTATGATAAAGATATAAACGGATTCCCTTATTTACACACTTTGATAAGTTTTATAGATTAATTTGATCCAAAGCATATCAAAAGTCATGACAATTAAATTCAAATGTATTAAACAATTATTTTTTGATAAGGTCAAAAAAAGGGCACAACCCATTATTAATAATAATATGCGAATAAAAAACCTAACAGAGTCGTGAAAGATTGTCTATACACACTATCCCCTTCCATATTGGAGGTTATACACTATACAAAAGAAAAAAGAAGATACAAATAATGTAAACCAACTCTAAGCACCATCATTGTAGTCAGAGACCATCATAATGGGTCCCTGCTCCTTAACATTATATTCCAAGGAGACAATCACCAAAGTCTCAACCAAGTGAATATCCACAAAGGAAGAGTTAATGTCAAATTTACTATAGATGGTGTTGTGACCAACACATCCCATTTATTTTGAGAAATAAACACCTTAAGATCCCCTTTTTTTGAATAAAATTTAAGCTCAAATCGGCGAAAAACTTTTGTAAGTAATTTTATAAAAGTCTGAGATTGATAGTATGTTTAATGAGCTTTTGGCCCTTTAGTAATTGCAAATTTGCACTAAGGATATGTTTTAAAGTGATCGATCACATTACTTTAAGATTTACGCAAGTTTCTTAGAACGAATCGGCTTGGTTTTATGATATTATCAAATTCTTTATTCTTAGTGTTTTTCGGGGAACTAATAATCTTTTGGTTGAGTTGGCATTGACTTCACAAGTTTGCATGAAAAATAGCCCCTGTGCTCATGATTTGTCGTTCTTCCGTGATGGTATATTTGTTGCTTTTTGTGTAACACTTTTGGGACTAACTTAGACCTTTTGTATGACTCTATAGCTCTCGCGCTACTGCACTCAAGGAAATAATTGTATGATCCTAGGACCTCAGAACCAATCGGGGCATGCCACCTGTCTACCTATGTATTCTCGTATTCTTATGATGCATAGATGAGAGTAAGAATTGTATGATGTGGTATAGGCCGTAGTCTTGAGGTACATAATGGACTATCATGAAGTCAATAGAATTGGTATTACGTGGAACCCCTGCCATGTAAACCCATGCTCTTAGGGTGTAAATCAATAAGATGTATATGGCCATGTGTCTCATTCACACACTCACATAAGATGTATATATTCTAGATCTTGCAGATGACACTCGGGTAACCTTGGTGAGTTCTGGGGTCCACGGCATTAAACAAACACATTTGGAGGTAGTTCTCACCCTCCCCAATGTCATGATGGCAAGTGTCCAACACACTCATAGTAGAAATGAATAAAAGAGTTAATCACCTTCCATGGGACTACGTGATCCACGTGATGGCAACACGTGGATGGGCCAAATTGCATCAAAAGGCTTTAAACCTAAATTAAGGTTTTAAAAATAAAATGAAAATCAAATTAGTAACGAAAAACTGACTAATTCAAACAAGGCCATCAACTCATATTTAATCTACTCGCCATCACACTCATAGCTTTGTTTGGAAATCCAAAAGATTATTTTAAAGCAAAATTTAAACATTATGTTATTGCAATAAAAGACCATAGGAATTTATGCTATTCGATGACTCAAAGCCTCAAATTATTGATCAAGGCAGCCCATAGTTTTAAAATTTTCTTTTGAGTTTATTTGCGCTAACATTTGACATGGTTGCGACCCCCCTCAACGTCTGGGCATATTCAGGAATTCACAGACACAACCTTCATCTCGGATTTAGTGTGGTACAAACATTATAACGAGGTAATTTTTTTTTTAGAGATGCAAAAGGTCCCACACACTATTGAAGCCACCCAAGATGAGATTGACTTCTTAGAAGATCTGTTAGCCATCCAACAATCAAGGCTCTATAAGGCGGTTGCAAATCTAGAGGTATTCCCCATGGGGAGTTGTTTTATAATTTTATTATGTGCTCTACTGCATAAATGATTTAATTTAGATTGATAATGGAAAGTATAGAATTTATCTGATCTTGGGATTGGCCTAAAAGATTTACCACCTTCTAGAGCCCGACTTCCCATATAACTGAGACATTACTTTACAATGGATGGAAACCCATAATTTTATGGAGACTTTGACATTGAATCCTATACCATTGATACATTCAAAGAAGGAGCCCAAGTGGGGATGCTATTGCTAAATAGATTGTTTGGTGCCAACGACATTGTACACATCAACAAGTTTATGGTACCTTTGTTGAGTTTCATCATAGATGAGAAGCAAATCCTTACGCTAGGAGGCATTATAACTTTCAATTTGGGCCAAATAGGTGCTAGGGGTGAGAAAAGGGGGGAGTTTCTACATGATGTCCTACTTGGTGGATGCCTATTGTGCCACGATCCCATTCAAGCACACTTCCTTCCCCCATTGGACACCCTTCGATCCTCCTGTGCATTTGGTTTATTCCAAGTTTTATATTCACCATTTCAAGGCACACATTAAGGATATTTACTATCACTTCTACCTGCCCTTGTATCTGGCCATCAATGAGAAGAAAATACCTAGGTTATTAGATGAAATGAGGGCATCAATTATGGCCATTAGGGCCTATTGGTATTATAATGACTTCACATTGATCAGGGTTGATGGAGTTTTCATATCCCCTTTCAAGCTATCCTACTATGTGCTAAACAAGATGGCAAAGCAGGAGATCTTATATCAATACGTCCATGGTGTGGCAAGCCATTGCAAGAGTATGAGGCAAGATCCCTACCCACACCTACCTCTTAGGATTGGCCAAAATGAGTACAAGAGTTTCCCAATAGCATCATCCATGTATACTCATATATCATTCTTTAGTAATATGCAATTTCATGAGAACCGTCAATGGGACCCTCAGGGAAGAGTCCAAAGACATGTGCAAGCATTGAGGACCCAACTCAATATCACCTACAATCACGAGCCTCATGAAAGTGATAGGTTCTATTTGAATCCCATAAATGATAATGAGGGATAGAGAAACTAAAAGCCACAAGGCAATTGGAACCTCAAGGATAGAAAGGGTGATATTGGAAGAAAGCCTTGGTGAGAGCCTCCCACTAGATGACACACCTAGAATGAATCAATTATTGAAGAGTTTTTTCTTGCACATTCTCCCTTTGGCTGCTCTATCTTCCTCATCAGTGGCTACCGCTTCCCAAGAAGAGGTTGCTCAGGTAAGTAGGCCAATGCCCGTACCTACCATTTATATTAAAAGGGACATTGAGTCTCAACATAACTCACATTCAAATCATCCATCTATGTCACTTGAGCCACAAACTCCCACTTTTGTAGTGCCCACTTCATGTACAATTGCCAACCCAATTAGGCGTATGCCTAGTCTAGCTATTTTGGACACCCTTGCATCTTCTAATTATCTTTTATTCTCCAACTCCCCTATTTCTACTCCTCCCCTAGCTATTGTTGTTGATTCCCATAACTTCCAAAGGATCTCTGGATTCACACAAGTCTACTCCAAGAATGACATTGACCACTCAAAATGTTCTAGCCACAAGTGCCACCACCCAAGAAGCTCACATAATTATTAGACCCATTCCAAGTGCTCAACCAATTGGCCTAGTGTCCACTCAACCCAATAGCCTTGAGTAATAATCCCTACATTTGGTCCCTTCACACCCCTTGTTACAGTGTAAAAATGTTCCAATTGCTCCCCTTTTACCTCAACAACTTGACCAAACACCAAGAATGGCTGCTCCGTGGGCCCTAGTTTCATATGTTCCAAGTCCCAGGGTATTTATTTTTAACATACCTATTTCTTCCTTAAGGGTGATGACTGACCTCCTAAGTGTCATTGGATCTACAGTCCATATGACATAAGATCAAGTCCATGCCTATATGAATCCTTTTGCAATTGAACCCACCATAAAAAAAAAACCATTCTCCCACATTTCCTTGTTCTTGTCTTCCATATCCATCTAACCTCCTCTCTCATCTGTTTCCTCTCCATCGACCTTATAGGTTGCACCTTCCTATGCTAATACTCCAAGGTTAACTAAGGGAGGAGATTGGATAGATGCCCTCCTAATAGAAAAATGCACATACCAGAAATGGTTTACATGGGTGACCTAGATATCCAACTTAAGTTTGATAAGGGGACTAGAAAATTGAATAGGGTTGTGACATATAGGTTTACATAGGGAAATCTATTGGTACGACAGACAAAGGACTTATTCTTATTAACCTAAAAGAGAAGAAATACATGAGAGGAAAAAATTGCAAAGGACCCTATCTTTATGGAAAGAGCTATCCATGATATGATCGAGAATATGGTGGAAGACATGAGAATCCAAGTCAAAATATTGGAGTCACAAGTGAGACCCACTTTCCATGCAAACTTGATTGAAAAATATGAGGAGGCTCTCTTAGATTTGTTTCATGTTTTAATAGAGGTGGTTGAGGCCCTGCCCAAGAGTGTGACACTTTATTAGAATGCACAAGTATGTGTAGATAAACTAATCAAGATGGATAATAAATTAAGGAATATTGTTATTATTATCAAGAAGGAAATGTTACCTCAGTTGAAGATCATGCCATTGTTTGACCTCAACTTGTATCAAACTTTCACAGTGCACATAAGAACTTCCCTAAAAGAATACCTAAGAGACACGAAAGCCACTATGACCTAATTGGAGGATAAATAAGAAAATATACTAGCCTATTTCAAATAGGTTAGCATAAAAATGTTGTTCAATCAAGATGGCAGAATCATCTCTGTGAGTGAATTTGGCGTGCACCTCAAAAGATTTAAGACAACATTCAAGAGGAAAGTCATCAAGGCCAATAGAAAAGGATCACAATAAATTGTTAGTTTGGCCACCCAGGCCATTCAAATCAAAAAAAAAAATTGGTGTAGTCAAAGGTGGTCTCAAGACCCTACTAAAGAACTATACAAAGCTCTTGACATGTGGAGATGTGCTATTTCCTGACCCACTTATTAACATCCCATAGCTCGAACATGACGCCAAACTGATTGCCAAAGCCTTGGTAGAATAAGATGGATAAAATGGTTGGGTAGCAGTGCCACACAATGAGTAATAGTTGAATGAGGAGACATCTTATATCAAAATAGTCGCATTAAGGGAATCCATTATATTTTAGTCTTATGTGCCCACTCTCTTGTATTTTTTGTGCATGTTTGTCATTGTAACAAACTTTGCCATTATGGCTGTAAGTGGGTTTTTTTTCTCTTGTATGATGAGTCTCATATCACACTTTATAAAGACATATTTAAAGAAATTGTAAAAGGGGGGTAGATTTTAATAGAAATACAAGGAGAGAACTTATGAAATTCTTAGAAATGTACATGGATTTAATTTAATTTTTTTTTTAAAAATTTATTTATGAAAGTCTTCCTCATTTCTTAGCATGGATGTGGTGGATGTTAATTGTTTTGGACTATGCCATGATTTTTTATTGTTCCATTTGGAATTAATAAGGTTAAGTAAATTACTAACCCTACTAGTTTTCTGTCATTGGCAATGTTAAAATTGGTCTTTATAAATGAATGTGTTGTGCTAACTATTTTCTTTAATGGCCCATGTTAAGATGCAATGATAAGAAGATTATATACATTATTAACCACTCGTAGAATCCCTATAGTGTCTGCCTTAGTTTGATCCAAAAAAAACTATGCATTTACTGATAAACTTTGGTCTATGCAGTAGTGGTCCATGTGCACATTAGTATATCCATAAAGTATGAGAGCTCACTTATCTGCCCTACCCTCCTTCCATTTTATGTAATTTTAACTTAGAGATAGAGGTCATTGTTAATAGTCATCTTAGGAAGATTGGAAAGTTCTTAAGTTAGAGTAGAGTTTTGAACACAAGATTGGTCTCTATACATGGTGGCATCTATGTGCTCATAAAGTTATTCCAAGCAGGCTATATAAGAAAGCCCAATACTGTAACTCATGCCATGGGTTGTGTCTATAGACCTAAAATGAGAGGGATTTTGGGCCCCTTTTTGGATAAGTATGAATCCACATCAACTTAGCAGATATCTTATCACTAGGTGATCATTTGGAATGATTACTATTTTGGCACCTTTTGCACTAGCTAGAGGAATCTTCATAGATCTTGCACCAGCTAGCATGCAGTTATCTATCACCTAATTTTAAAGGAAATATTCTTATGAAAGTAACATGTGGAGTCTATAGCATGAAGGGCATAAGGTTATGGAGCCAACATAATGATCAACTTAGGCTCCAGATTGATAATCGACGTGCGCACCCCCACCCTGGTATGAAGATGCTCCTTAGTGCTATAAAGCCAAGCTCGAACTAGTATATGAGGGATGAAACTTTGAGATAGTGAAGCTCTATATAATTGGTTCCAGACATAGCAAATAAATCACCATTAAAACTTAAGGCTAGTTTGGATGCCATCGAGGCTCCATATTGTATTGCCTAAGCTTGCTTATGAGCCCCTGGGCCTTTAGTAACATTAAATGAACATTTTCTCTGTTCCACTTGTGTACTTTGTCTATCTGATCAATGTTTAATGAAGAATAGAGTTGCACTTAATTGAGTGTTGATCTAGTTTATATGGTTATATAGCTATGTTCTTTAAATGTGGATTGATTGTGCAATGTTTGTAATAATTGTAATGCTTATATTTAATATATTAATACTAAGTTCTAGTAAGCTTTCAGTTCAATCCAATAATGGCATCCTTGTGTAAATGATGACATCAACATATTGTATAGAAATACTCTAAGTGTAGGAAGGACCTCGTGTCAAGTGATGATATCCATGCCTAAAGCACTAGCCTAAACATGAACCCTTGACATAAAGTAATTTCCTTGACCCATCTTAGTGCTGAATGGTGCTTAGCCCAATAAGACAAAAGTTGGCACCCTTGAGATCCTAGAACTAACATAATATAGGTTTGCACTCCTATGACCAGAACAAGTTCCTCAAATAGGTTTTGCACCTACAAACAGGTAGACTCCACCCAGAATGGCTTGTGCTAATGAACTTGCTAACATCATTATTGCAATGACCAAGTCCCTTGAAGAATGAGTTGTGCCATGGCATGACTAGCCCAACATGGGCCCCGATTCTTTATCTGCTATGCTATGGGTGAGCACATAAGGCTTATGCCTTATGTGAATTGATTTTGATGTAGTCAAGTGACAAATGTTAATGATTAATCTAGGTTTGCACCTAGTTGTAACAAGTCTAAAACTAACTTAGATAGACAGATAAGCACCTAAAAAAGTAAATAACTTAATAACCAAATTTTATACAACATTTTGGTTCCATTATCAATATCATGTTGAATTTTATTTTTGAAATGGTGCAAGATAATAATGCTTTAACTCTCCCTTAAGAACATTGAGTGCTGGCTGGAACAACTGGAAGATAGATTTGCGTTGAAGCATCCATCCTATAAAGAATCGAAGCCAAGGAAGTGGGTCCAAAACAACCTGTATGATGCTCTGTATGAGGTCATCTTTTAAAAACTACCTGAGCATGTGTATCGATGGTTGGCTTCTTATACTACCCATAGAGGATGAATCTACAAATAATGCCTTGAGTGGATGAATGAGTGATTATAAAATTTTGAGAACCTTGATGTCACTTGGACCAAATTTGTAGACAAAAGGTGGTAAGGAGTGCTAAAAAATTAAGTGCTTGAGTTCACATTATAGACATACTCCTACCTTGAAGAAATAGAGTATCAATTCTTGCATGATCCTAGAAGCACTTTTTAAAAAGAATTCAATATAGAGATTAAGAAACTGATGGTGGATTATGCTTTAAAACCATAAAAAAGGAAGGCTAAAGTCCTTTTACATTTGAGCAGTGCAATAGGGAAGAAGGGGATGTGTAGGTGAAGCGCAATGGAAGGGGATGAGCATATTGACACTTGAGAGATCAGGGGATAAACTTATAACAAGAGAAGGTGCAAGCTGATGGAAGATCTGGAACCTAAAAGTGCTGATAAAACTTGTAGCGAGTGGGAAGGGCATGGGGAAGGATCTCTTGAATTGCAACAATGCGAGGAGAGGAACAATGAAGCCATAGATCAAGCTCAATTGTTGATGGGTGAAAAATGTGCTAGGTACTCATAGAATTTGACCATTGAAGATGCACCAAAAGTGCCTACCCCTTTTGAACCTGAGGCATTAGATCATGTGTTGAATCTACCATGAAAATAAATAAGAATGATAACTGACCCTATTGTCTACATTGACTTTGATGAGTTTGCAAATTTGGAGTATAATTTTATGATTAAACAAGTTGTCCCTTATGAGGAGATAAGTGAAGGTACAATTAGACCTTTGGGTGATAAATTGATAACACAAAACATGAGCTCAATCATTCCAGTTTAACAAATGTCAACTACGTAGACTAGGTAACAACCCATAGGGAGTGGCCCAACACCATAAGTGAGTAGCACCACATTGTCAACTTCAACAACGTAAATAACAACAATAGGGTCAACACCCAACCCAGTGACTAGAGGCATTAGAGGACCACCACCAAGATAATTACGAGGGGGAAAGTGCCTCAGATGTCAGTGCCCCCCATAACAAATAAATTATGAGATGGCAATGCACTTGTTAGAATATCATGACATGGAAAATGTTATAAAACATGTGTTAAAATGTGAGATTCAATGGCACATGTGAGATATAACCCACTCAAAGCACAAGTAAACACTATTTGCAATAAATTTGCTTATCATGCTCATACCTGGTATATGAAATTTGATCATACCAGGCTATAATTGATTACGACACCTTGAAGGAAGCATTTCTAAAAGAATTTGACATACCTAAGTTTGAATAACAAAACATCACCATGCTCAAAGAAATTATCCAAAGGATATTAGAGATCATGCACCTATATGATGGCTGGTTTAAAATTATTCTTTTCAAGCTTCTTGATGACATTCACCCCTACCAACATGTGTAAAGTTCATTGGAGGATTGCAAGTACCATTTAGAAGAGCACTCTCTATGAAGACATTCACAGATCCTTGAGAAGTGCTTGAAGCTTCACTTAGAACCAAGGTAGTTGGAAGTATTGACATTGGGATCAACCCATTGATGGAAGCACAAATTACATCCATGGCCAACCAAATCCAAAAAATAATTGTTAGTTCATTTCAAGATGCTCGAAGTGGATTATGGTGCACTGACTGTGAGATGGAAGGCCATAATAGGAATAACTATCTTCAAAGGAATGTGCACACATTCCTTCAAAGCTATGAGGTTGTTTATGAGGTGCATGATATTCACAACTAACCTCTATTGTAATGTGTTAGTCAGGTTAACACAACCATATATTATTAGTTCTGTGATGCCTACACTCATACCATAGCTGATTTCCATGTAATTGACAAAACACACAAAAATATGGAGAGAGGCACATGATAAGCAACTACAGTAGTTGGAGGGTAGGCAATCCAAATAAATGAGGACTATGGTCAATAGAATGTGGGCTATGTCTAGTAGAATGTAGGATATGGGATGAAAATAGGTGTTAGAGGGCAGGGTGGAGGACGTGGTGGAGGAAGATTCCCATCGTGATCATGTTGCAAGTGTGGTTCCACTGAGCACTATCAGTGAGATTGCCCTACACCTCCAATGTGTGGGTATTATTGAGGAACACACAAAGTCAAGGAATTCCTTGAATTGTATAAAAAGTTAACCCAAGGCCAGCCAAGCACAAATAAAGGCATAGGAATGATCTAGCATGAGCCTAAAATAGATAAATGGACTCCAAAGGTGCAACTGACCCACATAAAGCCAATCAAAGTGTAGGCAATTACTCATAATGGATTCATGACTTAGCTTCCAGTTATGCCAGTACTATAAATATGCTTGGAATATGGGGAACCAAGCTACACTGAGCACATAATGTGGCCTAAACCCAAAGCTGCACCTTACCTAGACCCTACATGCTAGAAAGATGTATTACAAAAAGCTATGAGTGTGATTTAGACCCTGCAAGGAGAGTTCTAATTGGCATGATACCTAGAGTCACAAGATGACATCTCTCACAAGAAGCAAGATGGTTAAGACGCTAAGGTATAAGAGCTAGTAGAGATCTTGCACCTCCTAAAAATATAAGGGATGCTACCTTTATTGAAGAATTTACTTTTAAAACATGCAAGATAGAAACTAGTTGAAGTTATACACCAAGCATGGAAAGGATGTGAGAAGTCAGGCATACCTAGAATGTAGAGTATGATCAATAACTCCTGGTGAATTCCACCATTAATGGATGGTCTATGTGAAAGGTCCTTATTGACACAAACACTGAGGTTAATATCCTGATAAAGAATGTATGGGAGAAGATGGGTAGGCTAGCCTTGAGGCCTTCCCCTCACATACTTTTCATGGCCAAAAAATCCATGACACAACCAATTGAGATTCTAAAAGGTGCCATTGTAGATATTATGGGTGCTAAGTTTCATGCTGATTTTAAATTTATCGAGTTGGCTGAGCAAGATAATTATCCAGCACTCCTGGAAAGGCCATGGTGCTACGTGAATAATGCTGACATGTGCTTCAAAAAGTGTTATATGACCTTTGAAAATGACAAGGAGAGGGTCATGATCCTCCTCTCAAGTGACCAAGGACCCCTTTATGTAGAAAGTATTGATCTTGAGGACGAGATCAACCATATATACAACATCATGGTGCAAGCTGCTAAAACTATTAACCCCAATGACTAAGGAGTGCTTTATTGGGATGATGGATAGCCAGCCTCAGACACTACCGACATAGCTTGTTACTGATGGGTTGAAAAATCTTATGAAACCATTGGTCAAAGGTACCATTTAGTGGGCACCAAGGCACCCAAACCTATGAGGACTGGTTGGGTCTAGATTGATCACACTTCATAAAGAGGGGTCCCTTGCAATAGGAAGAAGGGAAATAAAGTGTTTCACCTAAGCAAAAGTAAACTTATAGTGCTCCCATGATATGAGGGGAGAAATCATGTAGAATAATATGTTTGTGACCTCGATTTGTGCATACCCAAGGAGGTAGATAGGATGGGTGCACTGGTGTATACTTTGAGAAACACTGCTACTCATTGGTGGGCAACATAAATGCTTAGCTTGCCAACTTGGAAAGATGTAAAAGTAGACATCTGCACCAGATTAAAAAAAACCAATGAAGACCTAGACATATATCCATACTATGGTGATTCAGACCCAATAGTGCACATACACTTGTGCAAAGAAACATGGATTGACTGTGCTATAAATGCCCTGAGGAACTTGTGGGTGCACACCTTATACAAAACCTTGAAGACATGGGAATGAGATTGGTATGTGGTCAATGAAATGCACCATGAGACAATCAGTTGGGATGTATTGAAGGAGAAGTTTGTGCACACCTTCTCCTTTTCCTCACATAACCTATAATTTCTCGAGCCATTGCAAGTCATTCAAAGGGCAGTGTTTGAGGACACTGCAATCTTAGAGGAACACCTACAAGATATGTTTGGGGAGAAAGGATTAACACTCCCAAATTTATTCAAGGAACATGAACTCAATAATGACTTGAGTGATGAAGATATGAATGTTTGAAAAGTGTGAAATTGGATGTATTTTATAGGAAAGAGGAAGCTCGTATGCCAAGTGGATGATAGTTCCCTTGATAAGGAAGGCCCTAATCATCTCCTCATTAAAATAATCGAGAGGAGTAGTCAACTTGAGGACACATACTAGGAGATAAATGAGCCCTACCATGTGCCACTCAAGACCACCTAGGTTGATATTAGCATGGAAGGAGAACCAAAGGTGGCTACTCTAGGTGCATATTAGTCTGACACAAAGCTAACATGAATTGTGGATCTCCTGAAGGAGTTTCAAGGTTTATTTCCACATAATTACTAGGACATGAAGGGTATCAAGTCATCCCTTTGAAAAATGAGCTTAAAGTTGGTGGATGACACATGACCTATAAAAAAGTGCCCCTACAAAATGAACCCCAATCTCTGTGCTAAGGTCAAAATGGAGATTAACGATATGTTGGCTACATGAGTAATCTACTCGATGCAAGAGTTAGAATGGGTGAGCCCCATGGTGATTAGCATTAAAAAGGATGGGTGCATCTACATTTGTGTTAAATATTGATTGTTAAAATATTCCTATGTCATTGACCCCTTCTTGATTCCATTCATTGAAGAAGTCTTGGATGGAGTTGCAGGCTATGAAATCTATACTTTCATTGATGGTTTCTCTAGATACCATCAAGTCCAAATTGAAGAGGAGGATAGGCCTAAGACAACCTTCATAATATAATGGGTTTATTTCTCCTATAACATGATGCCTTTTGGGCTCAAGAATATGCCAATCATATTCTTTAGAGTGGTCATCACTGCATTTAAGGATTTTATCCATAAGTTTCTCTAGGGGTACCTTGATGATTGGACTATGTATGGTCTCATGAGAGACCATTATGATAAATTTCACCTCATTTTTGAGAGGTGCTGATAGCTACAAATATACTTAAACCTTAAGAAGTGCATATTTACAATACCATTTGGAACCTTGCTCAGACACATCATCTACAAAGATGGTCTACTCATCAACCTGACAAAGATTGTTATTATTATACAGCTCCAGACCCCTTCCATGAAAAAATATGTTCATGCCTTTCTTGGCCATTATGGCTATTATATAAATTTTATAAGGAACTATGTAAGGATTGTAACACTACTAGAGGAGCTATTGTGCAAGGATGGCCCATTCCATTGGGGTACAACACAAGAGGATGCCTTTGAAACTCTGAAGCATAAGTTGGATAGCATGCCTATCCTTTAGTTTTCCAATTGGATGACTTCATTCTATGTCCATGTCAATGCATTCAACTCTACAATTGGCACCATTCTGGCACAACCTAATGATGGTAAGATGGATCATCCTATATCCTTTGCAAACCATAAATTGACCATGATAGAGCAAAATTACATAACTATCAAGCATGAGGTGCTGGCCATGGTCTATGCCCTCAAAAAATTTAGGCAATACTTATTGGTGACCTCATTCATATTTTTCACTGATCATGAGGCACTTAAGTACCTTGTGAATAAACCCATTCTCCATGGGTGCATTTGTAGATGGATAATTCTATTTCAAGAATTCTAGTTCTCAGTTGTGGTAAAACTTGAGAAGCAAAACTTGAGACTAGACCATTTATCCCACATTGAGTCTGGTGATATGGTAGTGCCCATTGAAGATGACATGCAAGATGAGCAAATCTATAGAGTCCAGTGCATTCCTAAAGACTTGATGAAGATAGACACATTTATAATGTCTGGGTTTGCACCCCAAACCATGATGACCATAGAGAAGAAGCAACTCACCATTCACATCACCCCCTTTCAAATCATTAGTAGGGAGATGTATAAATTAAGGTGAGATGAAGTTTTATGTTAATGTGTTTTGGAACATGAAATATACTCCATTCTATGTGATTCACATGAGGGGATCACAGGAGGTCATTGCACTGGAGACATAATGACACATAAAGTGTTGAAATTATTTTTATGGTAGCCAAGCTTGTTATAATATTCAAAGGATTGCGCTAAGTCATGTGACACATGCCAATATATAGGGAATCCAAACTGATGGGATGAGATGTCTCTCATCCCCATTCTTGCTCAGGTGATATTTGATAAATGGGCTATCAATTTTATTAGGTCGATTGCTCCTACAGTAATGTGCATAGGCAGAAGATATATTTTGGTGACCATCAATTATTTCATTAAGTGGATCAAGGCAATACTTTATAAACACTGCACTACCACCACTACCACATGATTCATATGGGAGAACATCATAAGTTTTTATGGGTGCCCATGCAATTTAACTAGTGACAAAGGAATACACTTCCTCAATAAAACTATGAAAAGCCTACTAGTTAAGTATATGGTGGTGCACCACAAGACCACCCAATATCATCCCTAAGAAAATGGCACAACTAAATAATTCAATAAGATATTGGGAATGTGCTTCAAAAAAATATGCAATGTTGGTCACATACATTAGGATGATCGAGTGTCGATAATTATATGGGCGTACTGCACAACCTATAAGCACCTAAATAAGGTTACACCATTCTAAATGGTGTTTGGTGTAGAGGTAATTCTATCGATGGAGTTCTTGGTGCCATCATTATGCATTGCACAAATTGATCATTTGGATGACCAAGAATTATTAAGTGCAAGGTTGAAAAACTTAGAATAGTTGCATAAGGTGTGCACCCAAGCAAGATGGAGCCAACAAATCAAGAAGGCATGGAAAAAGTTATGGCATGATAGGCATATTAAATGTAAGGTAATGACTGAAGGAGTATTGATCTTGCTCTATGTTTCCAAGTACCTCAATCATCTGAGAAAACTACAAATCAAGTGGATGGGCCCATATGTGATCCATAATATATTGGAAATTGGCACATGCAAGTTACACATATTGTCATGTGGAATACTCCCTAGGAATTTTAATGATAACAAATTAAATCCATATAGCCAATAAGATGGTGCTTGCACCATCAAACACTAACTTCCTGATCATAGGTTGGTTGTGTTGTACTGACTTGAATGACGTTTGACATAAGACAAACATTTCCTTGTATTTTTGTGATTGTTGTTCTTGTAGAGTGAATCAACAACACTTTCAAGCCCATAGACGAAATATTATGGCACTTCTATGCATAACTCCATTCAGGTGAGTCAAGAATGAATGCTTTTTAAAACACCTGAGGTTAGACACGTAAGTTTTTGGGTGCATAAAACTTGCCAGACTTTAAAAATATGAGTACCAATTAACAAATAGAGGTGCACAAGATGAAAATGTGCAATTTTTAGAAACAAGATGCACACTATGATCATGCACAAGAGATCAAAATCAGAGAGCAAAATGATGGAGGGCTAGCATAAGGGATTTGTATGGGGTAAGATAGGCCAAGGCAAAGAGATAGAAGCACATAGAAATTGACCAAGATAGGAAAGTGCACTTGAAATGAAAGCATAATAGGAAAAGAAAAAAAAATAGAGGCTGAATCACACACATGTGTGGTGCTATGCCTAGGTTACCATAAGGAATGAAAAGGTTGCACCAAGTAAACAAAGTATAAGAGAAAGATCATCGAGACAAGCTGGCATCAACCCAAAGTGAGGCGGGAAGTGGTCAATTTAACTACACATCACTTCACCAAAAATATCATTAGGAGAATTTATTGAAGTGATGATAGAGGGACAAATATCCACATTGAATGGGTGTGTGGTAGAGGATTTTTGTATATTTATAGGTTTTCATGAATTATAGGAAATTGAGGCACTACCATGCCATTAATCACGTACAATTAAGAATGTACCTAAATTAAGGGTATAAAACAATAAAGGGATGACTGGTTTAGGTTACAAACCTCAAGATAATTTTAACCTAAAAATGTGTAACAATGACCCAGAGCCAAACCAATAAACCAAATATAAAGAAAAAAAATGCTACTATAGTGAGACCTTTAGTACCCATGAATTCCAAAAGTGAATGATTGAATAGAGAGAGGAATTGCATTCCCTTTGAGATTAACATAGAAAAGTGTGGGGCTTGAATTGTGCAAAAACTAGGTATCAAAAAATTGGAGTGATGCCGAGGCCACCATTAAAAATAAGTGAAGTTTGAGAGATGAAGTCATAGTTATAGATCTCATGACTATGAGGAGCACCAATAAAAATTATAGGATTCAAAAAATTAAATATATCACACTTCAACACTAACTAATTCATAATGGGGAATAAATGCATGAGTTCTAGCCTACTATAGGCATAGAAGGATGCTAAAAGGGCATGGATGATAGAAGAAGTGGACATGATGAAGAATAAATCATAATCAGTACAGGGAGTTAGCATCATCAAGGTTGATTTAGAGGCATTTGTTAAAATTTCTTACTGAGAGATACAGTCTCTTAAGGAGGTATTAGTAGGAGAAAGTTGGGCATATTTCACCCACACTTGCTGGCTACAATAATACAACCACCATACCTTAATTAATGCGTAATATCTAGTTCAAAACTAGGTGGCTGATATAGGGGTGAAGACTGAAGGCATGCCATTATTTGATGTCTCTGTCTGACACAAACTTGCAACCATCGACTTAACTCAACTCTATGAGTTTCCATGTTTTGGGAAACTAGAGGAAATCATGCAATTCATCTTCTCATATATCCATAGGGGTTACGTCTACTTTGTAGGGAGGTGCACATGTGGTTTTAAACCAAACTCATTGGCATAATCATTGAGATCCTAAACTCTAATGTAGACATCCACTAGATGATGGAAGATGATGCTAAAGTTTAAAGGGTCAAGAAACTCTTGGGGTAATACAAGGGAGGTTTTGCATTCCTAATCAAAGACATCAAGGACCCCATAATGAGGGTCGCTATGTGCCTCATGAGTTCAAAACTTTTCCCTGATGATCGGTGGATAAACATCACCAGGTCCTACTTGTGCATCACCCACCACATGGCATAGGGGGTAGAGTTTAATATAACAAAGTTCATTACAAAGGAAATGGTGAAGAACGTGCTTGAGTGTCATACAGTGCAAGAGACCTTCTAGTGGGGGTCTATGTTAATTCTAATTATAATGGAGGAGATCAACATGTCTGATGGTGATAAGGACAACCTTTATGTGTTCCCAAATCATAAAAATTCCCCAACACTAAAGTACCAAAACTTCACCTGCCCCCCCACCTTCTCCTAAAAGTACAAGACTTAATCAATGGGATGGTGCACCTAGTATATCAAAACATTTAGGGAAGAATGGCACATCCTAGATGAGGTCCTTTAGAATGTGTTTGGAATGACAACCTTCACTTTTATGAAGCACTTATGTGTAGTTTGCCCAGTGTTCACAAATGATAACTGATCCAACTGGCTAAAGCTTCCTTATGCATTTTTAGCCAAATACATTAGGGATGCACTTAGAATAATTCCTGATGCACAATAGCTAGACATCCTGGTGAAAAATGTTGATTTGGAATGAAGCAGGTTACAAAACCAATATGTGCACCCAAGAGGGAAAGTGACCAAGGATGAATCAAATCACACCAACATCTATCCCCTCTAAAAGGAAGTCATACTCAGGAACATCCACATGCTATATTATGAGATTAAGCCAAGAAAGAAGGGCATGAGCACCAAGAAGGAAAATGACCTCCCCCTTGATATTGGTGATGAAGGGAAGCTGGTTTTGGTAGTGTAGAAAAAATATCCCTAAAAGAAAAAGGGGGAGACACTTGAGGAGATGTAGGAGTGCATCATATTAAAGATCACCTCTGGTGATGAGGCCACTCCCTCTATACCAAAGAAGAAGTACATGACATTCACACTAGGGATTGATTCACCCAAATAATGGGAGAGGAAAAATAAGTCCAAAGGGCTAGTTGCAATACCCAAAATAACCTTGGTAGGGATGGAGGCACAAGAGGTGTGCAAGGAATTAAAAGAGTAAGAGGCATGTGATGAGATGGAGGAAGGAGGGATGAAAGTTTACATCATCCAAGAAGAAGTAGAAGAAGAAGATCCCAACACCAAAGAAGTTCAGGAGGCCCTCTAAGATGGCACTACTGCTAGACTTAGAGAGGCAAAAAATCCACCCAGTGCCTCAACCAAAGAGCCCTCCACACAACCTCCACTAACTGAGGAGGAAAAGAGAATCTAGTGGAATAAAATGGGCCTTAACAAGGAACAAATAGAGATGGCACTGGTGCTAGAGAAAAAAGAGCAGCCATGAAGGTAGTTGGCATGACCCAGGAAGAGATTGACAAGGTTGAGGCTGAGGAAATGAGGGTTGAGGAAGAAAATACCATAGCAATAATAAAGAAGAGGAAGGCAGATAAAAATAAGGCCTAAGACAAAAGGGCCAAGAAAGAAAAGGAAGAGAAGAAGGTTGACGTGAGCACAAAACCAATAGAGGAGAAAGCAATAAAAGTGCCTATCACCCCCACCAGCACAACAAAAGAAGCTGCACCACAAGCATGCCTAATAGTGAATGGGTGATTTGAGATAAGGAAGGTGATACTCATGCCTTGAAAGAGAAAATAGAGATCACTAAAGAAACCTAACAAAAATAAGAGGGTGAAGCTGGCACTGAGATAGAAGAAGAAATGGACCAAGGGAATAAGTCCAAGGAAGAACCCCTATTAGAATAAGAGGAAGGAACCTCATAGGTAAGCACTAAAGATAACACTAGCATCGATGAAGAGGAAGGAGAATAAACAGAGCTGGCTATCACTAAGGAAGAAGGCACCAAGCCAAGCCTAAGGGAAAAGGTGCAGAAGGGTTGGATCGATGAAGATTACTATATGTTTGAGTACATGCCCCTTAGATCTGCCACAACAAGGACACATCAACAACTATCATTCACCTTTGATAGTTATATAGATGAGCCTCATTTTGAGGTGCATAAAAGGCCATACTAGGCACAAAAGAACCAAAAGAAAGGAATGATTCCCTTCTTATAAACCCTCACATAATGAAACCAATCAGTTTGGCTAATGTGCTCATCTAAATGGCCTTTAAATTAGAGTGGAATAACATCATTAATGATTTTAGAGCTTCAATATAGAAGAATATCATGTTATAAGTAGAAGAGGAAGTAAAGGACATAAAGTTTAAATTGCAAAAATTGGTTGAGTGTGTAGAGGAAGCCAAGCCATAACTCTTGGATGACATTGACACTTCAAACTTCTTAGAGGTTGACAAGGTGTGTGTGCTAGTAGAGAAAATGATCCCAAGGTTGAAGGTAGAGCTGACATAAGAAGAAGAGGAGGACCCATGAGCCACAATAAAGCAAGAGCTAGCTGCAAAGATCAAATAGTTGGAAGAGCTCTTTGCACAACTTCAAGAAGGTGTAAATACTATCGATGCCATTTTTTTATAGCTTCTCCAATGAAGTGTCAGTCATAGATGTGCACCTCAAAAAGTCAAAGGGGGAGAAGGAGGAGTTGATGGCATAGGTATACACCATGAGTAGATTATAATGCAACTGAATGATGGGAAAGGTTAATGCCTTGAAAAATCAAATCAAAGAATAGGAACAAAGCTTAAAATCACTCTTTCATGTCTTGCAAACTAAGGCCTATGAACAAGGAAAAATCTTGGATAGAGGAGTTGTAAAAGCTAAGGCAAAAATAAAATCCTTCCAGAAGGAGTTGGAAAATATGGATGTGCTCACCCTCAGTGTGGCCTCAATAGAGATAGACAACACCATTAAAGAACTCAAGCTAACCATTAAGGGATTTGAATATTTCAATGCTAAACTAAATGAAAGCATATTAGAGTTCTTCATGCCAAGAGCATTGAAAGACTAGTCCAAGGGTGGACTAACAATTTTGTATGGGGTAAATGTTGGGCCCCTTTTTTTCTAAGTATGAATCCATGACAACTCAACAAATATCTTAGTGTAAGGTGATCATTTGGAATGATTGTTGTTTTTACACCTTTTATGCCAACTAAAGGAATGTTCATAGATCTTGTGCTAGATGGTAGGCAGTCATCTTCTTATGAAATTAGCATGTGGAGTCTACAACACAAAGGGTGTAATGTAATAGAATTGATGGAATGATCAACCTAGGCTCTAGTTTGGTAACTGACATGTGCACCCCCACCCTGGCATGAAGATGCTATTTAGTGCTATAAATCTGAGCTCAAACTAATATGTGAGGGATGCATCTTTGAGATAATGAATCTCTATAGAATTGGTTCCAGATATAGCAAAGCAACTACTATTAAAACTTAAGTTTAGCATGGATGCCTTTGAGGATCCATATTGTAGTACCCAAGCTTGTTTGTGAACCCCTAGGCCTTTAGTAACTTTAAATGAGCATTTTCTCTATTTCAATTGCTATCTACTCTATCTATCTTATCAATGTTTAATGAAGAATGACATTGCACTTAATTGAGTGTTGATCTAGTTTATATGGTTATAGTTATGCTCTTTGAATGTGGATTGATTGCATAATGTGTGTAATAGTTGTAATGCTTAGATTTAATATATGAATACTAAGTTCTAGCAAGATTTTAGTTCAGTCTGTTAATGGCATCCCTGTGTAAATGATGATGTCAACATATTGTATAGAAATAATCTAAGTGTAGGACAGACCCCATGCTAAGTGATGATATATGTTCCTAAAGCGCTAGCCTAAGCATGGACCCTTGACATAAAGTAATTTACCTGACCCATCTTATCACCAAATGGTGCTAAGCCTAGTAAGACAAAATATGGTGCCCTTGAAATCCTAGAACTAGCTTAATATAGGTTTGTGTTCCTATGACCACAACAAGTTCCTTGAATAGGTTTTGCACCTACAGATAGTCAAACTCCACCCAGAACAACTTGTGCCAATGAACATGCCAATTCTTCTATTATAATGGTCAATTTCCTTGAAGAATGAGTTACACCATGGCATGACTAGCCCAACACAAGACCTTTTTCTTTCTCTACTATGCTTTAGGTGACTATATAAAGCTTGTGCCTTATGTGAATTGATGTCAGTGTAGTTGAGTGATAAATTTTGAGTGCTACAGGATTACTCTAGGTTTGCACCTAGTTGTAACAAGTTTAGAATTGACTTGTACAACCAGATAAGTGATTGACAAAGTAAATGACTTAACAACCAACTTTTCTATAATAAGGGATTTATCTCATCAATACCCTTGTGCATAAAATGCACATGATCAAATGTCATCAATCTTTTTTCCCTTGAGTACATCCTCTGCATCCATGGCCTTTAATAAACTCTAAACTTGATCAAGCCTACAACCCAAACTAAATCATAGTTGTTCCATATCTTCATGGATTACATGAGTGTTTGTATCCCCAAGGAGAATAGTTTGGACTCAAATCACTTGATAAAAATTTAGAGTGTCATGTCTAGAAATGGACTGGTCGAGGTCATGCATAGAATAAAGAATACAATCCATTGAATCACCCTCCATGCTAACAATAAAATTCACAAGAAATAGGTTGGTAGCACACCACTTAAGAAAAATTTCTTCCTCGAATTGCTCTAATAGAAAGTATTCCAAAACTCTAAATCTTGATCCATAGTTAGCCTTGTAGACTTATCAAGTAAGACACCATGATTATGTAGTTTCATCAGTTTTAGATCTTCCACAAGCTCAAATAAAGAAGAATGTATGTCCTCAACTGAGAAATTATGAGTTTTTTCATTACTCTTATCCCTAACAATGTTCACTGAGTATTGATTCCCTTTACTAGAGTGGGTGGTCCTCCAACATAAGGCCTAAAATCCCCACACATTCCATTATTTTGATCTAACTTACAAGATAGAAAGATTTGAAACCAAAAATAAGCCCAAGTTGGCCTTAAAGGGTATGCATTTCCAATCCCATTGAGCTTGACATAGAGAAATTGAAGAGATGAGACCATGAGATTGGGGGAATTGTAAATACCAAACACCTAAGATAAATGCTCCAAAAAATGAATATTCTAAGATGAAGTTCCTAACCAAACCAAAATTGAATCATTGAAGATGGAAAGCCCTTAGATAAAAATGCGTGAGGAGACTTAGAGAGAGCTATACCACTGAGCAAGAAGAGGAAATAAGGGTAATTTAGGGAATAAAAATGACTTACATTCAATAGATAAAGCATATAAATACTAATTCAAAAAAATCCAAATTAGAATAGAAAGCCTAGCTCATACCAAAATTGAACAACCCTACATAAGAGCAGACCAAAAGCAAGGCCAAATTCTAGAGATACTAGTGTACAAGACCAACCTTATAAAAAAAATTGAGAGAATAATGGGAAGAAATGTGTAATTGGAAATTCCCACCACCACAATTCCAAATTCTCTCCAAAATAACAAGAGTGAATGAATGTCGATGGATAAATAGCCTTTCAGGGCACATAATGTGTTAGGAATAGCTTTTACATTAGTGTGAGTTTGGGTATTTACCGAGAGGTAAATGGTAATAGGTAGTTTGTTAATTATATTTGGTTAATCATAATATTGTTATATTATGATATTAATTAGAATACTTATTGTTATGTATAAAAATATTAGTTTGTATATAGGTTTGTTACTGTCCTATGAGAGATTCTAGGAGATTGAGTAGTTAGTGGGATTTTTTGGACTCCTAGAATATAGGAGATGCTTTCCTATATAAATGTATTGTGTCAAAAGACAATGTAGTAGGAAATTTAATGCGTGATAATTATAATATATTGTGTGTTTATAATTACTCTGTGTATTTAACATTATCATGGTGTGTATAAGTTAAATTTTTTGCTATTATCTTATTAGATATTCAACATAACAACATTATAGAAAATTTTGCTACCTCAAGTGTGACACACCTTAAGGGTAATAAATGTGGTTTAAAACCCATGAAAATTATGATTGAGAATTACCTTGGAATTAATTTTCCAAAACTAGAAAAATATTGTCAATTATGATGTGATGTGACTAAAATTGCAAGGGGTTAGAATTTTAATTTTTTTATTTAACTCCAAGGTTATCAAGTAAATAAATATATCCATTACCTTATCTTCATATGTGAATGATAAACCAGAAGGAGAGATCCAAAATAAGAAAAACATAATTGTCAATGTTAATGCATAGTTGCTAGTGATTGTTCTTTACTTGCTTCATAGTGTCCAAAATGAGCTTTAAGTCACCGTTAATGAAAAAATTCTTCCAATTTATTTATTTATCCAAAAGGATCCCACACTACAAAGAATTATCTTCAACAAAATTGTTGGATCTTTCTCCATCGAACCTCAAATAAGTCTAATAATGGTTTACCCTTGTAGTCACAAAAAATTCCTCTTGAGTCAGCCTAATAGGGATTACCTTTGGCTGAAACATCAAAGTTTAACTTGATTTTTGAGCCTTGAAGGGGGACCAAGAATATATTTTTATGGTTTTTATTTTATTTTAACCATATTATCAAGGAGTATTAAACAATTTTAATTTATAAATAATGTAACATCATGGAAAATTAATAAATAATGTAACATCATGGAAAATCAGGGTTAGTTTGTTAAAAATTAAATACAAATAAAATTTTACCCATTTAAACAAGTGTCCTCAGATTTGGCAACAAAATGATGAAAAAAATATGTGATTACCTTCACTTATCAAAGATAAACTTAATCCTATTTTTTGATTGGAAGTGTTCAAAAGTGATGGTTGTAGTTACAAAGGTTCATTGAGATGCATAGATAATTTGACAACACCTACCATTATGAAGGGGATGCTTGGATTGGATGCATGAGGATACGAGTTGAAGCTTGGACTCAAAAATAATCAATACTTCATTGCATAAATAAGCTTGTTGAGAATGGAGAGTGGCACCTCAATTTATAGATTTGGCTGATTGATGTGGACCATTGGATGAAGATCAAGATTAATGGATGAGAATTGGTTGTACATATCATTTAATGCCATGTAATAAATCCACTCATGAATGTTCAGAGTGTGTATGAGAATCTATATAAGAAGATTTGAAGTGTGTAAGAGCTTGTCATATACCTTGATTACACACTTTTATTATTGCATTGAATTTGCATTGGAAAAAAAATTTGAAATTGGATTTGGTGCAAGATTTATGATTTTTAAATTGGAAAGTGGATTTTTAAATGACATCATGGTTTTGAGATGAAAAAAAATATTATTTGATTTATGGAAAATATGAAATGTGCATTCTATAGAATTTTCCATTATTGATGAGATTAGATAATGAATAGAGATTAATTAACTAATGTGGTGTGATGTAATTTTTGTGGGATTGAAAATGGTTATGGAAGAGGGAATTTATTGGCTATGGGGTTATGTGCAAAGCAAACAAGTAGATCAGGGATACATTAGATAATTTTAGGAATATGATGTAGTTGATTAATGCGATTAGGGGTGTGTTTCCATGATTCAAGATGGAAACGATGATAAAATTGATGAATTTGGATGATCAAAAGAAATTAGGGTGAATTCACATGATAATGTGATAAAATGATTTGGTGAACAGTGATGACACTAGAGTGGAGGAAATAGGGTGTTTACATTTTTCCCCTCTTTGAAAGGGCATTGTAAGAAATTGGTGAAGTACTCAATTTTTAAAGAAGGAGAAGGTTGAAAAAATGGGCATATTGGGATGACCTATGTGATGTGAAGAAGATGAAATTGATTATAAATGATGGTTTTAATAGAAAATACCTAAGTCTGGCTCACAAGGATGCTCTAGATGAAAATGATGAGGATGGGATGCCCCCTTGAGGGATGGGACACAGAAGAAATTGGATGGGTGGGGTCCTTGAAAAGAAGAAAATGATACTAAATGAGGTAAAGTATGTCAATAAATGAAGAGGATTGGAAAAAATGAGAATGAAAATGATGAAAGGGGTGAAAAATGATTAATAAAGATGGAAATGGGAGGGAATTCAAATTGGGGCTATAAATTGACCCTGGGGGGTGAAAATAATTCATTTTCACCCACTAGCCTTAGAATCTTGAGCTCTAGCTTTGTGCTCGAGACCCTTAGAGAAAATAGTGCGTATTACAATCCACAAACAACTTGGAGAGTGGGTTTGAGTGTACTAGCAAGCATGGGGAGTTGACTGATAGTAAGTAGGTTTAGTTTTGGAAAATTTTACCTTTTGAGTGTAATTAATAGCTTAAGAAGTGCCAAGTGTGTTGATTTTGCCATGGGGAAATTTTTTTGTGTGGTATAATTGCCCATGAAAATGGAAAAATCCCAAAAACTTTGACAGAATAACCCAAATAATCATCAAAATCACTAAAAAACTAAGTGATTAGTGAAATTACAAGATAAATGACCTAAATGCGCTAAAATAACCAAAATGATGCAAACATGAATAAAGTAGTGAAATCACATAAAAAATGGTGGAACCTCACAAAAAAATGGTGTAATTGCACAAAAAGTGGAGAAAATGAAAGAAACACACCAAGATCACCAAAATGGAAGAAATGGGCACAAAGTTCTATCAAATGGTAGTATCACTAAACAAGTGGAAAATGCCTAATGGGTGGTGGATTCTTATGTAAAATAATAGAATTTATTTATGGATTGGTAGATTTGCCTTATAAATTGGCAGAATCACCAAAATTTAATTTTTTTGAATGTGAAGTATGTGGTTGATTGATTTGATGCCTTATTAGATTGATTTGATGTTAGATGATGAAATTAGGATGTATAAATGATTATAATGATGATAAAATGACTAAATGTGTGAATATTATTGAGTGTATGTGATTACAAATGAGAGCGATGAGCACACATCCTTTCAGATTTGCAGATTTGGGATAATGAGCTAGAGGTAGTGAGATTATAATATGTTGTCAGGATGCCCATGATTCAAGTTGATTGAATGTTATTGATTGCACTTGTAGAGAGATGACATTCAAATACCAACACTTTTCATTTTATGATGTGGGAGGTGATAATGACACTTGAGGATGTTTGGTAGATTTTACAAATACCTATATGCGGATAGGTCCTCTCCTAGAGAGTAGTGGGTTGATGGGATATACTAGAATAATTATTAGGGATCACAAATATAGAGATGAAACACAAACTTGTAGATATAAATAGATTGGTTTTTTAATTAACCATTGATAGGGTTCCCATTATTTTGATGGCCATTGTCAATGATATTTTTCTACTTAACAAAAGTGAACACATTTTCCATATGGGATTAGGTGGAGTGATCTTGGACATGTTTAATGAGGTGATAATTTTTGCATGGGATCTTGTTTTTTCAGCATAACTATATAGGTATATTCATATGGTAGAATATCATGGTGGATAAAGTATATGTGCCTCTACACTACTACATGTTTAGTCCTGAGAGGATATAATCATTGAGAGACCAATAGGTTAGCTATGATAGAAGGAAAAAGATGAGCTAATAAATTTTGGATGGGTTATCATAGCCAGGGGTTGGCATGAAATTTTGGGTGATATGGCCTTTTACCATTGATATATTGATGATTAGATAAATCATGACATGATCTAGTAGCCCTACTTGTAAGGACAATTTGGATGGTTAGAGGACAAATATTATTCTAGATATATAATTATAGTTTGCCTCATTATAGGTCATCATGAGTATATTATGGAGATATATAGACCTAACTAGGTATAATGACAATTTGGTTTATGGTAGGATGTAGCGGATGGGCCAAACATTTTTGCTCATGTATCTAGGGAGACAACACAATGGGGTCTACCAGTGTTGAGAGCAAAAGTCGTGACCAATTGGGTTATGGTAAAGGTGATTGGCTAGGATGTTAGAGGTGGAGCTCATGTTAGGCTAGTGTAGATAACCAAAATAATATTACCAATAATACATACACAAAAAGAGAATATTTAGGTTGATATACATGCATACCCATGATGATAAAGATAAAGAAGAGCCAAGAAGAGGGTGGCCATGGTATAGGACAAGATGGGGATGGAGGGTAGGTAAGATCTAGTGGAGGACATTATCTAATTATGATTATTGAGTCTCCTAAAAAAACATGGGAAGTGACTATATCAATGATGGTGGAGACATCCAGTTTTACCATGTATTATCAATTACAACTAGATGTGACTATAGCGATTAGGGGCATAATGGATGAGGTAGGGTTGTCACAATGAGTGAAGTCAGATGATGAGAATATGATGATTGAGTGCTTATAAGATGAGATTTATACAAGATAAAAAAGACAACAAGGTTGGTTTGGAGGGTATGGGAGATAGAGGCACATGTAGCCAATGGGGAAAAGTAGATTACTACACTTATGATATGGCATTTTACCATGATCTATTGATGATTAAACAAATCATGACATGATCTAGTGGCCCTACTTGTAGGGATAGTTTGGATGGTTAAAGGACAAATATTATTCTAGATATATAACTATATTTTGCCTCATTATAGGTCATCATGAGTATATTATGGTGAGATACAGACCTAACTGGGTACAATGACAATTTAGTTTATGGTAGGATGTAGCAGATGGGCCACACATTTTTGCACATGTATCTAGGGAAATAACACAATGGGGTTTGCCAGTGTTGAGATCAAATGCCATGACCAATTGGGTTATGGTGCAGGTGATTACTTAGGATGTTAGAGGTGGAGCTTAGGTTAGGCTAGTGTGGCTGACCAGACCAATGTTACCTACAACACACACATAATAAGAGAATATTTAGGCTACTATACATGCATACCCATGATGACAAAGATAAAGAGGAGCCAAGAGGAGGGTGTCCATAGTACAGGGAAAAGATGGGGATAGAGGGCAAGAAAGAGCTGGTGGAGGACATTATCTAATTATGATTATTGAGTATTCTAAAAAAATATGAGAGGTGACTATAGTAGTGAAGGTGGAGACATCCAAAGTTACGATGCATTATTAGTTATAACAAGATGTGACTATAGTAGTCAGGGGCATAATGGATGAGGTGGGGTTGTCACAATGAGTGAAGTTAGTTGATGAGGATAAGATGATTGAGTTCTTAGAGGATGAGATTTCTATGAGATAACAAAAGATAACAAGGTTTGTTTGGAGGGTTTGACAGATAGAGGCACATGTAATTGAGGTTTTATGGTTGACAACTGAGGTGGCTCAACTGACACAACAACTTGTAAGGTATGGGGATAGTTATATATTGTACACAAAGCATAATGCAATATGAATGGAGGCACTAAGGCTCCATGTAGAGAAAGATATAACTATTTAGATTGTGACTCAATAGGGCTTGGACAAGGCCTTATTAGATATGATGAGAGATATGGGCTAAGTGAGTTATTTTAGGGGTTTATATGAGGGTGAAGTTCCAAAAAACTAGAGGCCACCATCCTATGAGGATCCTACTAGTCATAAATATGGAGATATTATAGGACAATGAAGATGATAACCTCATAGAGATCAGATGAACAACCATTGTAGTGGACAACATGTACAATGGGGCCACCCTAGATGACACTACCTCACAATTTGGTACAACCACCAACTCAATAAATATTAGGAAAGAGATCATCTCAAGGGAGTCCATATCCAAAGTGTCATAGTGAGAGATGATTTAGCAATTTGTTTGCTCATAGTTTTGATGTACACACACTTATGATGTATAGATGAATATTTTATACATGAAAATTCTTTTGTTGATGGATATTATTTATATGATGCCCAATTTGATTTTATCTCTTTGATACATGTGATGTGTTATTTATTATTTGATGTATGTTCATTTATTTCTCATTCTATGATGTTATTTAATTTTGATGTTGATCATTGATATGACGTGAAAAATTGATGTTGAAAATGATCATGTGATATGCGTAGTTGTATAATATTATCATGTTTAAAATATGTAGCCATGATGATAAGAAATGATTGTTGATATGATAATAACACTTTGGCTTTGTGATTGTTATTTGCCTCATAGATAGCTATGATAAATGTGATGATTATGGATGTTCATGTATTTATTGCTCATGCTTTTTTTTTGATATCCATGTATAATAAATGATGTGATACAGGTTTATATTTGATGTCATTGATGGTTTTATTGTTTTGATTATCATGCTATCACACTTAGCCATTATGATGTGGATACATAGAATTAATAGCCTTTGATGATGTGGAAATATTTTTCAAGGGGATGCATTGCATTTTTTAGTGCATCTCCACATATAGTTTACAACTTGATATTTTATATCCTAACAAGGTGAACCATGATTATATAAAATTCATGATAACATTACTGCCATTTGTATATGGACTAACTCAAGTAAAAACACATGACAAAATTCATCATGAAATAAAATATCATGACGATGCTGCTGAAACATATGAGTTGAGTCAAGACTCAACAAATAAAGTAAATATATAAGCACACAAGCATACACACACAAAACATTTGAAAATAAAAAATAATAGAAAACATCATTGCATTAATGCAATTAAGAAACCACATGCTTGATTTTCCCCCAAGCAATAGTAAGTACAGAAGAGAAAATGTTGAAAACTATGATGAAATGAGGGATCATATTGATTTGATTGATACAAATAGATGTGAAAAATAAATTTTAACAATTGGATGAGGATGTGGAAGCTGATAAAAAAAGTGGGTAGTGGGAATATGGGCCAAGCTAACCTAAAATAATTCATGTAACTGAGTGCTACCTACATAGTGCGTGTGGACCTCAAGACAATGCAACTCTTCCCTTAGGAAATATGAAATGGATGATGTTAGTAAATGATAGTTAGTAGATGATAGATTACCCCCCCCAAAATATGAAAATGCATGGAAGTAAAATGAATAATGATGTATTCAATGATATTTCATAAAATATAGCCAAAAGAAGGGTCTAATGCTGAATAAGATGACAAATTGGATAAATATTGTCTTTAAATCTCTTTTTGAATTTTTCTCGATTGATGCTTTTTTGAATTTGAGGATTCTCTAATTTTTAGGATTTTTTAAGATCTTGGGCATATACAAGGACAACTTTGGCCATACCTACAAAAGAAACTAGATGTAAGTACAAAGGAATTTATAGATATATATACAATGAGCCACTATCAAATGGAAACCAATTTTAGCTATGGATGTGAAAAGTGATGTGGATGCAAATGATAAGGAAACCAATAGGATGTGGGTCATAAAAAGGGGGATATTAGATGCAAAAGGGGTTGGATCTAAAATAAGTTCATCAAGGACTGAAAATTAGGGAAACCATTCATATGTCATTCAGATTTCCTGCTATAAGGATGTTGTCATATTATAACCATGTCAAATCTGTTGTATCTTGTTGTACCTGCAAATCACCATTAAGGTCAAAATGGTAAAATGATGTTGGGATAATTAGATGGATTGGATCATAGATGGGTGGAATAATGTGAAATATATGTGAAAATACCCCCAAGCATTAAGGTAATCATATAAAATGTGCTAATGTGTCAAACATAAAATAACTTGAGATGTATGATGTTTATGGGCTCATCTAGCTCTTTCCCATCTTTTGTAGGCAATTGGTAAACACAAACCTAGCCAATTGGGATAAAATTTGTCTTTGTTTTAGTGATCTATGCTAGTGTTTTTATAATTTTATTTGAGTACAAGATCACCAACTTAAAACTCTCAGGATCTGATGCATTTATCATAGTTGTGGCGTAATCGATTATGATATGATTTGAGGTGATTTATGGTAACTAAATTTTTCATCCAAGATTTCTAGCTCTTGTAGCTTGGCTACTCGATACTCCTCATCATCAATGAGATCATGTATTTAAATATGTAAGGAAGGAAACTCGATCTCAATAGGGAGAATGGATTTCAATTCAAAGACCAAAGAATATGGTGTTGTACCTATGAGAGTACAAATGCTGATATGATAAGCCCATAAGGTAAGAAAAAGTTACAAGTGCCAATCATGACCAATGTTATTAACTATGTTTTTGAGGATTTTAATAATGGATTTATTGGATACCTCGACTTAGCCATTCCATTGGGGATACTACGGAGTGGACCATCTATGTTTGATATGGAATTGGGAACAAAAGGCTTTGACATCCTTATTTTTTAAGGATTTACCATTATAAAAAATGACAACAAAGGGAGTTACATAATGAAAAATGATGTGATTAAGGATGAACTTGGAGATATGCATCCCAATTACATAAGTGAAAGGAATGACATCGGCCCAGTTTGTAAAATACTCAGTAGTAGTTAGGATGTGCTTATGGTTATCAAATGAGGTGGGGTTAATATTCCTTATGAGATAGAGTCCCCAAGTTTATAATGGACAAGGAGTTATGATTGGATGTAATGTTTGTGATGGAGCATGAATAAAATCACCATGCTTCTAGCAAGCAATACATTTATTGACATAGGTGCATGCATCAGTTTTCATGGTGGGCCAATTTTATCTCATGTAAAGGAGTTCATTATCAAGGACCATTACAATAGTGTGAGACCCTAGATATTATTATAAAAAATGATATTTAAATCAACTTCTCCCAAATTTAAACAATGAAGTAGTGTCCCATCATATCCTCTTTGATAAAGTGTGCCACCAAGTAAGGTAAATCAGGAAGCATTATGGATGAAGAATTTTTATGGATGAATGTAATTTTATAATTTCTATGATGGAAAAAAAGATAACTACGTAAGCAAGTTTAATGTAATATGCGTTTACAATCATTTATTCAAAGTGATCCATATTTACTTATGAGCCTAGTTTGGAGCTCCACCTTAGCATAAGTATCTCATACAGGTTCAAGTAAAATAATTATGATGATATTTTGAGTAGTGAAATTAAGGGTCTACATAGCAAAAATGATAGAACTTCCTAGTCTCCAATGAGGGTTGAGGAATATCTCTTCAACCCATGATTTTAACAAGTGGCATCTCCTTGGGGCACAATCACCCCATTTTATAAAAAATTCAGATAGTAACTTGGTTCATATACTGATAAATGTATTCATTCATTGATTTTTATGTTTAAAATATTTAAATGATCTAGATTATTTTAGATTTTCTATTATGAGTGGGCATTGATTTATGCATGTTTCATTACATGTTTTACATGGAGAAATCTAGATATTCAGGGCGTAAGTGGAGATATCAAATGTGGTTATACTCAAGTACCAAAGTTATTACTTTATCAAATATAGAAGTTTCAATACTAGAATAAAAGGGGGGAATTTATAGACATATAAATTTGGTATTAGACACTTTAAAATATTATTTTAAACCTACCCTTAACATACATAACTTATGAGTGAACATTTGACTCTTTCTCCCATTATTTCATAGCCATTCATCTATCTAAGGGATTGGCCTTTCAAATTTTACATCATTCATATATATGATCTCCCTAGTATATGCATAAATGATATATTATCCTAAGCATACCATTTTCGTATTCCAGATCATTATTTTATCCTTCCTAGATAATGACAAAAACTATTGGACATTTTTAGTTATTGACAGTGTCCACCTTTTCTATCCATGTCCTAAGATCATCTAATGACTATTTTTAATATTAAAATCCCTCCTTTGGGTCTATGTACATGTTTCACATGTTAGTTGTGGAGGGAAATTACCAAAAGACAATATTCTATATACACATTGGGCCTAAACTTATTACCATCTAGTAATTATCTAAAATTTCACTTGCACATTAAGGAATACATTTGTACATCCTCAAAAAACTATCCTAAAACAAAAAAAACTGAAAAACCATTAATGAATAAATCCTTAAGCTATGTATGAGCATCTAAAATTAAGTTTAAAGTTGCATATTATCAAGTATTGAAATCCAACATGTTGCATTACATTCTAGTGGATCACTATTGACTACACATACACATAAGTGCGAGAAATACATGCAATTTGAGCCATGTTTAGACTATTGGAATGTAATCGAATAATTAGTTGTCATGGTTGGGTTTGTCTAACCCATATTTTTAACCAATTTTTATAGGCCAACAAGTGTTGAAAGTGGATTTATAGTTACAAGTTTAAGGAGGGCAACAATATGAATCTGTGCACAAGACTAATGGTTAAAAATTGTATAAAAATTATCTTTATAGGAGGTGCAATGATATTTTGTGGACCAAAAAAGTACATAGGATAGTTTTAGAAGATAATGGAAATATCTAGTCTCCATGGGTGTTACATCATTATCAGTAGGGTCTTGGTAGATTTTGGCAGTCAGTGCCCTAATCTTAGAGACCATAGATTCATTTCAAACTGTATTAGGTGGTTGTGAAAAAATACTAATAAAAGATAAATAGTGAACAAGCTAATTACCCTATATCTTGTTCATTCAGATATGTATGGTTGAGTGCTATATCTTATGCACTTTAAAAAATATATAGTTTTAGCTTGTTTAGATCACTAATTAAAAAATAAGTTAAAACATAATGTCATGCAAAAATTCACATGACTGAAACCACACAAAATAGGCCTTTTTTTAAGAATGTATAATGCACATTATGCACAATACCTTCACCCATTGGTTAGTCATATTTGTGGCATGAAAAACACAAAGCATCCAAACAAATGCACAATCTCAAATGATATGGATGGGAATGTGTAAGTGGTTACATGGTTACTATGCAACCATGCTAACCCCACTTTCTCTAATCAAGCCACAAGGTATCACCCAAGCCTAAAAATATCTAAAATGACTTAGTGGGATCCATGATCCCAAGGATAAAAAAAATGCTTGACCAAGGTGAGGTAGGTTCGAGCAACCACTTGCTTAAATGATTATATCTAACTCTTTATAATGCTCAAAACATTTTTTGATTGATACTGGCCAATCGCAAGGATCAATTTTAACTTAAGTCACAATTAAAATATAATTTTAAATTAATTCAAAGTCGAGGAAAATGCTCAACAAAAAATCATAAAGTATTTATAAACCCTCCAAAGGGGAGTAAAATATCTCAATTATGCCCCTTGAAGATGGAGTGCTCCATCTCAGCCATCAGATTGATTCAACTTTGACCATCATATTTGGTCAAAAGTGAGAAATCCATAGAAATCCTTATGGAGGTCAATAAAGACTTTAAACTAGTCATGAAAATACAAATTCAAGTTTTGGAAAGGAGGGATGAGGTGTTGGAGGATGACTTATCCATAGTCATCCCTCCTCTCCTTCCTCAGCCTTGGACAACTGCCATTAATGGGCTATCCAACCTTTTGGTCTATTTCCCATTTTATTCAATTTTAAAATTTTATTTGAGACATGTGCTTTACCTAATTATTTAGGTACCCATCTTTGTGGATAGGTTATATATAGTTCTAGGCTCTTATAGTTTTTAAAAATGTCTTTGGGAGCTTCAAGCTCCACTATGACCATTAATGGACACCAACTAGGTCAAGGAAAAAAGTACCTCAAATTTTAATTTTTAAGATATAAAAATTAGTTCACATGAAGAGAAAATAAAACCAAAGGGATTTTCATTTTGGGTCCACCCTTCACAGGGATTCTAGGAGCATGCAAATGTTAAAAAGGTTTAAATTGACCTCTTAAAGAAAAAAGTGGAATAACTTTCATGTAGAATAACATGAAAAATTTAGGGGGGTCCTTTTTTAGTTCAACCATATTTGGGTCTCCATGTCTTCATAATCACTTGCACAAAATAGGTATGTTCTAATAATAATAGTTCTAGTTTTAATTTCATTATAAATAGGTTAAAACTATATATAAGTAAAGTTTATATTCAAATTTTATTAAATAAAATTCATAATATTAAATTGAATTTTATTTAAAATAATAATTGAATGGTTATTTGGGTGGACTATTCCCTTGATCAATCGAAAATATGTGGTTTCCACCACCCAAACCTTGATAAAACAAAGCACTATAGTTTATCTGTTAAGACAAGCCCCCAAATAGTCCCTCAACCTTTGGGGATTCGCACCATTACTATGTTGTTACATGGATTACCACTGGCCAAATACTAGGATACCCTACAAAAAATGGTATTATGTCATTTATAAGGGCTTGTCTTAAAAAATTACTCCATAGACAAGCAAAATTTTAAAATTCATATTGGGAAAAAAAAGGCCAAAAAATTATGAAACATGTGGCATTGGGTCTCAAAAATTACTAATTTTATTTTTAAATTATTTTAGGCAATTAATTCCTCATTTTGTGTGTTAAATTTTATGTGAAGTAGGAGCATGTTTCAAAGGATATTTAGGTATAATTAAGATTTTTGACTTCATAAATTCATATCTTGCTTCCTTGACTCCAAAGATTAATTTTTAAATTACTATAGATTCTTTGCAAAGTCTAGTTTGTTAATAATTTTGTTTGAGAAGTCTATGTGAATTTTATCATTCATAAAAATTATAAAAAAAGAATAGCCTCTTTAAGGCCTTAAGATAAATAAGGGTATTATATAATTTTCAAGCGAATAATGAACTTTTTTTCTGTTATGCATAAAAAAAAATGTGTAGACACTATTTTTGAATCATTTAACACCTCAATATTCTAGACTTAGAAAATATAGATAATGGATGTACCTTCAACTTCTATAATTTTCACTGTCTAAAGGCTCACATTCACTATATCTTTGTGTAAAACTACTTATCTCTTAGTCCAACCAATGTTATTATGATGATTCAGACCTTCTATCATGTTTAAAATGTTGTAAACCTATTTATCATTTATCTTTGCAAGTTCAGGAACTATGCCTATTTTCTAACTACCTAAACACTTGCATCGTAATCAAATGCCTATGTTGACACAAGTGTCCTATCCCAACACAAGTGTCCCATGCCCTAAAGTCATCAAATTTATAAATAAAATGTATCCCTATGGTTAGCCTAAGTGATTTATGTTTAGGTATGTTCCTATTGTTAGTTTTGAAGCATTATTATTGTAATTAATGTCAAAGTCAAGACAAATGTCATTAATGTCAAAGTCAAAGTTGAAGCCATGCATGGTGAGATGTTTTATGTCAAATAAGTCTCATGACAAGAGAAAATTTGAAGGTAACATCTTGTCTCTTTTTTGAGAGAGAATTTGAAGGCTAATTGATAATCCTTTTGATGTTTATGGCATGTTAAAGTCAAGATCATGGTACAAGGTAAGCTACTAATGTGTATTAAGTGTTTTGAGAAGCCTAGTTTAGCCCTAAGAGAAGGTATATGCAAGATTAATAGTAAATATTGGTGAGTTGTGTCATTAAAATAATGATATAGTATATAAAGTTATGTAAACATGAGCAAGAGGGAAATAAGCCTTCATATGAGTTTCAAGGTTAAGCTTTGAGGCCTAGTCCTTACATGAAGACCTAGTAAGAAGGCATAGGCATGGTAGCATGTTGTGTTGAGTCATATATGAATTGTGTGAACAATTTTGATATTATGTGAGCATGATATGAGTTTATTTTGTATGTGGAATAGGTATTGTGAGTAGTTTAAGAAGTTTCAAGGTGTGATCATCGTCTTAGTATGACTGGCAATTCAAGGCCTAGTGTGCAAAGAGACCTAATGTGGCCTAATGAGGGGTCAAGTTCATTTCATATGGTTAAAAATATCTTGATATAATTTACAAAGGTGTGATGGGTTATGTTAAGTGCGTTTACCAAGTTTGAGGTCATACACTAAAGGAGAAAGCATGAAAATTGGTGGTAAGGTTTTTTGTGTGCATAGAATGGGGTGTTGTAGACCCAAGAAGGAATTTATTATACTCATTGGCACATGAAAAATTTTCATGAGATATTGAGTAGATCATGGAATTTGGGAACTATCCATATCTTTAAATTCCTAGCATTGCGTTTGGATTTGATGGGTAATCCTTTATGAATGATTGCTAAGAAGGGAAACCAATCAAAACCCTCTTAATGACTTGATAGAAAATATATTATAAGTTATGTCTTAGAATGGTTTTTTTGACCTAGTTTTATATTTGTAACATGTAAAGGAATCTTATAGGTTTCTCCAGGTGGTTTTGGTTTGTCATGACACTAAGTAGAAGCTACAAGAATCCCCTTATTTCTCAAAATTTTTATGTAGTAGGTAGGGTTAACCAAGTCAAAGCATGAAAATAGATGATGTATGAGAATTTTTGTTTATTTCCATGTAATTTTATGATCATTTTTCAGAACTAAAATATTCTAAACTGGTCATGGAAGTTGACCTATCATTAATAGGCCTAATGAGTAGGACAATAAGAAAATTAGGCAAGAATGAGAATGAGATTAGGGATTAGTTGCAGAAGATTAGATATGGATAAAAATGCATGGGGTCATTTTTTAATATGTATACCTCATATAAACTTGATTTATAAGTGTTTATGATGCTCATACACAAGAAAAAAGTTGTCCTTAAAGTGATCTGTTTAACACAGTGGAGTCTGTGTAGGGTGAAGATGTGAGTTTGGTTTGTAAGACCAAAATTGATATAGAAAATTGTAAAATATATATTCCAAGATGTTATAATAACAATTAAGGATAATTATAACTCATTTTAATGCCACAAAAGTGTTCCCACAAGTGTTCAAAGACCTGATTTTCTTGACTGTGTTTTTGATGCTACAACCAGTTTTCTATGTGAGAGTGAGAATGTTATTCCTGAGTGTTTTTGTATTGTGTTAAACAATAAAATGAATATAAATTTATTATATATTTAAAATATTTTAATTTTAAAACATTCTAATTCATTACAAAATCCTATGAAGGTTTAAAAATTCAAAGGTTCTTGACTGGATTTTAGAGGTCTGTGTGTAGTTTTGAGCGAGCATATGAAGGTGATCAGTTATAGGTATTTTGCCATATTTGATGAATTATAATAAAAATTTTTCTTAACATAAGGTCATGGATATTATATCCATGTGATTTTTTAATATGGTTATGTGTAAAATTTTAATATATGATTCTGATTGGCAATATAGAATTTTTGACAGTAAGAAGGCTTATTGACTAGTAGATCTAATTGGGTAATTCAAGGACTAAAATATGCCAAATGGTGTAGGAGACATAAGGTAAGATTATCAGGGGTATATTTGAGTATTTTTTTAAGTTTTTTATTCTTTTTTATAGGATCAAACTATTAAAATAAGGTCTAAGTGAAACGTGTGCTTAGAAAAGGCCTAATTGCATTAGGTCTTTATTAGGCCTAATGGTGGTTTTAGTGCTTAAGGGTAATGAAAAACCTATGTGGTGGTTGTTTCACTTGTGAAAAATGTGTATTGATATATTTCAAGGATTATCCAATTATTTTTAGGTTCTTAGCCAACCAACTTGGGTAAGAGCAAGAGTCAAGTATAAAGACAAGGCCTAATAGGCCTAATTTGACTAGTTAGAGAGTTGAGAAAATAAGTGAATGGCATAAAGTTTTTGAAAGAAGGTAAATGGATTTAAGATCATAATATAAGTGTGATGAATACTATATGAAAACTTAATTGTGTTTCTATAGGTTTTGATCAGGGTCATTTGACCTAATTTTGCTAAGGAAAGGGCTAGTTGTGTGAGAAGGCCTAATAGGCTATTTGAGAGAGATTAAAGAGTGAGAAGAGAAAAAGAAGGAGGTAATATTAAATTGATTAAAAAAAAGTGTCTAATTTTGATCATATATTCAAGGTATATTAGTTGGTTTTGGGTTACCTAGGGGGTTGGAGTCTCCTTGCCGGTTGGAGCTTGATAAAGGACTAGTTGAATTGGTGCTTGACTAGTGAGGGGTTGGTACTCCTTGTGGGGTTGATGATTAAATAAAAGTTTGATTAATTGATTATAAGAATATAGTCCATTCTATGAATTTGTGAGTTTTATTCCCCAAGATATTTTCCCACATATATCTTATTCTCTAGTGTTTTTTACTTTTATAGATGCTTGTGTGTGCATTAATTATTGTATGTAAGTGAATGAAGGTTTCATGAATGTTAAATGAAATTTGAGGACTATTTTAAGACAAATGATTCACCCTCCCTCTTAGTATATGTAATTACAACACTTTAATGTGATATATTATCCAAAGGGATTATTATAAATACATGATCAATCTTCACTTATTCACCACCTAGCATAAATCAAACATCAAGCACTCAAGTGAGTAAAGCTTATTTATTTTCTCCTATTTATATATCAATCAGAGGGATAACACATATATAAGTTTGAAGTATTGAAAGATAATCCCATGAGACATATTTTTCATGTTAAAAAATAGGTCACTCTATGTACTTATCATACATTGCATGATACACACACAAGACAACATGTAAGGGAAAACTACATAAATCTAAGGCCCTCTTTAGAGTATTGGTTATGTAGGCAGTTGTCATTGACATAGGGGTATTTGAGAAAGATTGAAACCATGTGCTCATTAAATCCAATTTTTTCATAGCCACTATGAAGATGAAGAACTAGGATTTTTATCATTTGACAAGGAGTGACAATTAGTGACTTAGAGCTAAATCCACCAGAGTGAAGGTGATACAAAACCTAGAAGTATCTAGGTGACCATATCCATTCTAAACATGTACTATATACTAGACACCTACATCCAAATCAAATAGAAATGTTGATGCAATTGTCCTAGGTTGATGCAAGTGTCTACAACTAAAAAGGTAAAATTTATAGAATTAGGTGACTGATCTATAATGTAGATCCAATATACTTTCTTCCTCTTCTAGATCTATATCTATATTACCACTAGAATCAAGTATCTTATTTTCATTTTCTTTGAAATATATAACATAACTATACTTTTTAATTTAAATATATTTCTCAACTTAATAAATTTAGTATATTTTTATCTAAATTTTGAGAATTAATTGGCCTACTTTAGAGATAGTCTACCTGTCAGAACATAACTAGATACTGAGAGGGGGGTGATTCAATATATCAATTAAAAATAGTTATTTAAATACCTTAAATGAATATTAATAGATATATATAGATCAAATCAAACATGAAGATATCATACACACACAAATACTCATGACACCATATTTATACATGGAAAACCCAAAGAGAAAAATGATGAGAATAACAGATAGAATATACTAGATCTAATCCAACCTCATAATTGAAAGCCTCACTAACAAACCTTATTGGTTATAATGTTTAAAGACACAAATCCTAAGGAGACACCAATTTCCTAATTTAAGATCACCAACTCTAAGTACCCACCCCCTAATTTGAGCACCCGCTTAGCTTATCTGATGGCACCAACCTATCAGACTCTTCTATGGAGCTATAACTCTAATTTACATATCAGATTCATACATTAATCTAAATATTTATTATTTATTATAGGTATAATATGTAACTAATCATACTTTTCACATTATCTTTTTGCCTTTCTTCCTCTCTGCTCCTCTCTATTCCTCTGCTCCTGTGTCTGGATATCTCTCTATTTGACACACTTCATTAACTTCACCAACCACTTTGCTCTTCTCTGCTCCCTCTATTTATGTGTCTTTATGATTTTCTATTTGATACATTTCATTGGATTTTGCTTTCTACCTCTATCTATATTTGACTTAGCTCAATAACAAATGCAATTATTGTTGACCATTTTTGGTCCAACAGGCCAAAAATCGGTCCCCTTCTTTCGCTACTATTCTAAACCAGTCCAAAATCTGATTCTTTGCACAAGTCTGGAAATTTCTATAGACTCTAAAAGTTTTCTATGGACTCTACAGGTCCATTTCTATAAAATCTGTAGGTTTTCTATAGACTCTGCAGGTCCATTTCTACAAACTCTATAGGTTTTCTACAGACTCTACAGGTCTATTTCTACGAACTCTACAGGTTTTCTACGGACTCTACAGGTAAAGTTTTGAGTTCCCGACACTTATGCACAAAATGGACCATTTTAAGTGCCCTTGTAGAGGGTAGTTCAGGTCTTAAGAGCCCTTGCGGAGGGTAGGGAACATTTGTAAAGAGGCCACAGAGAAGAGTCGAAAAGGTAAGTTTTCAAAATTTGTTTAAGGCAAGGGAAGTACCCTTTAGAAGGGTCATTTCCAATTTTCCCGAAGGGCACTTTTCAAAGGCAGTCAAAGAAGCAAAGGAAGAATCCTTCATACTTTTTGTCTGAAGGAATTCCTTCAGATAAAAAGTCTGAAGCAATTCGAAAGGGCTATGAGCAAGAAAGTCAAAGAAAAGTAAGAAAGACCAAGGCAAAAGCAAGAAGTGATTTCTTTCAAAATTTTTGTCTGAAGGAATTCCTTCAGACAAAATGTCTGAATAAATTTAGAGGAAGGACATGGGGAAAAGTAGCTGAGGAAAAAATCTATGGGAAAAGTGTTCGTAGGAAAAGTCCATGGGAAAATATCTGTGGGAAAGTGTCTGCAGGAAATTAGCCGAAGACCAAGGGAGCCGAAGGACCCCAAAGGGTAGGTGCCCTTACAGGGGACTCTCAGCTACTAAATGAAGGACACTTCTCCAAAACCTGAAGGGTCAACTTCCCTTCGAGAAGGTTCAAAACAAGAAGTTCAAAGGAAAGGAAGCAATAAGAAGTTAAGAGAAAGAGAAAGGCTGAAGAAATTCTAAGGGGTGACGGCCTGAAGACGTCAAAATCAAGCATGGTGAACTAGTTGTTGGAAGTTCAAACATAGTGATGGGTGTGCAGACGTCAAATTTAAGGCTCGTGAAATAGTCATTGATTTTAAAAAGGCCAAAGAAGAGCCCAAGGAATGTAGTGACCTACCAAAAGATAGCCCCGAGAGTCGAAGGAGCCAGAAAGAGACAAAGCTAGGAAGAGACAAAGTGCAAAAATAGATAAGATGGCCCAAGTGGCAAAGGGAAGGTGAGTTATTTCTAGGTGGTCATCAAATGATGCAAATAGTAAGTGGTGTGGCCTACTTTCTCCACTTTGCATTTATGAGCAGACAAACCACGTGATATCTAGAAAGAGCAGTCTTGTTTGCAGAAAAGAGGCACAGCCCATGCTTTCACATTAATGTTTGAATGCCAAAGTCAAGATTGGAAATTATACATCATGGTTTTAGTAGGCCTTTTCTAGAAGAATGACATTAGCAACAGTGACTTCCTCTTCTCGATGCTCTCAATGCACATGGGCCAACTTGTCAAAGAGTGCCAAAGTCTTTTCTAAAGTGACACCTTTACTTCTTCTTCTCTTTCTATATATTGTAAAACTTTTCATTTTAAAAGGAGGAATCTCTCAGCCTTAAGGAAAATATCTACCCAAAAATCTCTGGGTTTGTAAGGTAGAACTCTGTTGGATTTTTACCTTGAATCAAGACTTGGAAATTTTTACCTCCATTTGAACTTACACTCACACATATGTCTATGTTTCTTTTGTGTTAAGTCATTTTATTTTATGCTTTCTACAGAATGATTCCAACATGTCTAGTGCATTGTGAAGTTTCTTCTTCTATAGGTCTGCCAAAAGTGTCTACAGCAAGAATATAGGCACAAGTGAATAGGTTGCCAAAGTGTGTCTCAGAACACCTTTGATAGTTCTTCCTCCCTATATCTCCATAAACCCCTGACTCACTGATATAGAAGAGTTCCCCACATCATATGAAGTGTATGACAACTTCTTGGTGAAAAGTGTATGTTTGGGCTGAGCGGGTCACCTTTTTTGGTGTATCACCCTTTTGAGTTTAGGTTTAGGTTCTATTTTTATCATGCTTCTCCCTTTTCATCCCCCTCTTTTTTCCATTTATTTGTTAGCAGTAGGGAATCCATGGCCTAAAAGATACATCAGAGGGATCTAGCCCTTATCTAGAGACTATCCCCTCTAGCTTCGTCAGTCCCATAGGTGAGAGGGGAGTTTCCATTATTGTGTGTGGAAGGCAGGAGCTCGACCTCCTACCTAGGGTGCAATCCACTGTGTCAACAGTTTTTAGCACACCCAGTGGGACCAATTAAAACAAGTTGTGTCAAAAGAGTTGAAGAATTTTTGGTGTGTTCTTGAACCAACTAGCCTCTAGAGGCTTTCTATCAACACCAATGATGACTCCAAGTTGAATTAGCTGGTTAAGCAGCCTAGTGCCATGAAGAAATATTATTTTTGTATGCATAATTCCATCATCCAGCATCATGGACCTTATTTTACTTCGTATAACTTTGATCAAGCTCAAGTTTTTAATGCAATCCCCTCAAGCAACTCTCCTAGTTTCCCTTCAACGATAAGGGAGGTGGCACTGGAGTTTGAGAAGTAGGTAATGGAGATTGATAGACTAGATGAGTAGTATGGATATCAACAGGAGCTGATGTATAAAGAGGAGTGTTTATTTAGGCAAGCTCAGGCCTTGTAATCCATGGAAGAAGAGGTAGAAAAATGGAGGAATCCATTCATGCAAGGCAGCTAGCCTTGCACACCCCCTCCTACTCTAAAGAAAGCCCCCTCTTTTGCACCAAATCCTTTCTATCAGATGGCACTTACTCATTCTAGCTCATCTGATGCATCAATCAACCCTACTCTTAACCCCGTACACCTAGCCTTCAAGCATCAAAGGGAACTAGAGCAACCTCTCATGGAGATGAAACTTCTCAATTCCTTAGATTGCAAATCCTCCTTTGAAGGGAATACCATGAACCAGTTCATCTCTCTTGAAGCAGCTCTTCCTGTACATCAGCAGGCCCTTCCAAATCTTCCCTAACCTCCTCAAGTCTTTCAACATGATCTCCAAATTCCAAGTTGGAAGAAGGAAAGTCATGAACCAGCCCAGGACCTTAGAGATTCCAATCCCAAGATCATGAGCTGGAAGCAAACAATGGAATCATCGGGTAGGAAGGAAGAGGAGGAAAAAGGTTTTGATCAAAACCTTGAAGAAGATGAGGCTGCTCCTGCTCATGATGATGATTGTGACCTCCAAGAAAGGCTCTTCCAAGAAGATCTAGCCAAGACAATTGTAGAGTTGGAATCCACAGTGAGATTTTTTAGCCAATGTTTGATGGACTTGTCTAAACACACCCCATCTACACACCTCTAAGAGAGCTATCAAGACACACTTGATATAGATGAAGTGTTGACCAAATGGAAATAGGAGAATCTTTTGATTCTAGCTCAAGGACTGCCTCCTCTACCACATGTTTTTTCCACTTCATCCCTTCTCAAGGAGGAACCTGTCCTGCAGGAGGTGAGTGAAGAGTAGAAGATCCAATCTGTAGTTTCCCAAGAGGCTATCATGAGCGATAATGAAGAATAAATCATCATCGATGCTCCTTGTGAAGACATCATCGATAATGGAGAAGACTTAGGGCATGCATACATGCAGATGTTCTAGCAATATGAGGAGGAACGTAAGCATGTGAGCTCTCTCCCCCTTTGTTTGATGAACTTCTTTGTTGCTTCGATGAGGAGGATGACTATGCTAAGGAGATTGAATTAGAGGAGGATCAGATGGATGTCTTTGAACAACTAGAGAATCTGATCCTTGAATAGGAAAAGGGGAGGCTAGTCTCTGAGGAAAATCTTGAAGAAGAGAGTTTTAAATAAAGAGGTGATGTTTTGTGGGATGAGCAATCAGTTTGTGATTCCATTTCAGACATCACAATAGTCACCCTTCTTCAAGAAGGCCAAGAAGAAATAGAAGATGAGTTTGACAGGGTCTTCAACGAAGCAGAAGGGAACAAGTCAAACCATGATGCATTGCAAGGGGACTATGCACATCAAAGGGCTTATGGTGATGAGCCAACAACCATTGATTTCTTGGTGAAATGCACTAGCATAAAGGACCAACATTCAAAAAGCTTCTAAGAACAAAAGGAGTACGTATATGTTGGAAGCATTTTTGAATCTGATCCACTCGAATACAAGCCAATCAAGGTGGTAGGCAAGAGGAGCAGGTCACCAAGTCTCCATTGCATTCAGCCACTTGTCTGGCACCATAAGTTTCCTAACCAGGAAAAGGACTTAAAAAGTTTTTTGTTTGATCCAGGAGGGAGGCAAATATACTTGGTTAGCTGTATATAGTAGTTTGCTTTCAATTTTCTTTCTTGCTTTCCCTAAGTGCTGTTTGCACAAGTAGTGTTTTAAGCCTTGTGTGTGTTTTCCTTTATGTGTGGGGTAAAAGGCTTCATGATTGATTCTAGGATCTCTCAAGGCTATTGTTAACCTTTCTTCAAAGCTACATTCTGATCCATGCCTAATGGACTTCAAGGCAACTGGTCTCTAAGCATAACAAGCATGCTTCCCCTGGGAGTCACCAATTTATTGACCATTTTTGGTCCAACAAGCCAAAAATTTGTCCCCTTCTTTCCTTGCTATTCTAAACTAGTCCAAAATCTGATTCTTTACACATGTCTAGAAATTTATATGGACTCTGCAGGTTTTCTACGGACTCTGCAGGTCCATTTCTATGGATTCTAAAGGTTTTCTATAGACTTTGCAGGTCCATTTCTATGGACTCTGCAAGTTTTCTACAGACTCTGCAGGTCCATTTATATGGACTCTATAGGTTTTCTATAGACTCTGTAGGTGAAGTTTTGAGTTCCTGACACTTAGGCACAAAATGGACCATTTCAAGTGCCCTTGCGAAGGGTAATTCGAGACTTAAGAGCCCTTGCGGAGGGCAGGGAACATTTGCAAAGAGGCCATAGAGAAGAGCCAAAAAGGTAAGTTTCTTTTAGAAATTTGTTTAAGGCAAGGGAAGTACCCTTCTAAAGGGTCATTTCCAATTTTCTTGAAGGGCACTTTTCAAAGGCAGTCGAAGAAGCAAAGGAAGAAATCCTTCAAAATTTTTGTGTAAAGGAATTGTGTCAGACAAAAAGTCTGAAGGAATTGGAAAGGGTTATAAGCAAGAAAGCCAAAGAAAAGTAAGAAAAGACCAAGGCAAAAGAAAGAAGTGATTTCTTTCAGACTTTTTGTTTGAAGGAATTCCTTCAGACAAAAAGTCTAAAGAAATTTAGAGGAAGGCCGCGGGGAAAAGTAGTCGAGGAAAAATTCCATGGGAAATGTGTTTGTAGGAAAAGTCTGAGGGAGAATATCTATGAGAAAGTGTCCATGATAAATTAGCCAAAGACCAAGGGAGCTGAAGGACCCTGAAGGGCAGGTGCCCTTGCAGGGGACTCTCGGTTGCTAAATGAAGGACACTTCTCCAAAAGCTGAAGGGTCACCTTCCCTTTGAGAAGGTTTGAAACAAGAAGTCCAAAGGAAAGGAAACAACAAGAAGCTGAGAGAAAGAGAAAGGCTGAAGAAATTACAAGGGGTGATGGGCCCAAAGACATCAAAATCAAGCACGGTGAACTAGCTGTTGGAAGTTCAAACGTAGTGACGGGTATGCAGACGTCAAATTTAAGGCTCATGAAATAGCCATTGATTTTGAAAAGGCAAAAGAAGAGCCCAAAGAATGCAGTGACCCACCAAAAGATAGCCTCGAGGGCCAAAGGAGCCAGAAAGAGATAAAGCTAGGAAGAGACAAAGTGTAGAAATAGACAAGATGGCCCAGGTGGCAAAGGGAAGGTGAGTTATTGCTAGGTGGTCATCAAATGGCACAAACAGTAAGTGGTGTGGCCTACTTTCTCTACTTTGCATTTATGAGTAGACAAACTACATGATATTTAGAAAGAATAGTCTTGTTTGTAGAAAATAGGCACGGCCCGTGCTTTCACATTAATGTTTGAATGCCAAAGTCAAGATCAGTGATTATACAACATGGTTTTAGCAGGCCTTTTCTAGAAGAATGACATCAGCAATAGTGGCTTCCTCTTCTAGATGCTCTCAATGCACATGGGCCAACTTGTCAAAGAGCACCAAAGTATTTTCCAAAGTAGCACCTTTACTTCTTCTCTTTCTATATATTGTAAAAATTTTCATTTTAAAAGGAGGAATCTCTCAGTGTTAAGGAAAAGCTTTGCCCAAAAATCTCTGGGTTTGTAAGGCAGAACTCTGCCAAATTTTTACCTTGAATCAAGACTTGGCAATTTTTACCTCCATTTGAACTTGCACTCATGCATATGTCTATGTTTTTTTTTGTGTTAAGTCATTTTATTTTATGCTTTCCACATAACGATTCTAGCATGTCTAGTACATTATGAAGTTTCTTCTTCTGCAGGTCTGCTAGAAGTGTCTACAACAGGAATATAGGTGCATGTGAATAGGTTGCCAAAGTGTGTCTCAAAACACCTTTGATAGTTCTTCCTCCCTATATCTCTACAAACCCCTGACTCACTGATACAAAAGAGTTTCCCACATCAGATGAAGTGTATGACAACTTCTTCTTGGTGAAAAGTGTATGTTCAGGCTGAGTGGGTCACCTTTTTTGGTGTATCACCCTTTTTAGTTTAGGTTTAGGTTCTATTTTCAGCATCCTTCTCCCTTTTCACCCCCCTCTTTTTTCCATTTATTTGTTAGCAGTAGGGAATCTAGGGCCTAAGAGATACATTAGAGGGAGCTAAACCTTATCTAGAGACTCTCCCCTCTAGCTTCGCCGGTCCCACAGGTGAGAGGGGAGTTTCCATTGTTGCGTGTGGAAGGCAGTAGCTCGGCCTCCTACCCAGGGTGTAATCCACTCCTTCAACAATTATTACAACACTTTTTTTATATCCTAGATATCATATATATGAAAAAAATGATCTAGGGTTTGTTTCTACTCTGTGTTCACACCTAGACTATTAACACATCATATCAATTCTAGACTCTAGTTTATTAAGACTTGAATTGTTAGTTCCTACATCTCAATTCCATGCATCATGCCATAATTGTAGATCTCTTTACTATATATAGAATCTATTAGACTCAAGTTTTTATGCATAGGATTTTTAATGTAGATTTTATCTATTGGATCGATTAATATCATTATATGTGTCAATATATAGAGCTTATACACAAGTTCTTGCATGTTCCTCCAACTAATCATTTGTTTAGACATGAATTTAAATGTCAATCATTGATCTTGCCTTTAGCACCATGATTTGATAGTCTAAAATTAAATGACTCAAATTTAAAGTGCATCTATTTGATCTTATTGAACTGAGCTTCTACGTGTTATTCAATCTTTAAATATGCATGATATTTACTTCTTTGTTAACATTAAACATCAAGCTCTTTATGCCATCTCATAGCTTCCTATATCTTTGGATCAATTTCTCTTTATCAATCTTCTCGAACCTACTTGATCTTTAGCTTGCCATTATATCGATAAACATTAAGCACTTTATAGAATTTGAGTCTATTTACTCCATTGGATCTCCTTTGCATGATCACCTGTGCACCATCATATTTTCTGACAAGCTCGATCATTAAATCTAACAATCTTATTCTCATTAGGTCTTTGTTTGACAAGCTCTATGAATGTGACACTTGTCAATTATACACTCACTCAAAAGGAACTTTGACACTTTGACTTTGATTTGATTCATCAGATAATTTACATATGATGAAACATGGGCTATTGATCAAGTTTAGACATAATATAAATTCTAAGACTTAGTAACTATTAAGTCTTTTAAACTAGTAATTACTAGGTTGAGGGGCCAATTTTATAATGATGAAAAAGGCTTAAGTTATAACTTAAGATATATGTCTAGGCTATAACTAGTCACCATCAAAATAAAAAGTGCTTGTTGACACCATGACATAAACCCTTAGGGTTTTACTGACTTATCCAATTCAAGAGCAAAGATAATTTAATTTTGAGCTCATTCCTTCTTAATTGAACCTACAGTCCATATATTCAAGATGCTCATGAAAAATTGATAATAGATATACTATCTATTTATTTTGTAAATGTCCATAGATGATATTTGTAAAATCATGACAACTTTACATGACCTTGTGCAGATTTTGTATAAGTATAGAGACCATTTCATTTTGCTTAGAAAGCCAACTTTGTACCTAGATAAATTTTGTCGCACTTAATGAAATGACCTATAAATTAGTGCATATGATCTTATTACATAGGGGATTCCATCCACATATCCAATTTCTCCTAATGCCTTCATAGGTGAAAGATATGTCTTCATAAAAATGCCTTTGAGATTTTTATTGCAAACTATAAATTTGATTGTGTTAGAAAACATTGTCAAAATGCCTTAGAGCCCTACTTTACTCAAGCATATATTTTGTCGTGATACATTGCATGACCTAATATTTAGCACATATAAAATAGGCACAAAAATGAATAAACCCATGTGATCATTTTTTCCTAACCTCTCCATGTGTGCAAATGCTGACCTCATCAATATGCTTACTTGTCTTTTTATATTTGGACCCAAAATGTATAGATGGCCATTATGAAGAACTAGATGAATTCCATTCATACACACAAGCATTCCAATCATCCTTGACCTTTGATAAGATACTTATCATATCTTCTAATCACCATATATAATCTTGAACATCAATGACATGCTCATAATGTCCCTTTTCACATCAATGATAATCATATTTCCAATAATCTCCCCCTTTGTCATTGATGGTAAACTAGATGCTCTGATCTTCTAATACTTTACTCTTTATCTGGAATTACTTGCATTGGCTTTTGATGAGTATGAACTAAAGCTATTCATACCAAACTTGCTCCCCCTTAGGCAATGACATATTTGCCTAAACTCATCTTAGACACTTGCTTTGCTCTTCTAAACTTTTTTTCCAAACTTTTAAAAAGAGCTTTTTCCCCTTTTAGCCCCCATTGACATCAATGGAAAAGGGACTCCTCATCATTTATCCAAAGTGTTCCACCCTTTTATCAGAAAAAAAAGTTTTTCTAAGAACCTGAAACCATCAACTCATTAGAAATTTACAAAATATACATACCTGAGTTAACTTTTCTCTCTTCTTCTAGGGATTAATAAAGCTTCCATGAGACTCCCCTTGGACTCATGCACTATCACTAGTGATTATGTGATGTGGTGCATGAGCCACCACTCACAACTTATGTCTTAGATATTCAAATTGTTCCTTTGGAAGAGGTTTGGTAAATATGTTTATAATATGGTCCTTAGTTGGTACATATTCCATTGTGACCTCTTGATTTGCAACCCTCTCTCTTAAAAAGTGATATTTTATTGATATGTGCGTGGTTTTAGAATGCATCAATAGATTATTTGATATATTTATTGCACTTTAATTATCATAAAGAATAGAAATAGGTGACTTGTACTCAACCTTGATGTCCTTGAGTGTTTGATTCATCCATAAAACTGGACTACAACATGCCACTATTGATACATACTCTGATTTTGCTATAGAAAGAGTAATTGACTCTTGCTTTTTGCTTAGCCATAAAACAAGTCTATTTCTAAGGAAAAATTCACCACCACTAGTGTTTCTTCTATCATCCATACTTCCTATCGAATCAACATCTGTATATGATGTCAAAGTGAAATCTTCATTTGTAGGGTACCGTAGGCCATAGTCAATTGTGCTCTTGATGTATCTAAAGATTCTTTTCACTGCATTAACATTTGACTCTTTAAGAGTAGCCTAACATCTGAAAACCATGCACATTGCTTGCATGATATCTAGTCTTGATGTAGTTAGGTATAGCAAGCTACTTATCATTGATCTATACATAGTCTGATTTACATCAAGTGACTCATCCTCCTTGCTCAACTTGCATCCAATTATCATGGGATTACTAACTGGTTTTCTACCTTCCATTCTAAATTTCTTGAGCTTCTCCTTTGAATACTTGGTTTGGGATATGAATATCCCTTCATCAAATTATGCTATTTTTAGACTAGGAAGAAGGAAAGTTCTAGAATATACATGTCAAATTCACTTTACATTTATGTAGAAAATTCTTTGCAAATTTTATTATTTCTACCACCAAAGACGATGTCATCTACATAAACAACAACAATCAACATATGCTCACCTTATAATTTAAAGTATAGATTACTATCTGGACATCCTTTGTTGAAACTTTGTTGTTGCAGGTATTGGTCTAATCTTGAATACCATGCTTTAGGTGCCTATTTTAGACCATAAATTGCTTTTTTTATTCTACACACATAATCTTCTTCATCTGACAACTGAAAACCTTCTAGTTGTTCAATATAGACTTCCTCTTCTAGGTTCCCATTCAAGAAAATAAACTCTACATCCATTTGATTGAATTTGAACTTCTTGTAAATAGAGAATGCTAGAATCATTCTTATAGCTTCCAATCTAACAACTAGAGCAAATGTTTACTCAGAGTCTATGCCTTCTACTTATGCATATCCCTTGTACACCAATCTCACTTTATTTCTTATAACTACTCCATCCTCATTAAGATTGTTTCTATAGACCCATTTTGTTCCTATCACATTCTTGTTTGAGGGTCTTGGAACTAATTTCCAAGTTTTATTATTTTCTATTTGGCTCAATTCTTTTTCCATGGTTTTTAGCCAATTCTCATCATTGCTAGCTTCAACATAGCTCTTAGGCTATATTTAAGACATTAGAGCAAAACTTACTTATGCCTTATTCATTAAAACTCTTCTCCTTATTTGAAATCCTTCATTCTTATTGCCAATTATATTCTCTTTAGGATGATTCTTTTTAATAAATCTTGGAGGTGCCTTTCCATTCTTTTTCTCATCCTCTTCACTATCTACTTCTTCAAGATCTAACTCTTCACAACTGATTTCCTTATGAGGTTCAACATTTTTTATGCTTTCTTCAACCTTGACATTTATGCTCTCCACATCTTATGTAGCTTCTTATTGTAACATACATAGGATTTGATTTAAGTGGAATAACCAAGAAATATTCCTTCATCACATCTTGATTCAAAGCTTCCTAGTTTGTCCTCCCTTTTTTGATGTAAAATTTGTTTCCAAACACTCTGAAGTACTTAACAGAGGCAAGCTTTCCATACCATAGCTCATACAAAGTTTTGTCACTATTTAACCTTAGTTGAACTCTATCCAAGATGGATACAGTTGTTTGAATTACTTCTCTCCAATATCAATCTAGTAACTTGGCCTCCTTTAGCATTGTTCTAGCCATTTCTTTGACTATTTTGTTTTTGATCTCAATAACTCCATTTTGCTCTTGAGTCCTTATTGTAGAGTAGTGCCTTTTGATCCCATGCTTATCAAAAACTCTATAAATTCATTTGACGTGAATTCTCCACCTTTATCAGATCTTAAGCATTTGATTTTTCTTCCAATCTCATTTTCTACCATGGCTCTAAAGATCTTGAATCTCTCAAAAGCTTTAGATTTGTCCTTTAAAAAGGTTACCCATGTCATTATTGAGTAGTCATATACAAAGAACATGAAGTACCACCTTCCTTTAGATCCTCTTGTCTTGGTAGGACCACAAAGATCAGTATGAACTAATTGTAAAGGATTTGTAGTTGCATACTCTATTTTAAATTTGATGTTTGTCTACTTGCCTAGTTAACATTCCTTGTAAGTAGTATCTGTAGGTTTGGTTATCTTGGGCATGTGTTGTACACACTTATTTGATATCACTTTGACTAGATTATCAAAGTTGATATGACCTATTATCTTATGCCACAACCAACTCTCATTAGTCTTTCCCATCAAGAAACTATTACCATTCACTTCAACAAAATTATAGATATTGCTCTTAGTCCTTTTCCCTTCTGAAACTATTCTTTTAGATCTCTTTAATGTGTATCCTTGTACATCAAATTTGACCTTGTATCCATTGTCACACATTTTGATGACACTTAGCAGATTATGTTTCAATCCTTTAACATAAAGGACATCATGTGTAGGTAGTTTACCATCTATGTTTAAGGTTCCTTTACCTTTGATATTTATTGTTGTGTTGTCTCCCAAGCTAATAGATTCTTCCTTATATTTTATCAATTTGGTGAACTTGCTCTTGTCACTAGTCATATGCTTTGAGAAGCCACTGTCTATCACCCACAAATTCTTCTTCGTGACATGGAAAAATGTGCCATAACCATAGAGATAACCATATGCCCATAAAATAAGGCAAAAAATAAGGGAGGTTTCAACCACATAATCCTCTGATTCTCTCAACACCTTAGATCACACCCACGTCTCAAAAAAATGTGCCACAAATGGGGGAAGTGGTTGACACACTAAAAAATGCATCCCACCATTTGTGAAAGTAAAAAATGCATATCAAAAATGCCCTAATAATTTTATTTTTACCTTAGGGGTGAAATGGGCTCCATATTTTATAGATCCTTCACATTCCAAGAGACATTTGGTATTTTATCTTATAGAATAGACCCTATCAAGTTTCAGATTGACCTTGTCAAGATTTTAGAATAGTCAAGAACTTTAACATTTCTTTAGAGACACTATTAGGAATTTTTTCCTAACTAGAATTATGGGTAGTCTTGGACACCTTTGTAATCAATTTTGGGATTTTGGGCTTGACCAACACACAAAATCATGCTTATACTTCCACCAACCTAATGGGGCTTCGAGCCCTAACTACCATTGAAAACACCACCTAAATCCTTCGTAAACCTAATCGAGCTTTAGGATCTAATTACAAATAATTTTTTTTCTTGAGTTCTCCAAAATCTAATTGGTCTCTTAGATCCAACTACAACTACAAAATTCATTTGAATTACCCAAGACATTATCATGATTTAAGCTCTATTTACAACTATGATATTTGTTTAAATTCTTTACGACCTAATTATGGTTTTGGAGCCAATTATCAAATAAAATTTTAACTAGCACCCCTTAGACCTAGTTGGTGTTTTTGGACTAATTTGCATCAAGAAATTAAAAGGAAAATCCTACAAAACTTAAAGATTTAAGTACTAAAAAAACTTTTATATGCTAAGTGTTAGTATCAAAAATTTATTGTAATAACTTGATACATCCACTAATTCAAAAAATGAGATAAAATAGAAACTTAAAAAATATAGTTTAAGACACTACAAGATGAAATGACAAACAAAAAATAAAACACACATCACTCTATATTTGGGTGATACAAGTTAGCCTATCTACCATGGATGCTCCTATGTCATCAAGGCATACTATATTTCACAAAATGTTATCTCAGTGGAGCACTTAGCATGGAATATTATTTCCATGAATTTATATTAAAAAACAATCTTCATTTACATCATTATGATTGCTTAGAAAGGGTGTCTTTCCCTTATCTAACTTTGATTACACATGAAGGTGAACTTTTAAGTTATCATTTATCACTGTATTCAAATTCTATTAATACTCTCTTGGGCCATGAGACAAATACTCATCTGTGTTTGATGTAATTTCATTCTCATCATCATCATTATCCTCTTTCATAAATATCTTATCTAAATCTTCTGATTTTACAAATAGATGAAGATATGGTATATTCTCTTTTTATGATTTAAAAATATTATATGATTTAATTCTTATCTATTTATTTGGTGGTATATTTGTAATATGGTTTTTTTCATTACCTTTTCTTGATTCTTAAACTTCATATACCTTTTCTTGAGCATCCATAACTAGGTTATGTTACCTTGGAAAAATTGAAACATTGATTATCCATAGGGCATGTATGTAAACATACCTGACGTAAAAAATTCAAACACTAATGTAAGATAATATAGCCTTCATATCATAAATCCAATGTATATTTAAGATTAGATTATAATAAAAATGATTTGGAATCACATAAAATATAATAGTTTGATTTTTAGGGCCCACTGTCACGTCAAAAGTAATTTATCTTATCATTTGGGGAGGAATATTATCAAATTGTATTATATTATTGTATGTTAATTTATGAATAGACCCATATTAATGCACAATGTTTATAAAAATGATATTACAAATGTTCAGTCTTGATCCATTATTTACAAAAACACACTTAATTTCCTTTATTAAGATGTTCACTTGGATGAACAATGGGATATTCTAATTTATAATATGATGATTAATAAATTATTCCTTTACAAAATAAATCATGTCCTCACTATTCATCAATGTATTGAAAATAGATGAAAAATAAGCATGTTTTACATCATTTAGTAAGGCTGTATCATGAAATGTTATATATAGAATATCCTTGTAGATAGTGGACTAATTTAGAAATTATAATATGGAAATCTTAGATGAAGTATTCTTAAGTTTATCAATAACATCATACTCTATATTTTCATTGGCTAGTGCTTAGGGAGGTGGAGAAAGATTAAGACGTACATTTTTATTGCCTCCATTTTTTACATAGGATAAGGAACCCTACCCTTTTGGGTTATGAAATCATGGAATGAAAAATAAAATATAATCTTAGGGTTAATAATGGGGGTGGAATAATATATAAATCCGGAGAGAGGTGATGGAAGAAGAAATGAGCTCTGATATATGTTATCTTGGACTGTGATGAAAATGGCGAAAAGAGATAAGGAAGGTGCATGGGGGAAGGAGGGTGCAAAGGGGGAGAGTGTAGGTCACAGCTACAGGGTGGCATTAGGAGTGCAACAGTCAGCCCAGGGAGTGCAACAATCGGCCCAGAGCCTGAGGAGTGCTGGAATGGTTTTCCCCCCACTGTTTCTAGGTCCATCTGATGCTGAAGAGCCAACTGGCATGAGACTTCCCAAGGTCAATGGATGCATGGAAAGATGTAAGGAGATGCCCAAATTGGTCATACCTATGGACATGATTGCTAAGGATATCAAATATTATACAAATCATTCTCTGTATTGCAAGTTTTTGGGGCTCAGGACTTCGTTCCAGTTCTTGGAAGCATGGGCTCAGAGGACATGGGCTCCAAAAGGAGAAATGGATATAAAAATGTTAGCCAATAGTTATTTGATGGTCACCTTTACCTACTTGATTGACTATAGTAGAGTCTTTGCTGGAGGTCCACACTTTCACAATCAGGTGGGGCTGTTTATCAAGCTGTGGCATGCTAGTTTTATACCTTCAGAGGAATTGCCATACTGTGTTCTGGTGTGGGTGCGGCTACCTCACTTTCTAGTGGAATGCTATCATGAAGATACCCTATAATTGCTTGCATCCCTCTTAGGAAGGCTAGTCGGTTCATCAATGTCAATCCTTGGGAAAAAGGTAATGACTTATGCCCGCATTTGTGTTGAAATTGATTTTAGTAAGCCAATACCTGATGCTGTTGAAATGAGTGCAGGACCCTTTTCCTGGGTGCAAAAATTGGATTATGAAACTCTTCCCTTTTGCTATCATCTTTGCCATGCTTATGGTCACTTGCAATGATAGTGTCCCAAATCTAAAACCTTTGAATCTCAGCCTGCTCAACCTGCTCATAATCTGCGTGGAACTGACAAAGGGAAGGGCTCGATTCCAGGTGAGGCACCAAAAATTGATGGTTTTATCCCAGTTAAAGGGTGTTATAGAAGCAGGGGTAAAAAATGGTCTTTAAAGGAAAGATAGGAAAATGAATCACTTAACAGATTTGAAATTCTAGATGACCTTAACCAACAGCAGGTGAACCTAGGGTTGATGATTTTGGATCAGCAGATTGAGGGCCCAGCCCAGGAGAACAATGTTTTAGTTGATTTAACTGAATCACAAGATGTTGGGGATGGGCACATGGATATGGACTAGTAGATGTTGATATCAGATGTTTTGACTTCCTCAGCTATTCCCTTTAAATAAGATGGGAATTTATCTTTAACAAGGAAATCTAGAGAATTAGGAGCAACAAGGAGTAGTAAATCTTCTCCTCACTTGGGACTTTTGCAAAAAGACCTTAAGAAGGGTGGGGGGGAGAAATTGGTCAAGCTTGGTAGGAAAAAAGACCTAGAAAAGATGAAACTAATGGGAGAGACTTTGGTGGAGTTGGGGTCAGTGAAGACTCTAGATGCTCACTTTTTAAATCTTTTGAAATGATTGTACTATCCTGGAATGTAAGGGGTTTGAACAATAGCCCTAGACAAAATGATGTTCACAACTTGATTAGAAGTCAAAGACCTGATGTCATTTTTTTTAGGAGACTAAGCTTTCAATAGATGTTATGTCTAGATTAGCGCCTAAGTTATGGAGACAAGGGGACTGTCAATGCATTGGGGCTACTAGATCTTCAGGAGGATTAGCTTGCCTTTGGAACCCCTACAAGATCAACCTCATAGGATGGTTATCCTCTAAGTTTTCCTTGACTATGATGGCTTCTAGCTTTGAGATGGGGGAAGTCATTCTTCTATCCAATGTCTATGCCCCTACTGACCGATAGGGTAAATAATCCCTATGGGGCCACATTAGTTTTGTTCGCAGCTTGGCTCCCCTCCAACCTTGGATTATGGTTGGAGATTTTAACGCTATTTTGGATTTGACTAAAAAATGTGGTGGTATGACAAAGCTTGACCCCTCTGCTTTGATTATGCGAAATTACATTGAAGTTTTGAATTTAGTCAACATTCAGCCCAACAACAAATAGTTTACTTGGAACAATCAGAGGATTAGCCAATATTGCATTGCTAACAGATTGGATCATTTTTTGGTTTCTAGCTACTAGGTCGAGGGTATGTGGTCTATAGGGTCTAAAATTTTGTATTGGAGAGGATCAAATCATTGGCCTATTAAGATGAATAGTGTTTCAAAGTACCAGCCTTGCTCTCCTTCCTTCAGATTCCAACTCATGTGGCTACGAGATCAGTCATTGTTTGAATGTGTGGCCAATTGGTGGAGGTGGGGCAGGCCTTCCCATGGTATGACATTGTATATTTTTGCTAAATTGCTACAGTTTGTGAAGTATAAGCTTAAATAGTGGAATCATCAAAGCTTTGGGAATATTTTTCATGCTAAGGCTGATGCGTAGGATAAGCTTGATGGTATCATGGGAATAATTAGGGAGGAAGGATTGACTAAAATCTTACTTCAAGATGAAGCTCAGGCTATGAAAGACCTGGAGGAATGTGAGCTATGGGAGGAAGTGTTTTGAAAGTAGAAAGCTCAAATAGAATGGCTCTAAGAAGGTGACATAAATACTTCTTTTTTCTTTCAATCATCCAAAGCCAGGAGGCATGGCAACTCTATCTCAGTCCTGGTCAATGAAAGAGGTGAGCAGCTTAATTCCTTTCCTTCAATGTTAGAAGAGGTGGTGTAGTATTTCTCTACTCTTTTTAGGGAAGATGTGAATGAGGAATTACCAGAAGAAGCATAGGTTCTCTACTGCATTTTGCCCCTAGTGATGCATGAAATGAATGAGAATTTAATGAAGGATATCACACTTGGGGAGCTTGAGGCGACTATTTCTCAGATGAAAAAGGGGAAGTGGCTGGTCCTAATGGCTTCTCGACTGAATTCTATCAATAATTTTGGGATATTATCAAACTGGATCTTTTAGCTGTTGTTCAATAATCTCAGTGGAATAAGCAAATGCTTAAGGTTTCAAATGCGACTTATCTCACCCTCATACCGAAATGTGAAGGAGCTGATAGGCTAAGTCAGTTTCACCCTATATCTCTTTATAATGTTGTTTATATAATCATATATAAAATAATTGCAAAAATGTTAAAAACCAGGATCAACGATGTGATTTTTGAAGAACAGAGAGGTTTTGTGGAAGACAGGCAAATTCTTGATGGTATTGTCATAGCAGTTGAGTCCATATACTCCATGGCCAGCTCCAAGGTTAAGGTAATGTTTATTAAGCTGGATATGTCCAAGGCTTTTGATAGGGTCAGATGGTCATTCCTATGGAAGGTTCTCAAAGCTTTTGGTTTTGTGGATGAATGGACCCAATGGGTCATGAGCTATATTTCCTCGGTTTCCTTTTTGGTGCTTATCAATGGAGAACATACAGAGTTATTTGGTGCCTCTAGGAGGCTGCAACAAGGAGATCCCTTGTCTCCGTATCTCTTTTTTCTTCTTGCTAAAGGCTTGGGGAGGATGATCAAAAGGAATAGAGAGGATGGGCATATTCAAGGCTAGCGATGGGGGGTGAACTGTTGGCGCAATCTCACTTGCAATTTGCTGATGACACTATTCTGATGGGCATGGTCATGATGAGTGAAGCTGCCAATTTGTGCAGGGTGTTGGATGTTTATCTAATGGCCTCGAGGCAAAAGGTCAATGAAGATTAGTCATCCATCTTCTTCTTTAATACACTGGCTCCCATACAACAACAAATTGCTCAGACTATGCATTTCCAAATTGGGACTCTCCCCTTGATTTAAGTGGGTATTCCTATTACAGCTGGCCGTATACGCAAGAATCCTAGCAAAATATTTTGGATAAATTTTGGGTGAAGGTGAATCATTAGACTCACAAGTGGCTTTCTTTTGTGGGTTGTGTTTAATTAATTCAATCTATGGTGCAGGCTTTGCCCATTTATAGATGTATGCTTCAGGTTGCCCCAGTGGAAATTGTTAAGGAATTTGACTTAGTTACTAGGCAATTTTTATGGGCTAGTACTTTGATGACCTCAAAATGGAGCTTAGTTAGATGGGAGATGGTCTATAGCCCTAAACAACATGGGGGGCTTGGCCTAAGGTAGACAGACTTAAATGGAGTTGCTTTGGCGGCTAAGCTTTATTGGTGCTAGTGCAATGAACAAGACAAGGCTTGGGCCAAAATTCTCTCTTAGAAGTACTATTCGGGGGCCACTCAGAGTGATATTCCTCATTATCCACTCATTGGGAAAGGCTCAACGATATGGAGGACTCTCAAAAAAGGGGCTGATCTTATTAAGGAAGGCTTATTCTGGATTTGTAAGCAGGGATCCAAGGCTCTCTTTTGGACTGATTCTTGGGATGGATCCCTCCCATTATTTCTCTATTCCCTAATCTATCGAACCTTTGCCAGAGATTCCTTGATGCTGGTTGGTCTCGGGTGAGTGACTTTAAATCATACATTTCTTGCAGACAGCTAGAGGTGGCAAAATGGAAAGTGCTTGAGGTTTGGCTAGTTGTTGGAATGCAGGAGGAGCATGATGAGCTATTGAACCTCCTTTCCAGACACTAATGTAGCTCCCTCCAGGAGGAAGATGAGCTTGCTTGGTCTCCCAATCCTAAAGGAAATTACATAGTTGCTTCTGGATATCAGGCTTTATTATCTCAAAGATTGGACAAGGGAGAAGTGGAATGGTGGAGACAGGTCTGGAATAAATTCTCATGGCCAAAATGCAACTGCTTTGTTTGGTTGTTGGATTGGAATAGGTGCTTGACCTGGGACAATCTCCAAAAAAGAGGCTTCTAAGGCCTATCCATTGGTGTTATGTGCGGAGTGGCTGAGGAGGATTTTGCTCACTTATTTTTTCATTACTCCTTTGCTTTGCAAATCTAGCATTATTGGTAGGACATATGGTAGCGCCCCTGTCTCCATGTTTCATCCTTGGTCAATTTTTGGAGTGGCATGGGAGAACCCCCCTCAAAGATGGGTTTTTTATAGAATTTTTTGTTAGGGGGCCCATCTTTTTACTGTAGCAGCTCTGGTTGGAGAGAAATAGGTAGATATTCTAGAATGAGAGGATTATGGTACAACAAGTATTGCAAAAAGTCATAGGGATGATTCAGGAGATTGTGTAGGCCAAGAGTGAGGTTTGTCTCCCTTTATCCAAATAGGATGCTGAGGTGGTGGTCCACCTAGGATTCCAATGATTTGTAGGTAATTTAGTTTGTGTCAGGGGAGGTTGATATGGTAAAGAGAAGATTCATAGGGATGGTTAGTGGTAGTACCCTCCCAATGGGTTTCTCAAGATTAATATGGATGGCTCTTCCAGGGCCAATCTCGGCCTTGCGGGTACTGGTGGGATAGGCAAAGACTCTGAAGGTATGGTGATTTTTCTCTTTGTGATCCATGAAGGGACGCAAACCAACAACATGATGGAAGGCCAGACTATTCTCTATACTCTTGAGAAGGCTCAAGCATTGGGTTGGCGTAGGATGATTTGTGATTTGGATTCTCAAGTCATGATCAACTTGCTTGTTAAGAGGAAAGTGCTAGATGTCAATTGGTAATTGGCTGGGATTGTGCAGTAGATTTTGAGGATTAGCTTGCTCATGGATACAACTAGGTTTGTTCATATTCCCCGTGAATGGAATAGAGTAGTGGATTGTTTGTAAAAATGGGCATCTGAGCATTTAGATGGTGGTAATTCTAAGGATTGGGAGTCTCTCTCCCCAAAGCTTCGCTTTAATTTGGAACGTATTTTAGAGGAAGATAGGAAGGCTCATATCAACATATAGGTGGGTTCGTCCCTATTTTTTTTGTGCTTGTTGTTTTCCTTTGGGGATTTCGGTCCCCCGTTCTTCTTGTAATGCTCTTGTTCTTTTATTAATATATTTTTACCCTTTTTATTAAAAAAAAAATAATGGGGGTGGAATGATAATAATCAATAACTTGAGGTCCAAGGGGATGAGGGATGAAAATAATATTACATGTCCTTTGGTGTCGAGTAATAACCATAAGCATCTCAGATTGGATGTTCAAACAATAAGTGATACTAAAGAGAGATAAAAATTATTAATTATTAATATCATAGTTTTTATGCTAATAATTTTAACCTAAATATTGTATGATTTAGAAATACATTACATAGTTTAGGATATAAACATGCAATTGTAACGTATATCACAAAATATAAATTATCGAAATCCATTAGTAGCTATGATAAGGTTTGTCATATGAAAAAGGGGAAATCAAAAATAAAATATGAAACCCAATTGTTGGACAAATATAAAACCCTAAAAAGGAAAGATGAAACCCTAAAGGATAAATATCTAAGGTTTATTGTGCTCAAAATATTGATTAGGTTCACTAGAATATTTTATTTATTTTAGATCTATAAGACCTAAATTGACCAAAACTATTGAAATTTAGATTGCATAAGATAGGGCATAAAATGCAAAATATGAATTATTGAATAGATATTGATTGCAATTACTAAATATAGAAATGGAAAAGAGTGAATATACTTAGATGATATTCTATTTTGTATTACTCACTACATGTGTACTATTAATAAAAATTCTTTGTAATAGCTATGTAACTACTTGGCTTAGGAAATATATTGTCAAAATCTGCCAGGATACTACCAAAAAATGCTCAGACACCTATAATATTTAGTCCCATCCTCTATTTATAAGTACTATCCATGTGTATTTTCCTAGTCTATTCTACCACATATCACTTCACCTTCTTGTCTAGATGATTTTTTATGTTGATTGATCTTCAATCATGTGCACATATTCTAATTTTATCTTCCTTTGCCTTAAAACCCTAGTTCTATTTTTGACACAATTTTAGCTTAAGTGAAGGGATAAAACCATGGGTTGGAAATCCCAAAACAATTCAAGATGAGTGATTATGATTTTCATACATTCCAATACTCCAAATATGGATCAAATAAAAAGTAATTGTCCCACCTATGTGTTTGTGTGTTCAATTGTGATCCACTATAATGCAGTCCAATTCTTTGGATTTCAAAACTTGAAAAAATACAACTTTAACCTTGTGTTAGTGATTATACTTGGATATATTTGGATAATTCCTCAAGGTTTTTCAAATGGATTCCTCAAGCTTTACCAAGATGATTGCTATATAATGCTAGATATGAATTGTCTTAGGCTTGATGTGTATTTTTAGCTAAATATTTGATATTTATCCCCATAATAAACATATGATATATGATTAGTTGACTAAAAGGATATATTTGAATTTAAAAATAGTCTCTATAGACCTAGAAACACTATTTTAAGAGGAAAATTCTTATGATAACCACCAACATCTAATTATTACCAACATTGTCTAAAAATGGAAAATCAGGAATTTATGATAAGGTGACAATTTGATTAGTATAATGGAGGATTATATCATAGAATAGGGAGATCATAAATATAAATGAGAGATCTTAAATATGAATGAAATCAAGTTGCATTGTCTAATTTAATAGATAGATAAATGGATGGGGGAATATGTGCACGAGAGCTAAATGTGTATGCAAATGTCACGTATGTAAAAAATATGTCAAAATTAATGTTTTCAAGTCTAGAATACCAAATTTAAATGTCCAAGAATGTATAATAATGAAGACATAACTAAGGTATGCCCCCAATGACTATTCCCTTTTTTACGTTTATACAATGTCTCTTAGAGATGAGTAGGGATAAGAGAAAAGAGAAGCAATTTTGGAAGTTGTACACTTTAATTCAAGAATATGAGAGGATTTTCATCAAAATACACATAAAAATATACTCATAAATTTCATGAAGATTCAAAACTATTAGGATAAATAATAAAAAATTTCAAGAGATCCATTGAAAAAATTTAGAAACTAAGAGAAGTATTTTCAGTGCAAGTAGAAAATTAAAGATATATTATTTTGTAATTTTACAAGTTTTCTAGTTATCAAAGAAGAGGAGATATTAGATAGTACATAAGTTATTTCAGATATTTTACACTCTAGTACCACACTCTTTCATTAAGTCATACCATATTTTACAAAGAAAATTTGATAGAAAAATGGAACTCTCTTCTATATTAATCTTAGTAAGGATTTTACATAATAATTCCCATTGAAAAGATGGGTGAGGAGAGGCTTGATTATATAGATCATTAAGATCCACAAATTGGTTCCATAAATGTAGATTATTTGCTATGTACCTAGGGATGTGATACATTAATGTATATGGGTTGATAGAGATGTTGACATGTGGCACACATCCCCCTTAGTTAGTTATATGGGTCTAATATATTAGGATAATGGAGTAACTTGAGGTTGCATAAAGTCCACATTGGTATGCAATTTTGAATTTAGTGTAACTTTTGATGTGGGTGTGTAACTTGGAAATTAGTGCAAATTGAATTTATAAATACATTATTTACTAAATGATAAATCTTATAATAATTAATTACTAAGTAAGCTTAAATCTTGATGGTGTAATTAGATATTTACATCAACACTAGTTCTTGACAATTTTGACCCTACAGGTCAAATTTCCACCTCTATCATTCAAAAATTTGCATAAACATGCCTTTTTTAAGTAGTGGAAAAAATTGGTCTTTGTAGTTTTTCTGAAGGGCTCCTTCCTTTCAAAAAAAGGTCCATTTCAATAGTTTTCCTGAAGGGCACATATCATCAAAATGGGCTTTTTAATTAACCGAAGGAGTTGGGCTTGTTTCAATTTTTCAAAGGGCTCTTATTATTTTGGGGAAGATCATTTCAAAGTGTTGAAGGGATTATTTCATTTTTACAAAGGGATAATTTCATTTTGTCAAAGGATTCTATCCTTCTTGGGGGGTTCTTTCCATCATTAGATGGACCAAAAAAAAGTCTAAAGGTTCCTTCCCTTCAAAAAAGGGGCAGTCTTTAAGAAATCTGATGGGTACTTTCATTTCTCCTATAGGGTACTTTACAAGTTTCCTAAAGGGTATGTCCCCTTCAAGAAAGTTCTTTATAGAAAATCCAAAGGGCATTATGTGCCAAAAGGTTCACTTGGAAAATTTCAAAGGACACTTGGCAAGAATCCTGAAGGGTATCTGCCCTTCGAGAAGGTTCACTTCAAGAATTTCATTTGGATCTTCAAGGTTTCTAAAAGGGTAACTTAAAAAAGGGTTAAAGGGTATCTACCCTTCAAAAAAAGTTATTTTCAAAACACTAAGGGAACTTTAACAACTTTTTTGAAGCGTAGAATTCATTCAGAAAAAATTCACTTCACAATTTTGAACGACAATTTCAGAAGGTCTGAAGGGCAATTTGTAAAAGTCTAAAGGTAAAGTGGATAAATACAGTTTTACCGAAGGGCGCATATCAAATTTTTGAAGGGTCACTTCTTAGAAAAGGGGTAGTTTTCATTTTTTTGCAGGGATGAGTGGACATAAACAGAAATCTTGAAAGGATGTTTCAAAAATCCTGAAGGGCATTTTCAAAAGGATGAAGGGTCCATTTTTTTTGGGAAGTGACAAGAAGAAATTTTGAAGGGCCATTGTAAAATTCCAAAGGGCCATTGTAAAAATCTGAAGGGACATTTGTATAAGTATGAAGGAATGTGTTAGATAAAAAAGCCAAAAGAAAGAGAAGATTTCCTTCAGACTATTTGTTCAAAAGAAATGAATGAACAAAAATCTTGAGAGGGTTAATTTTTAAAAGTTTCAAGACTTGAATTCCCATGGCCAATTTGTCTATGGGAAAGTGACAAAAGATAAAGATCTTAAAGACAATATTTCCTTTAGACTTTTTGTTTGAAGGAAATAAACAAGGTATAAATATGTGGGCAATAAGACCAAAAGAAAAGTCTCAAACAAATTGTCTATAGGAAATAGATAAAGACAATAAGAGGCCAAAGGAAATAGTGTAGAAAAATAGAAGGAATATATGCACAAAAATGAAGAACCAAGAACAAAAGGCAAAGGATTTCAATAGCCAATAAATAGACTAACATGTTATACAATCTATATGTAGAGCATGCAACATGGCCCAAAGTAGGATTAGACATGTCCAAGACATGTATCCATTTTAAACATGACTCTCTTCATTTTTAAATAGAGACTCGAATGCATGAATGACTCAAGGAGTTTAACGTTGGAGAGCTTAACATATAATTTTATGCATGCACCCTTATTTGTCTCGAGCCTTTCAAATATTCTAGTAGTTCAAACGAAGTTATAGATTCAATTTTGGCATTGATTTAATGCAAAGGAAAGCTTTTAAATGTTCCATCAGCTCAAGAGGATTTCTATAGTTAGATATTGGTGTAACATCATGCATGTTGGAAGTCTTGACTCAAGCTTGGGCCCACCATCCATTTTTAACACCAAAGAGATTTCATGTAAGGCATAAGACAAAAATAGATTTTATTTGAAGGTTGAAATAACATAAGTTGGACTGAGTTGACCTATTCTTCTATTTTCAGTACCAATCTCTTAGCTGTTGTATACTTTTCTATATAAGTTGGATTTTCAGCCTTGAATTATATCTTCTTTTTGGCAAGACCATATTCTACCAAAATTTGCACTGTGTAACCTTTTTAGATTAATAGAAGGATAATTTTCAGAATCTAAAGTGATGGTATAGTGTATTTAAGTCATTGATTTACATATGTGATAGAATTTTCTTCCTTATCAAGTCTTGATTCTTATCTAGTTACTAGCTGATCAGATTATGCAGGTCATGTTCTATGTTTAAAATCTCTTGGCTGAAGTTATAGTGGATATAAGTGGCTGGTTAGTGTCTTGAATTAGGCCTATTACATCATTTACCTCAAGATTTGATCACAAGATAAAACCTTTTCATGAAATACTGATGCATAGGAGTCATTTGGAGTTAAAAAAATTAGTCTTTTTATTGTCTGATCAATGTTTTAGGAGCTGAAATTGACTGGATCAATAAACATTTAGTTGTATCACCATCATTAAATAGGATTCCCCTTCAAGTTTATTTATTTCCTTTTCCTTAGTAGTTCATAACATAGAGTAGAGATCTTAATTGATACACCAAAGGGAGCTAGCCCTTATAATCTAGAGATTCAATCCACTGATTAGGCCACCCATAGCCTAAGATTGTTTCCACATTTCTACAGACTGTGAAGGCCTAAAACTACCTTCACAAGGGTGTGAGTCTAATTGATAATAGTTTTTGGTATGCTCGATGGGAAATCAAAGAAATTCTTTGCATATATAAAAACATTTTGTAGTAGAAGAAGATATTCATTATCATCAAGATTCTCTAAATTGTAGAGTTCATATCTTCATTCAGGCAACTCTTTCATGCCAAAGGTTACCACAAGGTTAGAAAGTAAAGGTATTCCTTTTTAATTTATATCTTATAAAAGATCAATGTTCAGGAGGGCAAAACCATATCCTCAAAAATAGTATTTGTCTCTTAGTTATCCTACTATTTTAACCACTACAAACCCCGCTATCCAAATGGCCATCAAAAACTAGGTGTTTGATCCATTCAATGGAGGTAGCCCACTAAATTTAGCCTAGTTTTATGACATTCCCATGTATACCCACAAGATTATCCTATTCTTCTCAGGAGAAAATCAAACAACCCCTATTAAGCATATCCAAAATGTAGCTAATATCTGTTCAATCCATAATTTGCTATCAGATTTCTTGCTGCTTCCTCCAAAGGAAAAACATTGCAATGGTATATAAATCTCCCACTAAATTACATTTCTACTTGGGATAAATTTGGTGCAACCTTAGTCAAGCAATTTAAGGACAAATCTGATCACCTATCTTTATTTGAGTAATTAACTATCATAAACAGAGCTCCTCATGAGTTCATGTCTAATTTTAACCTCAGATTATAAAATACATGGACCAAAATACCTATGTTGATAAGGCGATCCCTTGAATATGAATTTTTTTACTATTTGAAATCCCTTAATTCTAACATTAGTGTGATGATACAGTCAATGGGTGGCACTACCTTGCTAGATGCTTATGAAGTTGTAATAACGGTAGAAAATAATTTGATACAAGATGGTAAGATTTCTCCAAGGAATATAATTCATATATTCCTAAAATTTAATAATTTACCATCTCCTTAAATTTCTCAAATTCCACCTTTAGCTCCTATTCCATCACCTCAAACTCAAATTATAACCCCTACTAGTCAAGCTAGTGAGATAGGAAAATTGAAAAGGTTGCTATAGTACCTTGGGAATGAAATAGTGAAACTCAAAAGACAATAATTTTAGGATAAAAATCCCTATCAACAAAAAAATCAAACCCCCTATCAACACTTCAAAGATCAAAGGCCTCCTTCTCAAGGTTTCAGAGAGAATAGATTATTTATCAAACATAAGGAGCCATAACTATAACTAATCCATATGTTTCCATTTATCCTAATGCTCCTTCTACTTCATAGGATATTGTTTCCACCTCACCTCAAAATAACATGATGTAGGATTTAGGTTGGTAGTCCTCAAATCTCAATGATGCTCAAAACCAAGCCTCGGTATCATAAAACATCACTATTCCACAAATGACACAAGAAGAGTTTTATTTTCAAGTAGGTCAATACCAAGATATAGGTTTGGCATCACAAAGAGAGACTCAAAAATTTGAAGGGTAGCTTGATATCATTAATGTAAATTAGCAAGTAGATGATCATGTTGCTTTTACTAAAGGTGTTGAAACTAATAGTTTAAGTGGTCAAGTTATATCTATAACTAGAGTTAAAAGAAGATCCATTGATGAGATATAAGAGGTGAAAAATTATTTGAGTACTCATCATGTTGTTTCTAGGAGTAAAAAACAATAACTTGATACCCATACAACTTAAAGAAATAAAAATATAGAGGTTAGTAAAGTTCATCAACTACCTCTAATTCGTGAGTAGCTAGTACTTTAGAAAGTGTAATAAAAGGTTGATGGATATCATTTCAATATAGTGGATCAAATGAAAAATTATAACACCAACATTATCATGTGGGATTATCTTTTCATTATAGGACAACAGGATAAGCTCATACAAGAGCTTTCAGCTCTCGAATTGTCTCCAAAACCAGTTGAGAAAGAAGGTGTTGTCTTGACTAATTCAGATCAGCCAAGTAAGCAATAGGTACAAAAAGTAAATAAGATGTCAAAGGTGGACAAAAACAAGGTGAAATCAAAGAAAAATCCTCCTTTTTACCTTTCTTTGATAGTAGGTGATACTTTGGTTCACAATTGTATGGTGGATAGTGGAGCTAGTATTACAACCATGCCTAAATAGATTTCAGATAAACTCAACCTTGTTTATGAGCTAAATACTAAAGGGGTATTGTAGTTGGATGGGTCACTAAAAAAGATAGTAGGTATCACCAAAGATCTGAAGTTGACATTACATGCTTGTCCCAATGTTACTATTAGTAGGATGTTGTTGTGGTAGACTTGCCTCCTTACTTTGATATGTACCTTTCAAGGGACTTCACCTCAAAGATTGGGGGATATTTATCAACTGATTAGAATTATTTAATGTTTAAGACTAGGTATCATACTAAGGCAACTATTCATTCTAAACCTATATCATGTTTCCATATGGAGCCATATATGCCATGTATTGTGAACACTAACTATATCATTTTAGATGATGTGCTAGAAAATAGTGAAGTAGAAAATGGATCACCTTTGGATGGATTTACAAATTTGTTTCTTGATGAGTGGGATTAAAATTTTTATGAGCATGATATTTATAATTTTATTGAATAAGAAGGACTTGGTGTGTATTTCCTTCATGAAAATGATGCACTAATTCCAGCCATGGTTAAGGATGATGAGTCTAATGAAGGTCTATGTCAATTGTACTTTGATGGATCAAGGAATAAGCATGGAACCAAAGATAGAATGATGTTGGTTTATCTAAAAAATCAAAGGTATTTCTCTTTTATTAAGTTTTAGTTTGGTTGTTCAAATAATGTTACAGAGTATGAGGCACTAGTTCATGGTTTGTAGTGGGCTAGGAAGATGAAAGTCAATTCTTTGCAAGTGTTTGGTGATAGTGAACTTGTAGTTCACCAAGTAAGAGGTTTGAATGTATGTAATTTTTTTTTGCTTAAGTCTTACAAACATAGAATATGGGATGTACTTGAAAATTTACAAGCTTTTAACATTCAGGCAATACCAAGAGGTGAGAATAAACATGATGATAGGCTAGTTGTTATTGGGGCACAATTTAGTATCCCAGCTAATGTAAAAAATGAAAAAATTCAATCACACATAAAGGTGGTTGTAAGGACTTATATTCTACATAATCATTAAAATTGCCAAGTGTTTAAAGATGACAATCAAATTGTGAGATTCTTGCAAGAAGAGGCTGAGTTTTCTTCAAGAAACCAGTCAAAGCACTTGAAGCAGTATGATGACCAAATTGTGTAACTAAAAAAAATAAGCTACCCAAGGGATTGGTCACACTTGAAAATATTTTTAGTGGTGATGACGAGTTAAGGAGAAGTCATCCTTGTAAACCAAAGAAGAGCACTATGCCAATGTAGAGATTATAGTTGGTAAAATTTTAACGTTAGGTAAGGTATGCACTCCACAAAAGGAAGCTTTCATTGAGTTATGCATAAGTTTTTTTGATATATTTACATGGTAGTATAGCGATCTCAAGGGATTTGATCTAAGTTTATCTCAACACACCATTGAGTTAGAGGTTGAAACTAAGATAGTGAGATAAAGACATAGGCCCATTAATCCTAAGCTTGAGCCTTTGATGAGATCTAAGCTTCACAAGCTCATAGGTTAAGCTATTATATTTCCAATCAAGCACTCAATTTGGGTGGCAAACCTTGTTCTGATATGGAATAATAATGGTGAGATTAGATTGTGTGTTAATTTCCATGATTTGAACATGGATTCACTTAAAGATCACTATCCATTGCCATCAATGGAACAAATTTTACAACTGGTTGTAGGTTCATAGAGGTTTTCTTTATTGGATGGATATACTGGCTACAATTAGATTTTGGTCAAGGAAGAGGAACAATTTAAGACAACCTTCACAACCAAGTGGGGGATATTTGCATATAGAAAGATGTCATTCAATTTATCTAATGCTGGAACAACCTTTGAAAGATCCATGGATATGGCATTCCAAGGCCTTCTTAGCAAGTTTGTACTTGTTTATTTGGATGATATAATAGTGGTTTCAACGAATATAGGTGATCACATGGTTCATCTCAAGAAAGTATTTGAAAGGTGTAGACAATTTGGGATATCTTTAAATCCCAAAAAGTGTGTCTTCTCAGGTCATAAAGGTAAGCTCCTTGGCCATGTGGTTTCAAAGTTTGGTTTAAGCATAGATTCTAAAAAAGTAGACTCCATTCTTGCACTCTTTTTGCCTAAGCACAAAATGGCTATGCAAAGCTTCTTTGGGAAAATCAACTTCATAAGGAGATATATTTTAGATTTTTCCATTTTAGCTAAGCCACTTACAACCATGCTAAAGAAGAATCAAAGCTTCATTTGGTCTAAAGAAGGAGTAAAAAGTTTTGAAGATATTAAGAATGCCATAGCTAGTGCTCCTACACTTATAAATCTAGATTTCATAAAATATCTCATTTTTTATACATATGCTAACATGGACACCATTTCAAGCATTCTTATGCAACAAAATCATGAGGCTATGGAGCAGCCAATAGCCTTCTTTAGTTAAGGCTTATAAGAATATGAAACAAGGTACTCTTTTATTTAAAAACATGTAATTTTAGCTATAAGATCTCTTAAAAAGTTTAGATACTTATTATCTAAAAATAAGATACACCTAATGGTTTCTCATCCAAGCATCAAGGAGTTCCTTTTGAACAAAGATATAAATGAGAAGAGAACTAGTTGGATAACCAAGGTAATGGAGTATGATGTGGAAATTAAGGTGAGAAAGTTCATTAAAGGCAAAGGACTTTGTGAGAATCTAGATCAAGACTTGTAAGAGACTAATAAGGTTATTTTGGTGTGAAATGATGAAGAGGTTGTAGCTAGTCATCCCTCACTTATAGATAGTTTCATGACTTGGTAAGCTATATCCAATATGGTATTTATCCCTCTCACCTAATTGATTTAAAAATAAGATATTTTAGGTTGCAATCAATTCTACTTTTTTTTGCTAATGGCATTTTGTTCAATAAAGATATCAATGGCATGTTGCTAAGATGTATAGAGCTAGGCCAAACTCAAAGATTGCTTAAAGAGTTCCATGATGGACATCATGGAGGACACTTTTCTATAAGAACTACAGCCCTTAAGATCATGAGAGGTGGGTACTATTGGCCTAGTGTATTTGGTGATTGCCATGCATGGGTTAGAAACTATAAACAATGTGCTATGTTTGTAAGAAAATTGAAACTTGTAGCCTTACCTCTTCAACCAATTATGGTGGATAAACCCTTTGTCCAATGGGAATTGGAATTTATTAGTCTCATTAATCCTCCTTCAAGTTTAGGACAAATGGATTCTAACTGCTATAGATTAATTCACACATTGGACAGAAGCACTGGCATTGAAAGAAGCAAATAAAACTAATTTTCTTGATTTTTATGAAGATTTGCTTACTAGGTTTGGAGTTCCTTCAACTATTATTTCTAATAATGCAATGGATTTTGTGGGATCTAAGATCAGTAAATGGGATATCCAACATGGAATTTATCTTAGCACTTCATCAAACTATTATCCACAAGGCAATGGCCTTTATAAATCTATGAATAAGAACCTATTAACGATCATAAAAAGGACTATTGAAGACAATCAGAGGTCATGGCATCTCAATTGAAATCATCTCTATGGGTTGATAGGATCACCTATAAAAGGTCAATATCCAACTCTCCTTACAAGTTGTTATATGGTAAGGAAATAAGGTTACCAATTTCTCTTGAGTTTCCTACTTTAGAAATAATGCATCAACTTGTATTTATTGGAGAATGAGCCTATGGAGATCAGGTATGTTGAGCTTATGTAGTTGGAAGAGATAAAAAATTAGTCCATGCTAGCTATGGAGATTCATCAAGCACAAGTGAAGAGAGATTTTGACAAAGGAGATTCTTAATGAAGTTTCAAAGGAGATTTGATCCTCAAGTGGGATGAGGATAGAGCTAAACTAAGAAGCCACACAAAGTTTGATTCCCTTTGGAGTGGCCCATACACAATCTCCAGCTACAAATCCCATAATGCCTTCCAAATTGCAAAGATGGATGGTGAGGAGCTTCCAATCCCAATCAATGGGATACATATGAAACATTACTATTGAAGAGAAAAACTCCTTGTACATAGTTTGTTTTGCTTTCCTCTAAGTGTTATTCAAGCACAATAGTTTCATTCTATTTTGTTCCAAATAAGTGCTTGTTTGCACATTTAATTTTTAGTTAGTTTTCCCTAATTTATGCATTTTCATTTTTTTTTGGAGGATGAAGGTTATTTGATTCCAAAAGAGAGTTTGCAGCCATGGATCAGATTTGTCATTTCTTTGTGAATTCAAATATCATGTATATGGTCAGGTTCTCAAGCATAGCAGGCATGCTTCCCAGTTGAGTCACCAAAATGTTGATAATTTTGACCCTGTAGGTCAAATTATCACCTCTATCATTCAAAAATTTGCATAATCATGCCTTTTTGAAGGGCTCCTCCCTTTAAAAAAAGGGTCCATTTCAACAATTTTCCTAAAGGGCACATATAAAAAAAATGGGCTTTTCAATTGACCAAAGGAGTTGGGTTTGCTTCAATTTTCTGAAGGGATTGTATTCTTTCAAGAAAGATCATTTAAAAGCACTGAAGGGATCATTTAATTTTTCCAAAGGGTTATTTCCTTTCTAGGGGGTTCTTTCTATCAGTAGATGGACCAAATAAAAGTTTGAAGGGTTCCTTCCCTTCGAAAAAGGGTTAGTCTTCAAAAAATCTGATGGGAACTTTCATTTCTCCTATAGGGTCCTTTACAAGTTTCCTGAAGGGTATGTCCCCTTTAGGAAAGTTATTTATAGAAAAGCTAAAGGGCATTATGTGTCAAAAGGTTCACTTGGAAAATTTTGAAGGACACTTGGCAAGAATCCTGAAGGGTATTTGCCCTTCGAGAAGGTTCACTTTAAGAATTTTGAGAGGCTCTTCAAGGTTTCTGAAAGGGTCACTTACAAAAGGTTTGAAGGGAATCTTCCCTTCATAAAAAGTCATTTTCAAAACATTAAGGTAACTTCAACAAATTTTCTGAAGGGTAGAATTAATTTGGAAAGAGTTCACTTCACAATTCCGAAGGACATTTTCAAAGGGGCCGAAGTGCAATTTACAAAATTTTGAAGGGCAAGTGGATAAATACAATTTTGCCAAAGGGCACATATCAAAGTTCTAAAGGGTCAATTCTTGGCAAAGGGACAATTTTCATTTTTTCATAGGGACACGTGGACACAAACAAAAATCCCAAAAAGACATTTCAAAAAGCTTGAAGGGCATTTAAAAAAAGATGAAGGGTCTATTCTTTCAGGGAAGTGACAAGCAAAAAAGTCTGAAGGGCCATTGTAAAAGTCCAAAGGGCCATTGTAAAAATCTAAAGGGACATTTGTATAAGTCTGAAGGAATGTGTTAGACAAAAAATTTGAAAGAAAGAGAAGATTTCTTTCAGACTTTTTGTCTAAAGGAAATGAACAAAAAAGAATCCTGAGAGGGTTTGTTTTCAAAAGTCAGAAGACTTGAATTCTCACAAAAAAATTATCTGTGAGAAAGTGATAAAATACAAATTGACCGAATACAAGATTTCCTTTGAAATTTCTGTATAAAGGAAATAAAAAAGGTATAAAGCAGTGGGAAATAATCCTAAAAGAAAAGTCTCAGACAAATTATATTTAGGAAATAGATAGAGACAATCAGAGGTTGAAGGAAATAGCGTAGCCGAATAGAATGAATATATGCATAGAAATGAATAACAAAAAACAAAAGGCAAAGGATTTCAATAGCCAATAAATATATTAACATGTTCTAAAATTTATATGTAGAGCATACAACGTGGCCCAAAATAGGATGAGACACATCCAAAACATGCAACCATTTCAAACATGAATGACTTAAAGATTTTAACATTGGATAGCTTAACATAGAATTTCATGCATGTACTCTTGTTTGTCTCAAGCCTTTCAAACATTCTAGTAATTCAAGCAGAGTTCTAGATTTAGTTTTGGCATTCATTTCATGCAAAGGAAAGCTTTTAAATGTATTAGTATCTCAAGAGTTCTATAGTTGGAGATTGGTGTAGCATCATGCATATTGGAAGTTTTGACTCAAGATTGGGCCCACCATCCATTTTCAATGCCAAAGAGCTTTCATGCAAGGCATAAGACAAAAATAGATTCTATTTGAAGGCTGAAATAACACAAGTTGGACTGAGTTGACCTCTTCTATTTTCAATGCCAATCTCTTGGCTATTGTATACTTTTCTATATAAGTTAGCTTTTCAACCTTAAATTGTATCATATTTTTGGCAAGACCATATTCTACCAAAATTTGTGCTATATAACATTTTCAAATTAATAGAAAGATAATTTTTAGACTCTAAAGTGCTGGTATAGTGTATTTATATCATTGATTTGCATATGTGATAGAATTTTTTCCTTATCAAGTCTTGATTCTTACCTAATTACTAGCTGATCAGATTATGTAGGTCATGTTCTATGTTTAACATCTCTTGGCTGAAGTTACAGTGGATATAAGTGGCTGGTTAGTGCCTTGAATCAGGCCTATTCCACCATTTCCCTCAAGCTTTGATCAAATGATAGAACCTTTTCATGAAATACTGATGTGTAGGGTAGGGGTCATTTGGAATTAAAAAATTCAATCTTTTTACTATTTTATTAGTGTTTTAAGAGCCCAAATTGAGTGGATCAAGCAAAATTTAGGTGTATCATCATCATTAGATAGGATTCCCCTTCATGTTTATTTCTTCCCTTTTCCCCAACAGTTCTTAGCATAGAGTAGAGATCCTAATTGATACACCAAAGGGAGCTAGCCCTTATAATCTTGAGATTCAATCTCCTGATTAGGCCACCCATAGCTTAGGATTGTTTCCATGTTTTAGCAGACTATGAATGCCTAAAACTACCTTCACAAGGGTATGAGTCTGATTGACAACACTAGTTTTGTACCAAACTACATATTTGAACCATACTATAAGTATTGAATTAATTTGATACTAGTTTTTACACTATCAAATGAATTCAATAGTGGTCATTTTTTTTGCATCATCAAATATCTATAATTTTTTTTGGTTTACTTATGCACTACATTTAGACATTTTTTTTTACTTAATTAGTGATTACCAACACACAAGTAAGTCATAAAATTATATATTCCTCTATGAGCCACCTTTATCAAATTCCAAGTTTATTAAACTCATGTTTTATGAACATTTCATATCTTTATTAATTGGTTTTACTCTATTTAGATAATTTTTGGCTTGTGCCAATGTTTTAATAGTTTAGTGTAGTGTGTTTAACCTAATTAAACTTTAGCATAAAACACTTAGACATTTGGCATAAATATCTTAAGGGAACCTTTGCTCAACTTTATGAACTAGATTTATTAGATAATTTATACTTATTAAAATAAAAAAATCATGCTAATAAAAACAAATTAAATAAAAAATAAATAGTTTTGTGTTATAATTTTATCATGTCCATTGGTCTTATACACTCCACATTTATGTGTGGTCATTCGAATTAGGACTTTTAAAAATTCACCATTAAACTTGTGTAGCTTACATGTGTATGTTTCCAAAATGTGATGAATTAAATATGGTCCCATACACCTTATATAGATATTTCTCAAATGTTTTTTAATATAGAATCATACAATAACACTTTTGCACATATGCACAATTTTTTTATTTTTATGTGTTTGTCATGCCAAATTTTATGAAGAGTTTTTCCTATGACTTAGCTATGAGATAATTCTAATACTCTTTTTCATGTCAAAAAAATTAAAAAAACTCATAAATGGAGTTTTTAATTTAATACAGTTTAATGTAAGTTAATTGTTAGAACAAAAAAAGAAAATGAAATGATATATTAACCAACATGCAAAACAATACATAGAAATCCTATTATATAGGCACAAAAGGAACACCTAAAAAATAAGGAGGTGGATGGAACAAAAAGCATTGGGTAGCATAAAATAACTAGGCCTGTCAAACCTACCTACCTAAGTGGTTAAAACCATTATAACCATAAGCATAGAAAATATACCTTAGAAAATAGCCTAAGGTAATACAATAATATGCTAATACCTTCCCTTAATGACTAAACTAGAAACAAGATCAAGTTTGTCCCTGAATTTTATGTGTTAGGGTGTGGAGCTAAAAGCTTCACCTTGTTGCAAACAGAAGGAGGAGGTTTATGAGAGTATGTAGTCGCCGGCATCGATAGGCCACACCGATGTCGGTCAGGGGACGCAGAAGGGAAACCGACATCAGCAGAAGATCGGCCGGCATCGGTCACCTCCAGGAGGGCAGGGACCGACGTCGGTCACCTGTAGCGGTTAGAACTGCTGTTGACAAACAGTCAGTTAAGTGAACGCGGAGTTTGCATGTGAAGACCAGTTCGAGTCTTTGAGCCACCCGTCTAATTTTAGTGTATGCATGAGATCTATATGAGAGACTCATGGGCTGTATTGTTAAGTGGAGAATTTGGAGAAGAGCTATGTGAAGCTTGGAGAGTTCTTCCCATGGTGGAATCAAGTAGGATTCCCCATGTGTGTTTAAGTAAGATCAGGTTTGATTTGCAGGGGTGTATGGATACGAGGGTCAGAAAGGAGATTAGCGGGGAAGCTAGATCCAAGGTGATAGCAATACATCAGCAGGATCATGGAGAGATCTACTTGGAGTACGGTTGTGTACTCGATTATACTGGATGTGCAATGAGGTGAACAACAGCTTGTGTTAGCTGTGTGTTGTGACCTATGAGAGAAGATTACTCTGGAGGGAAGTTTACTGTAAGCCCACGATGTGGAAGAAAGAGTGCCACCTCTTTGTTGTAGATTCCTTTGTAAAGAGTTGAATATAATTGTATATTGCCTCTCATGTTCTGTGTGTTTTCTCATTGATAATTATTTGTTCTTCTGGATTCTGCATGTTTAGTTGCTTATACATTGGTAATCATGTGTGCTCTTAAATCTGACAAGTTGTGTCAGAGCTTTGGGGAGTTTCGGTCCTATCAATTGGTATCAGAGCGAGGTTGGATGTTCTCAGAGCGAGCTTGACTAACAGATGTCCCAGATCTGTTAAGTGTTTGTTAATTACAGGTTACTCACAGGGGTTGCTGTTTGAGTGGGAGTATAGCAAGGCAGAAGAATGGAGAAATTCAGGCACAGGTGTAGCACCACAAGGAGTGTGGTGGGTTGTCTTCAGGTGGGAGCTTGAAGAGGGATACAAACCAAGAAACAGATTAGACGGGGTACAGGTACAGGTACAGTGCAGCTGTTTATCTCCAAGTGGGAGATTGTTAGGTTGTGGAGCTAAAAGCTTCACTGATGCAAACAGGGGAGGAGGTTGCTGAGTGTTGCTGAGTTACAAGAGAAGCTGGGGTTGGTCTGATTAGCCGACATCGGTAGGATAGCAAGGAAAAACAACCAACATCGGTCAGGGATCAGCTGGCATCGGTCACCTCCAGGCAAGAAGCAGGGATTGTGTTTTTGGTTACAGGGCACTCTCAGGGGTTTCTGATTGAGTGGGAGTAGAGCAACGGCAGATCAAGGTAAGCTAAGGATGGAGGAGTTGAAAAGCACAGACGGTTACTTAAGGTCCCATGGAAAGAAAGAGCAGGTAAAAGAAGATTGTTGGTTGGTAGCAGATCAGCATGAAGAAACTGAAGATGCAGATGTTGCAGGTGTTGTTGCACAGGATGTGTTTGCAGGTTTCTTGGATAAAGTTGAATCTTGGATAAAAAATTCGGTTGCCTCTTTCCATGCAGCCCCAGGTAGAGGAGCTGGTGAGCCTTGCCAAAGAATTGGCAAGGGGGAAGTAAAGCTGAAATTGCAGGCGGCCAACACACAGGTGTTGATGAAGGTCATGCAGGTCCTAGGTTTGGAGATATGGCTAATTTATTCAAAAATATTGGGTGATGAGAGATGCACAAGAACTCTCACAACGGGTGCACTTGAATTAGCTGGTGGTAAGAAAACAGGTATACTTTATCTACTTGTTTATATTACTAATTCTTCTTCTGTTGTAGAGACGTGGCTTCGTAGGCTTGGTCACATGAGCAGGAAGGAGATGCATGTTCTTAAGCGGAAGATGGATATATTTGATAGGCTTAAGAACTGGAAAGCCTTGGTGTTCTTGGAGGAGATGGCAGACAGAAATCAGTGGATGGGTTGGATACTTCTGAGCAAGAGCAGTTTGGACATGGGTTTTGATTCAAAGGAGCTCGTAGGTAAAAAGTCATCACTCACAGGCGAACACAGATACCGATGTCGGTCAGGAGGAACCGGCGTCAAACAGACAAGTGTCGATGTCAGTCATGTGCAGACCGAAGCCGGCAGTGTCAGGCAGAGTAAGACCGATGTCAGTCAGGGGGACCGATGTCGGCAGTAGGTAAGACCGATGTCGGTTAGGAGGACCGACGTCGGCAGCAGGGACACCAGCGCTGGCAGGTGGGTAGTCAGGGACAGACGCATGGGAACCGATGTCGGTTGGATGCAAACTGTGGGGTGGCCGAGGTCGATCACTGTAACAAATTTTGGGTGGACAGCATGTTGTCAAGGAGTCTCAAACACAAATACGAAGGACTAAAGACGTAAGTAGGCCCTCAAATTTGTGTTCCTCTTCTTTATACTTGTTGCTAATTGTAGAGCAGGAAGGATCTAGGAAACAGGTGGGAGCATGGCAGGATTATGATGCAGAACCAAGCAGGAGATTTGGTAGGTTTGCCAGCTGGATGAAAGCATAGAGATGAATGGATGCCTTAGTAGAAGAATAGAGAGAACGGATATGTGAGACGAAAGACCAGGTCATATGGTCTTGAGGAGCTGCAGGACAGTGGTACAGGTTTTGATAGGTGGAGGACGAAGCACGGCTTCAGTCAATGTCAGGGTAACTACTGTGGTTTGTCTTACCAAGAGGATGATGGTCATGACATCATTCTGTTACTGTATGTGGATGGTATGTTTTGCTATAGCAGGTTTGTACATACAGGGTTTTGTTGAGCTAAGGGTAAGATTAGTTTCAGTGGCATGTCATGAGGAGTTTGGAGCAGCAGAATTCTTTGACATGGGAGGCATGGAGATCACAGGTAGATTTTGTCTCCAGTGGGAGCTGATGTGAATCAGGTGTTGGCGAGGTTTGGGATGTAGAGCCAGAGCACACTAAGGGCTGGACAGGTACAGTGTCCGAAATCACATGAGGTCTGGTATAGGCCTGAGTATTCCCATGCAGTGGGAGCTGTCAGAGAGTTAGGAGCCAATTCGGGGAAGTGGGCTCTCAGGGATTTGAGAGGGACCAACAATAGGTATACATGCAGGGTCAGGACTTCACTACATGTGTTTGTAGGTTCGAATGTGGCAGGGTACTCGGATGATAGGTGGTACACCACGGGATGTGTGGTGGGTTATCTTCAGGTGGGAGCTTGAAGAGGGATACAAACCGAGAAACAGATTAGACGGGGTACAGGTACAGGTATAGTGTAGCTGTTTATCTCCAAGTGGGAGATTGTTAGGTTGTGGAGCTAAAAGCTTCACTGATGCAAACAGGGGAGGAGGTTGCTGAGGGTTGCTGAGTTACAAGAGAAGCTGGGGTCAGTCTGATCAGCCGACGTCAGTAGGATAGCAAGGAGAAGCAACCGACGTCAATCAGGGATTGGCCGGCATCGGTCACCTCCAAGCAGACAGGGACTGACGTCGGTTGCCTGTGTGGTTCGACTGCGAGCTAATTACGGGCAGTTAGCTAACGAACCAAGTGTTTGCATGATTAGAGCTTTTTTTAGACTGAGAGCTGCAGATCTAATTATTATAATTAGATGTCTAATTATTGTTTGGATGAGATCTATATAATAGACTCATGGTTGTATTGGAAAAGCGTTCTAGTTTGAGTTGAGCAAAGTTTGCTCCTTCTGTGTGTGAAGTGAGTAAGGGTGTTCCTCCTAGTTCCCTATCAGTGCCAAGCTTGGTACTGGTTGGAGAATCATAAGGACTTGGTGAGGCAAGGACAAGGGTTCTTCAGGGTGTAGAGTGATCTACATGGTAAGTAAGATCGTTGATCTGCAGGTGTATGTGTGTGCAAGGTCAAGGTTCACAGGTGTGCAGAACCGTGTTTGATTTGCACGTGTGCAAGATCATATAGACAACAACACAATAGGGAGCAGTATCAGGTAGGATCTACTTGGAGTACAGGTGTGTACTCGAATAGAGCTAAGAGGAAGGCAAGGGAGTTCCTTCCATAAGTATGGTCTGTTGAAGTGCAGGTTATTGTAGGTTCATGGGAGATCTACTTGAAGTACCTTGAGTACTTGTGGAGTACGTGGAGTACTTATGGAGTGCGTGGAGCACTTGTGGAGTGCGTGGAGCATAGGTGTAAGGTGAACACCAACTCTGTGTTTGAGTTGGGTGTTGGGACCTAGTAGAGAGAGCTTTGAGGGAAGATTTACTATTTATGTCCTAGAGGTGTGGGAGCCCTGGAGGTGTGTAAGGAAGAAGAACTGTGGCAATCTTCTTTGTTGTATTTCCTTCTAAAAGAGTTATTAATACAAGTTGTGTATTGTCTCTCATACACTGTGTTATTCTAAATTCTAGTTACTTGTTGATTCTGGTTATTTCTGCATATTAAGTTGCTTGAAGTTGGTAATCAATTGTGTGCTTTCGGTGTTGGGTTTTGTATTCCCCCAACACGTGGCATCAGAGCATGTTTGTTGCTCTTGGTGCCTGACAAGTGGTATCAGACTGTTTATCTCCAAGTGGGAGATTGTTAGGTTGTGGAACTAAAAGCTTCACTGATGCAAACAGGGGAGGAGGTTGTTGAGGGTTGCTAAGTTACAAGAGAAGCTGGGGTCAGTGTGGCCTGCCGACGCTGGTGACTGCATACTCTCAGAAACCTCCTCCTTCTGTTTGCAACAAGGTGAAGCTTTTAGCTCCACACCCTAACAATATGAACTTGTCTGATCCAAGTGCTTTGGTCATTATATCCACTGGCTACTCTATAGTGGGGTAGTAGAAGAGATTGTTGTCTTCATTCATAACCAACTGTTAGATTTAATAATGGTGAACCTCAATGTGTTTGGTCCTGGCATGGAATACTAGATTCTTAACCATCTCAAAAACACTCTAGTTATCACAGAAAACTAGAGTAGGCTTTGATGACTCAAATTGAAGATCCTCTAAGATTTTATTTATCCACATAGTTTCATAACTTGTATTGACCATATATTTATACTCTAATTCTATTGAATATAATACCGATATAGTTTTTAGTTTGATCTACCATGAGAAAACTTTTGAACCAAGAATGAATACATAGCTTATTGTAGATTTTCTTGAATCTAGTAATCCTTTCCAATTAGAGTCAGAATATGCTAAAAGCTCAAATTTTTTAGACTTATTATATATTGTGCCAATGTCAAGAGTACCTCTAATATATCTTTATACCCATTTTGTATCTAAGCAATCTACTTCTTATGGTTTATACATGAAGCAATATAGAAAATTCACTACAAAACAAATATCTAGTCTAGTGGTAGTGAGGTAAATGAGACTAGCCACTAGCTACTGATGCACTATTTCATTGACTAGAGGTGAAGTAGTGTCAGTTTGAAATTTTAGCTCCAACTTCCATAGGTGTGTGATTTGGATTACAATCCATCATTCTAAACCTTTCCAATTATTCTGTGACATGAATACAACACAATCACCTTGTCAAAAATCAACACCTAAATAGTATTTCAGTAGTCCTAAGTCTATCATGTCAAAAGTATAATAAATATTATCCTTCATTTTCTAAATGAGACTATCACTACGCTTAGTGATGGTTATATAATCAACTTATAAAATGAGAATCAAGATATCATCACTAGACACCTTGACATAGAGAGTTGGTTTAGAATTACACCTTTTGAAACTAGACTCCCTATGATATGAATCTATTTTCATATACTAGGTTGAACATGATGACCTAGTGCATTTTTAGCACTTTTTTTAACAAGTTCCTATATAGCTTGATCGACCAACTCAACCCAATTTGTAGGTTTTTTGCCAATTTTCTCTAAGGTATCAGATCAACAATTTTCTTTTTATATCTAAACCATTTAGGTTAGTTTCTATTTCTCTATATCTTTCCTTTTTCTATACTTTCATTTCATACTTTGCAGTCTTCAAAACTACCTCTGTATAGTCAACTAGGTCAACCCTATGGACCTTGTTCTATGTTCTATGTTTTCTAAAATAACTAGGTTGACCTGACTGGCCTAATTCACTTTTACACTTTACTTCCTTATTATAGGTTTGACCCTATCAAATTTTTTCTGTATGATTATCCATATAATTTCTCAACTATACCTTGTTTCAAAGTTTGAATGAACCATATATGTTAATAACATCTTTTTTTAAATTTGTTTAAATGCTTAAAGTAGTTCACATAGTCTAATTAGGGGATTTTCAATTAATCACTTAGTTTCACTATTTTTATTATTTTGCACACATGGCCAAACCACATAAACATCAATAAGCATTTAAAATTTTGACTACCTAGGCTAACCTACTTGGATTTCATCATCAAAGGGGAAGCTAACTTGATGATCTGGTCAAGTATAAAACATGGTTAATGGTGTATTTTGGATAATAAACTATTACCCTTATTGTTGTGGTGTGTGAAGTGAGGGGATAGGCCCCAATCCTAAGCCTATATCATTGCCACTATAGTCCCTTTCATCCTAATCTTACCTAAAACTATCCTTATATTGTTATATATTACCTTATAGCCAATCTCCCTTTACACTTAAAATCATTCTTAATAATCTAATAAACATTCTAAGTTGACCAAGGAGATAGCTTTATTTTCAAGTTGTTTGCTTTATCTTTGATCAATTGCGTGTGAAAAAACTTTCATTAGCTAGCATTAGTGCAAGATTTTGCTTTATGTTCATCAATTAGATTGGCCAACATTACTCTAATTGATTATGTGTTTCTTTTTTGCACTTACTTTTGTAGATTAGCTACAAATTGTCTTGTTCCATTTCCAATCTTGTTATCAATCTTTTCCTCTTTCCTATTCACTATACTAGGTTGACCTAGTCTTTTGGCTTCTATGCATTGCACTAGATCAACCTGATTGACCTAGTATAGTTACAAGCCCTATTTCCTACACTAGATTGATCTAGTCAACCTAGTAATATTTCTTACCTTTCCTATTTTTTAATCTAGTTTTCCATTTCTCCAATTTTACATTTTGTTCATCTCTCTTCAATCAGAATGAGGTCTCCTATTAGAATATTTTTGGACAATCTAAATCCATTTAGATACTATATGGGATGTTCATTCCTCCCTCTCTTTTCCTCTCAAGAGAACCATCAATCTTGGGGCACCTCTTCTCCTCATTCATATATGAACTATAACATGGTGTAAATAACACCTCAAGATGAAGTTAATGGATCCAACCCTTTCCATACTTATCAAGACACTTCTAAAAATCTCCAAATCAATGTATGAGTTATTGATACAAATATATTTAACAATCCCACTAATAATCCTAACCCTAATATTAATTTAGGGAGTGCTCCAGCCAACACTAACTCACTTCTCGATATAGCCCAACTCTTAGCTCAAGTCATTCAATAAATGAACATCATGCAAAATTCTAATATCAACCAAATGATATAACCTCAACAACATTTAATCAATGTAACTAATCAACCTCCAACTATTCATCCTCAAGCTAATCCTAATTATATTCCTCCACCTCTTAGGGATGCATTGGGTAATGTTATTCCTCAACCCATAATGAATAACAAGATTCTTCAAACCATTAAAAATGAGCCTTTAACTCCCTTCACTATATCCATTAATATTGGTAACATAAGTCCAACTATCAAATATGATGGGACTAAAGACCTTGCTTCATTCCTCAAAGCCTTTGGTAACCTTTACAAAGAGTGGATCCAAACTAATACATTTGCCACAACTAAACTATTAGTCAAAACTTTCATTGGTGATGTATTATAATGGTATAATAAAATTCCTCAACATTCTATTTAGAAACTTGAAGATTTGGTTAATCTTTTGGTTAAATAGTTTCAACATAATGATTTTCATGAAAATTGTCTTAGTCACTTCATAAATGCTAAACAATCTCTTAAAGAATCAGCTCATGATTTTATTAAAACATGGAAATCTTTAGCTCATAAAGTCTATCATAATATGACTGAAGATAATTTATTTAAACTCTTTATAACTAATTTGACTCCCACTCTTCAATATAAGGTTTAAACCTTTGCTCCTAAAACTCTTAATGAAGCTCTTGACTAAGCTAAGCATTTTACCTTGTAAATCCATATATAGCCAATGGAATTATTTCCTAGTAGTAGCCCCATGAGCTCTCAAGTCTTATTTTTCATTAAGGAATCATATTCCAATTACACGGATGATTGCCACTCATGCTTCCCTTTGGCCTTTGAAAAATAATTAGGCTCAAATTCTTATGAAATAATAGTTGTTAGAGAAAAATTATCATGCTCACCTCTATTACCAAATTGGTTTCTTGATCTCAATCTTCTTCCTTCCACACCTTGTGGCAAGTATCCCTCCTTTAATATTTCCATTATGGTATAGTACCACTTTGTCTTATTTGGTTGTTCTTATGAAACATCATAATGACCTCAAACAATTCCATCCATGGAATGTGATTCTATTAATGAAGTATAATCCTATTCAACTTCCACATCACAAATTATAATATAATTATTAGAAGAAAATAATGACTCAATATCTAAAACTGTACCACTTATTTTGAAGTATGGCATTTATTCATTTACTATGACATCTCTATTTACCACAACATTGTTATTAGAAACATAAAGTAATCTATAGGCCCTTGATTTCTCATTATACTCAAAAAACATGTATGCTTTGCTTTTTGCATCCATGTTACTTCTCTTTTGACTAGGAATAATTGCAAAATCTACACAATCAAAAATTCTAAAAACACTTACATTTGGAGTTTGACTTGACCAAGCCTCCTCTAGAGTCATATTCTCCATTGCTTTTATAAGAATTCTATTGAGGATGTATACCATTGTATTCACTACTTATGCCCAATATCTATATGGGACATTTCTAATTTGGATCATATAGTGAGCCATGTCCATCACCATCCTATTTCACCTTTCCATAACTCCATTTTGATATGGAATGTAAAGGTTGGTGTACTATTTGTGTATGCCTTCAGTGGCACTAAAATCCTTAAACTATTTTGAGATGAACTTACTCGTATTATATGTTGTAAAATATTTCACTAACCATCCTACATACTCAGATAGTACACCACCCCTTACACTCCACAAAAAATGAACTATTTTGAGATGAACTCACCCATATTATATGTTCTAAAATATTTCACTAACCATCCTACCTATTTTTCAACCATAGCTTTCTAAGTAAGAAATTTAAGAATAATAATCAGATTTCTTCACTAGAAAGTATACCCACTTTGTCCTAGAGAAATCATTAACTAGCAACAAAAAATAATGGGCTTCAAAAGGGGTAGGTATCTACATTGCACCATCCAAGTCTAAATGTACCAAATCTAATACTCCCTTAGCTATTGAAGCCTTACCAACATCAAATGAATGTCTAACTTACTTCCCCAACTCACATCCAGTACATACAAGATGACTATCCTGAATAGAAGGAATCTTATTAACCATCTTAGTTTTACTCAATGTATTCAAATACTTTAAATTCAAATGCCCATACCTTTCATGACATAGTGAACTTATGCTATCAACTACTACAAGTGAACTTTCCTTTTCCCTCTATGCATCTACAAGCTTAAATAAGCCTTTTTCACCAATCCCAATAATAATAATGTTGTTATCTCTGGTAGTGACTAAACATTGTTATCTTTGAAGTTTTACAATAAAATTAGATTTTGAAGTGATCTCACTAATTGAAATCAATTTTTTGTTCATATCAAGAACATACCTAACATTCTTAAATGTATACCAAACTACACCATTAAAATTGATATGACCATTACCATATTCCTTCACAAAATGAGTTCTACCATATCCCAAAGATATGGATTTATTACTACTATTATCTTCAATAAAATCCACATACCAATATTTATGGAATATATAATAGAAAGATGCCCCTGAATCAAAGTACCAAGCTCGATCCACCACATAATTACCACTAGAAGATATGAAATCAAAATCAAGAGATGTTTCCTTGCCTTCACCTTCTGCTACATTCACATGATGAGCTTTCTTTCTAGGGTTAGTCATATCCTATTGTCTTTTATTATAATATTTCTTAAGATGCCTAGGTTTCTTACATTAAAAACATTTCCACTTAGATATCTTATTAGAACCACTTATGAAATTTCTATCAGAGAACTAGTAGTTTTACCAAACTGCTTATCCATTCCCTTCATGAAGAATGCTCTCTTTGTAAAAGTAGATGGAGAAAACACTGTCTGCTCCTTGTATCTCTCCTTCTACAATAGAAACATGGACAAATTGTCAAAGTCCAAAGTTCATGTCTCAACAATCATGTGCAAGGATTTTATAAATGACTCAAATGAAGGTGGAAGATTATGCATAAATAAAGCAATCAAATCTTGCTCATCAATAAGCTTCTGCACATCCTTCAATTGATCATTGATGTCCTTGATCTACACCAAAAATTTATAAATGAGGCCACCTTATTGCATCTTAATGGAAAATAATAAATTATTTAAATATAATACCCTATCAGATTTAGAAACTTGATATTTAGAAGTAAGATTAGTCCACAAAGTTGATGCACTAGTTGAATTTTTGAATTCTGAGATTAAATTATCTACCACTAATAGTTTTAACAAAATAAGAGCCTTATGATGACATTTATCATAGTCATCGGTACTATTGGTAGGCCTTTGCTCTTTTCCAAGCACTATTTGATCAAGGTTCTAAAATTCACATATCATCAAAACCTTGTAACTCCACAAAGTAAAATTTTTGCCTATCCATTTTTGTGAATCTGACAAAAAGAGGTGTTGTAAACTAGCCATTTTGACCTAGTTTTTCCAAAAAAATAAATAATGGAAAAAATATAATGAATTTACACAAAATTCCTCTTACCTATTGATTCAAATCACAAACTAGTTAATACCTCCAATTTTTAGCAAAAAAATTAACATTGTTTGAGAGATTTTAAACTTTTTGTCTTTAAAAACACCAAAAAATAGACAAAAATAATTAAATAAGGAGATATAAAACTTTGATTTCAAATTTTTTTCTCCATCAACATCTAAATACAAAACCTAGAAAATGGTGAAATTTTCAACTGATTTGGCTTTACTGTTATCTCCCAACACAATCAAATGTGTTCCTCCAGGTAAAACTTTAGGTTAAAAAATCAATTTCTAAAGTTCTGATTTTTTTTTTAATTTAAAACAAAATTTAGCTAACTTATGATTGGTGGAATAAAATTAGCATAAAAGGATGCATAAGAAGTTTTGGCTAATCAAAAAGGACTTGTGCAAAAGACTAACATGAAAATCTTTAGCAATAGATTCTAGAGCCAATTCTCAATGAAATTTGATTCCATTAGATCCTAATCGCTTCTCCCAACCAAGATAAATTTATAGAGCTGATAAATAGCATAAATAGCACCAATTTCAATTTTGGCCTCCCTCCAAGCATTGTATGGTGCCGTATAATGTACAACCTACATGGGAGAGCAAAAAAAATAATTTTGGCCTGAGAGCCCCTCCTGTGGCATCTTTTCTCACTATTATGGTGTTTACAAACCTTCTCCACCTTTTCTATGCTTATCTGGCTGGTCATAGGGAAAATAAAATTAATTTCTCCCTCTCATGGCACTCCATAGGGTGTTTCATGCTCCTCCTTGATAAGCCTATCCTCTCTTACTTCATAGGCTTCCTCCTAAGCTTCATAAACTATAATATCTAATTACCATGTTAGAACTAGTAAAGAGAGTGAAATGATATATTAACCAGCATGAAAAACAATACATAGAAAGCCTATTATATAGGCCCAAAAGGAACACCCAAAAAATAAGGAGGTGAGTGAACCAAACACATCAGGTAGCGTAAAATAGCTATGCTCATGAGGTAGGGTTCCAAAGCCTACAGTCTAACACAATCACATAAAAAACCTAAAAGAGTCATATGATTTAATATTTCACTAATCTAATAACAATAAAAATAAATCTAATCTAGTGCACACCAAAGATTGTGGCACAAAGTGGGGGTTAGTAAAGCAAAGCAATCAAAACATGTATAGGGAACCTCAAATAAAGCAAGTGTGAGTAACACCCTAATACATAGAATAAGACGAGTAATACTATTCAATCCAAAACTTATGCTACTTCTATCTACTAAAAGAGAGGAGAACAAAGGTAGAATATACTTACCTGAATGTGAACCCATCGAGACTCAATCTCTCCCTTGGCCAATGGAGATTCATAAGAGGTTGTTGTGGTTTGTAAGGATCACTTTGTTAGGCCAAAGCATCCATGACCTATCCTAAGACTAGATTTTCCAAAATAAAAAACCTAAGCTAAGTCTCCTCAAGTAGAATGGTGGAAGAGCATATTGTGAATAAGTGTGATAGAATAATAAATCTTGATTGAATATATTTATAATGACTAAAATGACCCTATATTTATAGGAAAAACTTACCCAAAAATCATTTAGATATGTTAGTTTTGCTAGGTCAACCCTATCGACCTAGCACATTTTTGGGCTAACTCACTAGGTTTGTATTAGGTCGGTCAGAAGGCTAAGAAATAAAAAAGAGAAAAAAGGGTCCCTAAACTATACTAGGTTGACTAGGTTGACCTAGTATGGTAAACATGTCAATAGGGTGCCAAGCAAGGAAATGAAGAATAAAAAGAGGGAAAAAACTAGAAGACTATGCAAGGGAGGACAAACAACTAGATTTTAGGAACTAGTTGATTGGTAATAATATGAGAAAAAGGGACAATAATCATGTGAAGCACCAAAGGTCTACCCACCCCTTTCCTGGTGCACCCCTTAGGGCATACACTCAGAGAGATTGAGTCTCGATAGGTTCTTGCAAGATGTAAAGCATCAATAATTGATAAAAGGTTAAAAATATTATGTGTACACATATGCCCCACTCAAAGCTCATCACATGTCACTAAAGTTTAATAGGGGATGGTGCTTCGAGAAAGAACACAAGGAGACACATGATGCTAGTGCTAAAAAATGTTGTAGTATTTTAAAAGCATAAAATAACTAAAAATAAATGATTGAAAGGGAAACTAATCTAAAAAGTAAATGACTAAAAAGTAAATATCTAAAAATTAAATGTGATGTGTACCTTGACTTACCTTTATTGTAGGATGGTTGTATACTATGTTATTAGTTTTGATTTTGTAGGGCACAAAGACTAATTTTAACAAACCCAAGAATAGAAAACTAAAGAGCACAAACAAAAAATGAAAGAAAATCCAAGATAGCTAGTGTAATGAGGAGGGGACGTACTTGGGAAATTTGGCAAGCTAGGGTGATAGGTGGTATGTTAGACCAAATGACCAAGTCAAACAACAAGAGTAAATCAGGTAACCAAAAATCCAAGGCTAATAAAGATTGAAAAACTCAAACAAGCTATCCTAAAGTAAGAAATGTAAACTCACAAATTGAACCAAGGATACATGTCAAACAAGATGGTTAAATAAAAAAATAAATGGGAAAACGACAAAACAAAAGAGAACAATAATAAAAAAATGGCAAACTAACATTGATGAGTGAGTAGTAACAATCTACATCTCACTCAACAATGGTAAAAGAATGAATAAAAGGGAAAATAACATTATCAAGTGAGTAGTAACAAGTCACATCTCACTCAACAATGGAAAAAGGGTATGAACTCAAGTGTCTGTAGCATCAAGACAATAAAATCATGATAAATGGTAAAATGAAAGTAAAGTAAGTCTAGTAAATGTAAAATGATGTAAATAAAATGATCCAAAGTGGCTCAAACCTATTGTTTCACTCTAAGGATAGAAAAAAATAAAACAAAGTAGTGCTAGCATGTTTTTAAGAGGTGAAGAAGAAGGAATTTAAAGAAGAGGGAAAATATATTTGGAATCACAATTTGTCTATCAAGGGAGGGAAATGAAGGAAAAAGCAAGGTATATATAACTCTTTTATCGAAATCAAGACAATTAAATTAGGTTTGCCAAAAAAAGAGGACTTTCGACCTTAAAGACTATGAAGAAATTCTCTTAGTGACACAAGTCTTGGGTAAACAATGGAGTATATAGATCATCCCATGAAGGCTATATGGATGAAAATTAAAATGGACCTACCTCCCCATGATGTGTTCTCCATTCTTCAAGACCCCTTACAGAGCCATCGATCTACTACGAAGATTGGGTACTTACATGAGAAAGTATGTAATACAATAGAGTTTTTTGAAATCCCCTATTCTAATCTAATGGCCTACTATACCCCAAATGACTTTATCTCTATGTGAATCCAATTATGGAGTTTGAAATTTGATTGAAAATAGGAGATGTGCTTTTAATCACAAATTTTGGTGCAAATTTAACTTTTGAGATTTGTATGTTGCCTGTTAAATATCATTGCCTTTTGTTTAAATGATTTGGATTTTAACTTTATTTTGATGGCTTTTTCTATTCCTCTTCCATACAAATTTAGAAAACCAAACATGGGTGCTAAATATGACTTTCATTTGAAAAATTGAGACAAGGTTTCTAAGAGAGAGAAACTTCAAAGAGCATGGGGTCTAAGAGTCTCGTAAATCTAGGTAAAATAAAAGTGCTATCTTGACTTTGACCTTGTTTTATCTAATGAGGAGATGAAATAAAGGGGAAATCAAGAGGAATGACACATGGAAAAATTTGACTTGCTTCAAATTTCAAAAAATGTGAAAAAGGGCAAAAATAAGGGATAAAATGATAGAAAAATGTGATTCCTTATCATAAGAAAGAGGGAAATGGAGGAAAACATGCTAACATAATTTTTTGTGCAGATTCCATCTAAAAAAAGAAGCAAAAGTAAAAGTTGAGAATAAGGATCAAGAACATGAAAAGAATGGTAATTTTATGAGGGTCGGGTCCTATCCACAATCTTACAAAGCAACTCATAAAAGAGAGACCCATGAGGGTGATGATAAGCAAAATAAAAGAAAAGTGAAGGAGCCTTCTTAAAAAATAATTCACAAAAAAAAACCCCAAAGGATGCCAAAACAACACTAGCAAGAAACAAAATGAAAAATAAATTATTAAAATATGGTGATTTTTGTGAGGGATGTGAGGTCCTATCCGCAGTCTTACAAAGCAACTCACAAAACAAAGACCCAAAGGGTGTGAAAAATAAGAGAAAATGCAAGAAGATAAGGAAGATTATGGTACATTAAGAAACCAAAAGACCAAAAAGGAAGGACTAAAGGTTTGTGAAAAGAGGGCACTACTGCAAAGGGAGAGACCCATGCTTAAGTTACTTACAAAAATATGTTAGAAAGATATAGATAGAAAATATGAAAATAAATAAATGTTTAGGCAAATTAATTTTTAATGAATTAAGCATTTATGGGTTCTTTGAAAACATGGCCTTCATTAGTTTGAAGATGATAAGTGATTGGACCAAGAATGTCTTTGACTAAATACAGGCCCCACCATTTTTAAGCATATTTTCCTTCTTTGTCATGGGTGTAATTTAATTTAAAGACAAGATCACTAATATTGAAAGTGCATATTTTAACATGTTTGTTATGTTATCAAGCAATGCGAGCCTTGTATTAGTGGTTATGTTGTAATGCAAAAAGATGACATTCATTAAGAAGATCAAGGGCATGAAGGTGAGCTTCATGTAATTCTTCAGTACAAATAATTATATGAAGAGATATATGAAGAGATGGAAGCTCAAATTATAATATAAAGATTGAATCAAAACCATAGACTAAAAAAATGGGAGTTGCCCTAGTGGTAGTACGCATGCTAGTCTGATAGGCCAAAAGTGTAGGGTAAAGATAAATATGCCAATCCATATGGCTTTCACGATTTTTTTTATGGAAAATTTTGTTACGAGTTTTATTGGTGGCCTCAGCGTAACCATTTCATTGTAGATGGTAAGGCATGGAAAATTTGTGATTGATTTTTCATTTGGTACAAAGTTGTTTAACATGTTTATTTTTAAAATTACCACCATTTTATAAAATGATGGTATGAGGAATGCTGAAGTGGTAAATAATTTGATTAAGAATGAACTAAGAAATGGTAGGATCAATAACATTAACAAGGGGCATGGCTTCTACCCATTTGGTAAAGTACTTAGTAGTGGGGACCATATAAACATGCTCATCTTGGGAGTGAGAAAGTTTACCAATGAGATCAAATACCCATGTGGAAAAAGGACAAGGAGATTTGATAGTTTGAAGTTTTATAGGAGTTGAATGGATAAGATCATTATGAAGTTGACAAGGAGTACATATTTTAGTAAATTCAATTACATATTTTTCAAGAGTAGACCAAAAGTAACCCATACATAGGCATTTGCATATTATAACATGTCTCCTATAGTGACTACTGTAAATGCCCCCATGTGCTTGTTTAAGAAGAGGAGGGAACTCATCTTGCATAACATAATGGAGAAAGGTACCTTCGATGTTATGATATTAAAGTATGTTATGTCAAAATATATACTTAAAATTTTGTTTACAAATGCGTGTCTTTTCTTGAGAATCTAGATTAGGAGGATAAGTTTGATGTTCTAAGTATTGAATGATCTATTAGTACCATAGGCTTTATCGAATAGTCACATCCTTGATGTGAAAGATAAGTGAATTATGTGGTTGGATAGACGATAGAGATTTTTTTATTTGTATAATAAAGGAAGGATAAGATATAACTTGATAAGGATGAAAGAGAGAAGTTAAAGAGGCAAGATAATCAATAATGGAATTTTGGTCTCAAGGAATAGGCTTGATGGTAAAAGAGATAAAGTCCTTAGGAAGAGTGGTTAAAATGTGATGATATGTGATAAGGTCTCACTTTTAGATTGATAATCACCATTAACTTGATGACAAATGATCTTAGAATATCTTAAAGCATGAAGATATTGGATGTGTAGATCAAGAGCAGCTCACATGCCTAAGATATGAGATTTGTATTCAACCATATTGTTGGTGACATCAAAGGTAAAGCAAAAATCCAAAGGAATGATCTTACCAAGAGGATTAATGAGAATGAAAATTACCCCAACTCCTTGAAGGCATTTATCACCATCAAAGTGGAGGGTCCAAGTATCATAATGCAAGTCAACATTAATTTTAGGGAACTCCTTGATAACTACCTTTGGTTTAGTAGTACCAGAGGGAGGGAAAGATTATTCAAGATTATTGGCTATAAGATCAGTAGTAAAGCTATGAAAATAGTCTTTAAGTTATATAACTTGATTAAGACCTTCAATGTAAAGTGTATTATCATCGATAATATCATCTTGAAGTGAAGAATTGGCTAGAATGGGAGTTGTAATGAGTTGGTTAGCTATGACTTACCCTTCAACATAATGTAGAAATCAAATTCCATAGGTAAAACCATCCATTTTCCAATTCTATCTCCAGGAAGAAAGGATATTGAGAATAAAAAATGAAGGGATTTAGAATAAACAATGACATAAGTAGTTTGGTATAACATATAATGACAAAGCTTTTCAGCCACAAAATAGATAGTCAGACAATCACGTTCAGATTTGGTATAACGTGTCTCAAAATTAATGAGGCCTTGACTAATGTAGTAAATAACATATTAAATTCATGTATCATCTTGTTGGGAAAGCATTGCCCCAACTAAAATAGGTGTGGAAGAAGTATATATAATTAATGGTTTATCATTGGAAGGTGGATGAAGTAATGATTATTTCATATTATCGAAGGCTTTTTGACATGGATCCATCCATTCTAAAGATGTACCTTTATTAAGAATGGAATTGATGGAGTGAATACAATAATCCATTTCAGGGATAGATCATCTAATTACCCTAGCTTTGCCTAAATAAGGATGAATATTAGGAATAGATCGAGGAATGGGCATGTTAACAATACCACTAATTTTGGATGGGTCAACATCGATGCTATGGAGAGAGACTAAGAGTCCTAACAATTAATTGGATGTGACTCCAAAAACACATTTGAAAGGATTAAGTCTAAATTTGTATTTAAGGAGATGGTCAAAGATGATAGCAAGATCATAAAGATGGTTCTTATGATGTATATATTTAGCAATAAGATCATCTACATAAGTTTCAACAATTTTATGGATAAGATCATGAAATATATGAGTCATAACATGTTGGTAGGTAGCTTTAGCATTTCTAAGTGTGAATAACATTTTGACGTAACAATAGGTTCCCCATTCCATGGTGAAATTAGTCTTATGTTGGTCCTCAAGAGTGATGTGAATCTGATTGATCCTAAGAAGCCATCCATAAGAGATAACATTTCATAACTAGCCATGGAATCAATGATGGAATCTATTAAAGGTAAGGGGAAGTTATCTTGAGGATAAGCAATATTAAGGCTATAAAAATCAATATAAATGCAGATGACCATAATGACCTTCTTTCAAATGGGAACAATGCTAGAAACCCATTCATAATAATCCACTAGTTTAATGAATTTAACATCTAGTAGTTTAATGATTTCCTTATGACATAGATTAGTAAATTTAGGTGGGAATTTTCATTGATTTTAACACACTAGCTTAGCATTAGGATAAGTGATGATGTTCTGAACCATAATACTAGGGTCAATGCTAGGCATGTCATGGTAGGACCAAGTGAATTCCTCTTGATATTTATCAAAGAATAAGCTAAAGTTATGCTTAGATGGTGAGAGTTCTCAAGAAATCATGATTGGTTGAGGAGAAGATAGGGTACCATATTTGATATGAGTTATTTCTTTGATAAACATGGCATTGCCATTTTTAAAATGGTAAGGTGCATTAAGCAAGGTTGAAATTAGATTTGTTTTAGGATCAATGCTAGTGACAAAGTTATTAAAACACATAGTTTTATTCTTGAAATCTCCAAGTTTATGATGCTACCGATGAAGTTGAGGTTCCCAAGCATGAAGTAACTCAAGAATATATTCATCACTAGGCAAGGTAGGAAGAGGACCATAATAATCAACATCTACTTCAAGGTATAGAATTTGATTGCCAGGATGATCATATTCAAAATGAGTTTGATGAACATCAGTTACCTTGACATCTAGTGTAATTTTGGAAGTAGATGAAGAGGATAGATTTGAAGAGACAATAGTATTGATAGATTCAATGATGGGAGAAGAATATAAAAAAATGATAGGATACATAGGAGGTAGAGAAGATGTAAGAGCATCTCTACGTTCAAAAGGTGATTTTTTTTTTACCACCCAAGGAGTATCAATAAGTGGAGAATTAGTAGGAGGTACATGATCCTGAAGATCTAAGTCATGATGTGTAGATATGATATGTACATCCTAATTTAAGGCATGAAATTAGGCTAAAATATTTTAATAGTGATGGACATCCAAGTCTCTAGAGTGATCTTGGGCCATGATATAGTTGTCATCATATGTTGGAGAAATCATACATGCTTGAGAATCAAGGGGAGTATTAGAAGGTGAAATCCCAATGTTTCTAAATATATGAAGGGACATGGTTAGAGGATCTTATAATAATTTAGCAACTTCAAAATCATTTCAAGACAAGGCATATTCAGGGAAATATGGTTCTTGAGCATTTCATGGAGGGGGAAATCGGTAATCTCATCCATGATAAGAATAGTATGATCTCTGGGTAAGAGAGAAGGAGGAAGCCAATCCAAAATATATGGAGGTATATTCTTAGTATTTCAAGTGTGATGCAACTCATTGGAATCATCATCATCAAAATTTACTAGAGTAATTTGAATATCAACATTTATGTTGAGGAACTTAGATAAAAGAGCACTATTGATTTTAGAAATTGTAGGAATTTGATATTGAGGCTTAGGATTGGGAAGCTGGATGATTTATAGGTTGGGATAAGCTTCATGTTTTCAACATTTTTCATTATGTAAGAATTTAATACACTAAATACCAGAAGAGGTGATGGCCCTCATTTGATGAGTCCATGGATGACCAAGAAGAATGTTATAGGATAAAAGAAGATCAAGGACCATAAGCTTGGTTTTAATAGTCTTAGGTCCAATGGTCAATGTAAGCCAAATGTAGCCAAGTGGATTTTGATTAGTCTTGTCAAAGCCATGACAAGTAGGATGAGTTTGTTTAAGATGATCTTTGTTATAACCAAGTTAATGAATGAGCCATAAGGATATGACATTAATATCAAAACCTTCATCAACTAGAAATTTTTGGATAAGGGTGGTATTAATGACTATTTTGATAAAGAGAGGTGGATCATCAGCACAAAAAAGAATTTCATCATTGATCATGTCCTCTTCAATAAATTCAATCGATGGATTAGTAGGACACATAGTCTCAATGGTATTAACATTAGTTAGTTGAGAAATGATGAAGGTGGTTCTTTATCTATGGAAGATAGATATTCAATTTCTTGAAGTTGTTGCATAAGAAATTTATGATGATAGGGTGAAGTATGAACCAACTCCATAAGATGAATATTACAAGGCATAGAGTTGAGTTCCTAAAGAAAATTCTAATGTGATTTAGAAGAACTAGCATGAGGTTTAGAAGGAAAATTAGATTTATGAGGTACAGATGTGGTGGGAGGATTGGAAGGAAGAAGTTATTCCTTAGGTGCTTTCAAAACATCATGAATGGTAGTGGTATCTTTAAGCAATTATTCTTATAAATATGGTTTCTTAGACTTGGTAACATGATCTTTGTGAGTTGGTTTACAATGATAATTAACCTTATCAATGTTGACATATTGAGAGTTATTATAATATAGGTCATAATCACTATCAATGGCACAAACATCCTTGACATTTGATTAATTATTGTTTGAAGAATATTTTTGATTATTAAAAGTAGAGGCTTTAAAGTTTTATCATTTTTGAGATGTGGTAGCATACTCTTGATGATGAAGTTTGATCATAGCCTCATGGTTGAATAAGTCACCAAACATATAATAAATGGCACACTTAGTGAGATCTCTACAAGATTCATGAGAATGCCTAATGTTGGCTAGGAACCAATAGAATAGATTGGGATCATACCACTTGGGAAGAGCATTGGGATAAATGAAAGTTTTTTAGGGTGGTAAAAATTATTTCATTTGCTGAATTGAAAGAGGTATGTGAGATGGTAAAATAACATCAGATTTGGCAACTCCAAGTTTGGTTTGGGGAGTAATACTAGTGATAGCATTAGAGTTTTGAAAATATCCTTTAAGAAGTTTATTATTGGGTTCGAATTGATTCATAATAAATTCTTGAGGTTTAGCTTAGTCAAGAACTTCATTAAGAGTTTGAGGAGTAAAGGTTTAAACCTTATATTGAAGAGTGGGAGTCAAATTAGTTATAAAGAGTTTGAATGAATTATCATCAGTCATATTATGATAGACTTTATGAGCTAAAGATTTCCATATTTTAATAAAATCATGAGCTAATTCATTAGGAGATTGTTTAATATTTATGAAGTGGCTAAGAAAAATTTCATGAAGATTATTATGTTGAAACTATGTAACCAAATGATTAACCAAATCTTCAATTTTATAAATAGAATGTTGAGGAATTTTATTATAACATTATAATACATCACCAATGAAAGTTTTGACTAATAGTTTAGTTGTGGCAAATGTATTAGTTTGGATCCACTCTTTGTAAAGGTTACCAAAGGCTTTGAGGAATGAAGTAGGGTCTTTAGTCCCATCATATTTGATAGTTGGAGTTATGTTACCAATATCAATAGATATAGTGAAGGCAGCTAAAGGCTCATTTTTAATGGTTTGAAGAATCTTGTTATTCATTATGGGTTGAGGAATAACATTACCTAAGGCATCCCTAAGAGGTGGAGGAATATAATTAGGATTAGCTTGAGGATGAATAGTTGGAGGTTGATTAGTTACATTCATTAAATATTATTGAAGTTACATCATTTGGTAGGTATTATAATTTTGCATGATGTTCATTTGTTGAATGACTTGAGCTATATCGAGAAGTGAGTTAGTGTTGGTTGGAGAACTCCCTAAATTAGTATTAGGGTCAAGATTATTAGTGGGATTATTAAATATATTTGTATCAATCACTCCTACATTGATTTGGAGATTTTTAGAAGTGTCTTGATAAGTATGGAAAGGATTGGATTCATCAACTTCATCTGAGGTGTTATTTATACCATGTTACAGTTCATAGATGAATGAGAATAGGTGCCCTAAGAGTGATGGTTCTCTTGAGATGAAAAGAGAGGGAGGAATGAACATCCCATATTATCTAAATGGATTTATATTGTCCAAAAATATTCTAATAGGAGACCTCATTCTGACTAAAGAGAGATGAATAAAATGCAAAATTGGAGAAATATAAAACTAGATTAAAAAATAGGAAAGGTAAAAAATATTACTAGGTCGACTAGATCGATCTAGTGTAGGAAAAAGGGCTTGTAAACTATACTAGGTCAACTAGGTCGATCTAGTGCAATGCATAGAAGCTAAAAGACTAGGTCGACCTAGTATACTGAATAGGAAAGAGAAAAAGATTGATAACAAGCTTGGAAATGAAACAAGATAATTTGTAGCTAATCTTCAAAAGTAAGTGAAAAAAGGAAACACATAATCAATTGAATTAATGTTGGCCAATATAATTGATGAATATAAAGCAAAATCTTGCACTAATGCTAGCTAATGCAAGCTTTTGCACACACAATTGATCAAAGAGCAAGTAAACAACCTAAAAATAAATCTATCGACTTGGTCAACTTAGAATGTTTATTAGATTATTAAAAATGATTTTAAGTGTATAGGGAGATCAGCTATAAGGTACTAGATAACAATCTAAGGATAGTTTTAGGTAAGTTTAGGATGAAAGGGACTGTAGTGGCAATGATATAGGCTTAGGATTGGGGCCTATCCCCTCACTCACACACCACAAAAGTAAAGGCAATAGTTGATTATCCAAAATACACCATTAACCATGCTTTATACTTGACCATAGCATCAAGTTTGCTTCCCCTTTGGTAATGAAATCCAAGTAGGTTGGCCTGGGTAGTCAAAATTTTAAATGCTTGTTGATGTTTATGTCATTTGGCCATGTGTGAAAAATAATAAAAATAGTGAAACTAAGTGATTAATTGAAAATCCCTTAATTAGACTATGTCAACTACTCTAAGCATGTAAACAACTTTAAAAAAAGATGTGATTAATGTATATGGTTCATTCAAACTTTGAAAACAAGGTATAGTTGAGAAATTATATGGATAATCATACATAAAAAATTTGATAGGGTTGAACCTATACTATGGAAGTAAAGTGTGAAAGTGAATTAGGCCAGTCAGGTTAACCTAATTATTTTAGAAAACATAGAACATAGAACTAGGTCCATAGGGTTGACCTAGTTGACTATACAGAGGTAGTTTTGAAGACTATAAAGTGTGAAATGAAAGTATAGAAAAAGGAAAGATATAGAGAAATATAAACTAACCTAAATGTTTTAGATATAAAAATAATATTTTTGATCTAATACCTTGGAGAAAATTGGCAAAAAATCTATAAATTGGGTTGAGCTGGTAGATCAAGCTATACAAGAACTTGTTAAAAAAGTGCTAAAAATGCACTAGGTCAACCTAGTCAACCTAGTAGGTTGAATAGGAAGTCTAGAAACCTAAAAAACTTGTACTAGGTCAAGCTATTCGATCTAGTTATCTGAACATAATTTTGAAAGTTTCAAAAACATTTACTAGGTTGAGCTGGTTAAGCTAGTTAACTATTCCTGCAACCCTGTGCACAGTGATAAATAACTGGGTCGATAGGGTAAATCCAACATAGTAAAGATATGATAAAACTAATGATGAATATAAATGAAATAAGTAAAATAAATCCTACAAGGGTTTGATTCATGTTGGGTTCACTAGAATGTATTAAATTGAAAATGCATTATGTCCATAAATCAATCCTAAATCGAATGGGATAGAGCACACCTACACTTCTGATTGGGGGGCATACAATTGTTAAGTGGGAGAATGACCAATGTGAAGATCCACTATACCTAATTAGGGGATAAATTGTCATAACACATCATGTGAGGTAGGGTTACAAAGCCTAAAATCTAACGTAATCACACAATAACCCTAAAAGAGTCCTATGATTTAATATTTCACTAATCTAATAACAAGAAAAGTAAATCTATTCTAGTTCACACCCAAGCTTGTGGATCAAAGTGGGGGTTAGTAAAGAGAAGAAATCAAAACATGTATAGGGAACCTTGAATAAAGTAATTATGTTTAACACCCTAATACATAGAATATGAAGAGTAATACTATTTGACCCAATACTTATGCTACTTCTATGTACTAAAAGAGAGGAGAACAAAGTTTGAATATACTTACCTAAATATGAACCCGTCAATACTCAATATCTCCCTTGGATAATGGGGATTTGCAAGAGGTTTTTGTTGTTAATAAGGATCACTTTTTTAGGACAAATCATCCAAGACCTATCCACAAGATTAGATTCTCCAAAATAAGAAACTTATGCTAAGTCTCCTCAAGCATAATGGTGGAAGAGCAGAATGTGAAGAAGTGCAAGTGAATAACAACTCTTTATTTCATATATTATAATGACCAAAATGACCTTGTATTTATAGGTGGAACTTACCTTGAAATCATTTGGATTTGTTGGTTGTGCTAGGTTGGCCCAGTTGACCTAGCATGTTTTCATGCTAACTCACTAGGTATATGCTAGGTTGGCCATAGGGGTAACAAACCAAAAGAGAGAAAAGGTTCCCTAAACTGTAATAGGTTGATTAGGTTGACCTAGTATGCTGAACATGTCAAAAGGGTGATAAACAATGAAATTAAGGATGAAAAGAGGAAAAATACTAGAAGTCTATGCAAGGGAGGAGAGACATCTTAGGTAAAGGTTTTAGGAACTAGTTGGATTGTTAATAATATGGCAAAAAAGGACAACAATCCTTTGAATCACCAAATGTCTATAGACCCCTTTCCTAATGCACCCCTTAGGGTGTGCACTTAGAGATATTGAGTCTCAATAGGTTCCTGCAAGATGTAAAGCATTAGTAATTGATAAAAGGTTAAAAATATTATGTGTATACACAAGCTCTCCCAAAATCTAAATTGCATAACCCTAAAAAAATCCAAAATAAGGTCAATCTAAAGTGAAGGAAATTGAAATCAAATATAAAAGGGAGGGTGACATGTGGCCATCCTCATCTCAATGATGAAATCACTCTCCTTATATTTCTACCAATTTTTTTTTAAATCCTATTAATATTATTGCACATTCACATGGTGTTTCTTACACAAATATGATAGACACTTTATTTTTGTACAAAAAAGAAAGTTTACTTCTAGGAGGAATTTATAGGCCATAAGTGAGGGTCTTTTTTACCAAAAAATGGTCAAAGGTCCTTCAAAACCCCACCTATGAAAAGGGTATAGGTATTTGCTCAAAATTGACTTGTAATATAAGGTTTACTTATCAAAAACACCAAGTAAAAAGTGCTTGTGAGGGAAATTTCAAGATTGTACACAACAAGATGTGTTTATGGGTAAACCCAACCTTGCATCCTAGTTAGTTATCCTCACTAAAGTTCAAAGTAGAATTAGAATGATTAGTTTAAAAAAATGTTTAGACCAAAACACCACAATTTTAAAAATAATAAAAATGATACATAAAAATAATATAAAATTACATAATTAATATTTTACACAAATAAAAGGGCATAAAGTTAAAGGTTTTGGAGGGGTTTAGTTGTGCATAATTTCTATAGAGTAAAATTTGAGTCACTTGTATTTATTCCTTTGTCCCCTGTAATCTCCACGCTCAATAAAATATTAAATATGTTCATGTAAAAATAATTAAGATAAAGAACAACATGAAACACACACATATCATATATTTTATGATGTCATCAAAATAAACATCACAAGACTAAATCACATATCGTGGTTAGTTTAAATATAATCACTTATGAAAATCATGAAACATGTCACCATTCTATTTGATATTAATAACTGTATAATGAAATATATCTACTCAAGATAACATGCTAAATAACCATACACGTATAAATAAAAACTATTGAAATGACTGATCAATGTCCATAATGATAAACAAAATATCTAGTATGGGCATTCCATGTCTGTTATATAGTAAAATATATTCCCAATGAGTACACAAAATGTAGTTAAATATATGATATGAATTGATAACAAAATGGAGTCTCACATCCTTTTCTCATCCAACTTCATCAATGTTACTAGTCTCTTATCTAATGATGTGCATTTTTTTAAGCCTCCTACACATGTAATATGTAATAATGGAATTAAAAAATATACTTGTTATATCACTTATTTCCATAAACTAAATGAAATTTAATATACATATTAAATTATTTGTCATGTATTCCCACAGCATAGATAAAATTCTATCATCACTTTCCTTACACATCACATCACATTTTTTTAGTGTTGTAACTAAAATCTTGATGAATGACCCCATTAGTGTGTAAGACAAAATTGACCATCATTGAGTAGTATCATTCAAAAATTTGGTGTCTATTATAGACACCAAAAATATACACACCTGTGATTATAATTGTTGAAGTAGCCATGGAAGTACCCCTGGGCCCTCTTAGGACCAACCTACACTTATCAGGCCTAAACCAACCAATCTACACTTAGTTGAACCTAACTGAGTAAACCTAACCTTCAAGACCCTATCCCTGGGGACCCTGATAGTTGATGGTCAGCCTTAGGAACCCCTGATGATCAATGGTTAGGATCCACCTTTCTACCAAGATCATGCAAGCTCTATCGACCCTTTTCTAAATATAACTTGACTAATTTATGTTACAAGCCTTTGCTTTCTCAAATTATATCTAGATGACCCTGTTACACCTTTACTTCCACCTCTTGTTTATGCCTATAATAGAGAGAGGTCTAGGAGGTCAAATCCATCTGCAATAATTATTAGGAGCTCATGCATTTAGGAGTTTTCTTTTGCAAGTCAATCAGGTCAATCAACATCATCAACATTATCAAGTATTATTATCTATCTTATTGAGAGCTAACTTATTGTCATCTCTCAACCAAGATTTTAGGTTACTCTAATAGAATCAAGCCAGATTCTACCAACAAGTTAACTACATCAACCACCCACCTAATCAACTTCTGGTAAGATAAGTACTTATTTATCAATATTCATGTGCTTTTATTCCATTTCTCAATCAACCTAGCCCTTACCCAACTCCCAAAATTCATGTATGAAATCCCATCACCTCAAGCCCAAAATTCCATAGTCAATCGCTGATGGTTGAACCCCAACCATTGATGGTTGGGCTAACCACCGATGGTCACCTCAACTGCCTATGGTAGAAAAAATAGCAAGCTGATTTGGCCCACCTACACCTAATCAAAATTAATTTTTTGTGTTTTTGACCACTCATAGGTCCCTTTTTGATTTTTTTAAGCATACCCCGACCTATTAACACTAGTACTAATTAGTTTATCACTAATTAGATCATTCCTAGTCTACTCTTATAGCAAGCTTTCTTGTATTTGATTTTAGTACCTTTTGATTATTGATGCAAGTATCTTCTTTCCAGTTTATCAACTTGATTGTTTAAAATGTGTGGATTGATAGCCCCTAAAGAACCTCTCACTTCTAAGATCTAGCTATCACTAATCAATCCACCAACTATCTATCTAACAAATAAGTTTTCTTTAGTGCTTCCTTATCTGCAAGTCTTCCTCCCAAGCCAAAGAGGCTCTCACAATCATTTAGATTCAACACATGCAAAAACAAATAGGTTTTTCAACTATACGCATATCGAGTTTATTTTATCTCTTTCCTAGAACTTAAGTGAAAATTTACATGAAACATTATGGCATGCTCAGTGGGACCTATAATATTTACTCACTTTTTCTTTGCATTTATATGATCTCCTCTCTATCTGTGCTTGTAATTTAAATTGAAATTTATTTTGGGCTTAAAATCAACTACATCCATTGCTTGCTTTTAACATTAGTTCACTTTGAATTAAAGCACAATAATCTTATCATAGCATCAAATTTTTTGAACACACTATCCAAACCAATTTCATCAATCAAACATCAAAAAAATTTGAGACAAGGCCCGACTAGGATTTCATCACATAATGGTCACCTTACCAATTTTTGACAATCCTACTTGGAGGTCATTACCAAGAGGAGAACCAATTTAGCTCTCTGGTTGAGTATAAACTTTGGACATCAATATATATTGGCTAAACACCTGACATCCTTATCACTATGGGATTGTGAAGTGAGGGGGTAGGATCCAATACCAATCCATGTATTGATTCCAATATAGAATATTTTGAGTACCTAAACAACCCAAAACCAACCATAGACTACTTCTATAGTACCTGATCTACAAGCCAACTTTTATCACACATTCTTGTAAACTAAATCATATGCTAAAAGTGAGATTAAAACTAACATCTAGGCTTAAAATACACTTCATAGTGTGTGTCTTAATTGCCTTGATCATTTTCTTATCTTATTCTTGTTTGAGTAGTGACATTGTTCTTGTTTTCTCTCCCCTTTTTCTTGTATGGTTCTCACTCATTGGTAATGAAGAGACTTGGTAGAACAAAACCTGTCACTTAAATCAACCTCTTCTACTTTCTCATCTATGGAGTACATCTTTGAGGTAGAATATTCACCTCATCTATTAGGAAGCCCTAATTTATCTTGGGTATTTCCTCAAGGAGGCATGGATTTTACCACCTTTCTAGAAAACAATCTAGTGGCCCTTTGGCACTATCTTAACGCCTCTTCTCACCATATATCAGTTTCAAATCCACCTTAGGATCTTACTTATGGCATGCCATCCTACTTTATGAAGGGTATCCTTGTTACCATGGTCACCACCCAACCTTTGACAACCTAGGCATCTTCATCTACTAACCCCTTTGACACTACGACTGAGAACCAACCTATCCAACCAATCATTAACCTTACACCTTCTACCCCTACCAATGACTCTTATACCTTGGGGATAACCCAAACATTGACCCAACATACCCCACTTGTAGTAGGATCATCCACCACTGATGTTACCAACATCCCATTTTTCAAACCTAACCCATCAATTAATACCCCTTTACCAAGCTTGGGGGTATGTATCCTTTCTACATTACCACCCATTAGCATAAAGGTCACTACCTCCCCTCTGGTCACCAACCCAACTACAACCCATGCCCAATCCATAGGGACTTCTTAGTAGTTACCCATTGCACCTAATCTAGGATACATCCCTAACCCACAAGGGTATGTACCCATTACCCAACCACCATCATCCACCTACCCTACCCAATGTCTAGCATCCACATTCCAATATGTGATATCCTCTCAACCACTAATCAATTACCAATATGTTACCTAACCTCAACCATAATATCAACTTTACAATCCTTTTGGTACACCACCTCAAACCAACCTAATGAAAATGCTCATGGATAAAATGACCAACCTTGAGTCATCCATTTTAGGAGTTCATAACATCCTATCCTATGATCAAATTTGTAATGAACCTATTCATCCTTTTGTTCTTATCAAACCTTACCCTCCTCAAATGGGAGCTTCCAAAATTTACCAAATTTCAAAGCAAAGAAGACCCCTAACAACACCTTAGGGCTTTTAGGCATGCATGCTACATGATTGATTATGATGACACCCTTATCCTTTGAACCTTCCCCATGTCTCTATTTGGTCTAGCACTTGACTGGTATAGTGCCCTTACCAAGCATTCCATATTTTCTTTCACCCAACTAGCACAAGTCTTCTTGGATCATTTTTTCATTAACATTTCCAAGAAGGTCTCTATCATGGACCTCTATTCTATCAAGAAATTTGACGATGAGTCTATTGCCAATTTTGTGACCTATTGGAGAAGCTTGATTAATTAGCTTTCATTTTCCTTGACTCAGCTTGAATGTATAGAAATTTTCACTCAAGCTTATGCCAAACATATATCTTCTACACTACATGTCTAGAGCTTTATAACCTTTGATGAAGCTTTTACCATGGCACATAAGTTATAAAATTAGGCCATAGATGAGGGTAAATTAAAGTTATGAAACAAGAACTCTACCTTCAAGACCAATGAAACCTCTTCCTTTAAACTAGGCAACCAAGCTAATACTAGAACCAAGACTAGGGGATCCATGAATGCCATCATCCTTAAAACTACCCCTCCACCTAATGTTAATCAAAAAAATTCTCCCATTATCTCAAATCAAAATGCAAGGGATCCAAACCAAAATAACCAAAAATAATTCACTACACTTGGAGAATCTTACACCTTGGTTTTGGAGAAGCTACTAAAAGCTAACCTTATACAACTTCCACCTATCAAACCTCCCAACAATTTTATTCTTCTCGTGAAACACCTACTTGGTATAATGAAAATGACCTCTATGATTTTCATTAAGTAATTGGGCATGATGTCAACTAATGCAATACTTTTAAGAATGTTATTTTAAGTCTTATAGATAAAGGGGAAGTCATGTTGGATAATCCTAATGCTCATCAAAATCAAGCTCTTGACATCTTCAAGAAACCTTTTCCCAACCATGCCCCTATCAAAACTAAGGACACACAGGCCAAATTCTCTCACAATGCCCACATGGTCAACATGGTTCATGATACACCTATCCATGAGGACTTGATCAACCAATCTACCCATTCTTCCCCCCACCTCGCTTACTTAGGTAATGGAGTCACCTTACCCTCTTTTGTATATCCAAACAAAATAAGTTCCTTTCTCCATAGATACCCTCATAGAAGCCTTGGAATCATCACATACTACCTTAACTAGCACATCTAAGAAAATCAACATTCTTGATTCACCACCTCTACCACTACCAAACAAACTACCACACCTATGAACATCATCCCTAGAGGAGAAGTGGTTCCACTAACACCTCTAATGGAGGATCTATCTATCCCAAACCTACCATTCTCACCTTAATAAATCAATCAACCTACCAACCATCCTCTCTAACCTACAAGTCTATCTATTACATCCACTACCCATAAATTAGGACCTCTACACAAACATTTTTCGACATTACTAAAAAAATTTGAATTCACCTTAAAACTAGACATGGATAAAACCACTTTTTGGTAGTAGTTAGGGATTCCCTCCATTAACAAACCTAAACCTTCTAGCATGCCTCTAACCAACCAATCCATCATCTCTCTACCACCTCTTAAACCAATCCAAACCTCTAACAACCCCTCAACTTCTCCTTTAACCTAAGTAGCCACCACCTTACCATCTAAACCTTTCAAAACTCTTGGTACCTTTCCTACTCAGAGTTTGGCTCACCCATCCTTGAAAATAGACTTAACTTCACTCGAGCCTATACCTAGGTCTCGACCCACACTAGCCAAGAAGATAAAAACATTGAAAGGACAAATGACTAAGCCTCTACCTCCCTCTACCTTACCCTCTATCTTAGGGCCTCACCCTTCCACTTTGCTTAAAAATCAAACCCCTTTCAACATATGTCACCCACTACCATTGATTACACCAACACATTTATTAACTGATGTGTCAGTCCTTCCTAGATCATAACTAATCAGACCATCAAACTCAGCCACCCCAACTAATAACATATCCAAACTAAAACTATCAACAAAAAACACCACCTTACCTAAACCATCTCTCACCAAACCTATTGCCACCAACATGCCCATCTTACCAACCCAAACCATGATCCCTAAACCTTTATTACCTCTAGAAAAACCCTATATGACCATTCTTCAAAGATTATTGCAGATCTCCTACCTCACATTACCTCCCATCAGACCTTTTGATTCTCTTGGTTCGAAGTTAACCTGGTAAAATGACCATCAAATCTGCGCCTATCATAAGACACTTGAGCATGACATAGAGAATTTTAAATATCTCTAGGCCATTATCCACCAACTCTATGACAAGGATGATCTTTTGGTAGATGACTTTATACCCATTCTTATACCATTAAAACCAACAACTGACCACCATCACATTCCTAATCCCCCACTCTCACCTCAGAGTGATGAAGAATCTACCCAATCCCCCATCACACCTTCCCCCTCTATCCATACCATTAATGTAGTCACATGATCATAAAACAAAGATAAAGGGAAGGCCAAAGTGTTCATTCCATGGATATACCCACCAACTCACCCTATACCAAACTAAATCTAAACCTCTATGTTTGTAGCTAAGCCCAAAGTCACCATCTTAGGTACTTCAGAGGATAACTTCTCTGAATCCATCAAGAGGGTCATCCTTAAATAGCTCCATCAGACCCATACTAAAATGAGCCTCTATGATCTCATTTCCACTTCAACCCATCATTGTCAAGCCATAAATGAAGCTATATAGGCCATTAAAGTTAGATCAGGGGATTCCCAACCTATAGAGGCCTTTGTTGTTGCTCTCAAACTCTCCACCCTTGTTACCTTCAAGGACTTAGAGATAAATTATATCCACCTCAAATACCTAAATCCCCCTCTTTTTATTATAGCCCACATCATCTAGACCCACATCATCCAGACCCACATCAAATAGGTTATGATCGATGGGGGAGCTAGTATCAACATCATCTCTTCCCATGCCTATGAGTAACTCAAGCTACCAAACAATGTCATGTCTAAAACTTCAGCCATCTTTAGATATTTGAATGACACTATGAACACTACCTTAGGAATCATTTTCCTTCATATTTAGCTAGGACCTCACATGCTCCCTGAACTCTTGTATGTGGTCGAAGGTTAATTCTAGTATAATGTTTTTCTAGGGAGACCTTGGAGTCAGGCCATGGGATGTGTACCTTCCACCCTCCATCATTATGTCATGTTTGAACACAAAGGTCAAGTTTTCACCATACAAGCTGACCCTATCCCTTTTTTAGCATGCAATATGACCTACCAACCTAATAACATTCTTCTTCCTCCATCCGAAGCACTACAAACAACAACCATCAATCCCTCACCCATAAAAGCTGAAGCCATTACTTCCTCCTCTTCCACTGAAGCATCCACTATCTCATCTATCCCCATGGAATAGATACCCATCACTGATCCTTTATAACCTACCTTTTAATGCCTTACCCTTGAAGAATACCATCTCTTCACCCTTGATTCCCTCCTTAATCCCTAGGAATATGGGAAACTCAACCACCAAATAGGTTATGATGCCAACATTGAAACCATTACCCCTTTGGGGCCTTTGAGCTATCAAACCAAGTTTATCTATGGGGGAATTGATAGGCCACTTAATGCTTCCATCACTCCCTCTCCACCTCAACCATTCATCTCCACCTTTTCTTATTTGGATAACCCAAACTTTTATAAACTATACCTTCATAGATGTGCTTGGAAGTGATTTGGTTTGGGATGATATGAGCACATACCACACACATTAACCTTGATTTAAACCTAAAAGCTTCATAAGAAGCATGACCTCAGCTTCATTTTACCCAATAAGATGAAAACTAAATAAACTACCCCTACCATTGTTGAAGAAGAAACCCCTTCCTCACCAACACCCCCTCCACCTATGGGTGAGGATGAGGACATCATCCCACCTAACTTATTTTTCCATCAACATGATTACCCTTATCCCCCTACTTATGAAAAGTAAGGGGCATCCATATACATCCCTTTGACCCATCCTAAAATCATGGGAGAAGACTCTACTACCATTAACGTTGTTTAGTGTCAAGATCATGATGCTATTCTCACCTACCTTAGTGCATTTGATTCCTCTATCCATAAGTATTTACCTCCAAAAAACTCAACCATGTTTAATGAATCTACCATGGACATTGACATAGGCACTCTAAATAACCCCCATATCATAAAACTTGGCCAAACTCTCACCTATAAGGAACTACAAGACTTCTCTACCTTCCTCCAAGACCGTAGTATTACATTCACTTGGTCATATGCTGACATGCCTGATATTGACCCAGCTATTTCTACCCATAACATCATAACCAATCATGACACCAAACCTATCAAATATAAAATTCACTAAATTCACCCTTGCATATCTCTCCTTATCAAAGAAGAGCTTCAACACCTCCTTTCTATCAACTTTATTCAACCAATCAATTATCCCTAATGGGTTTAAAAAATTATCCCTATCACTAAAGCCACAAGTGGACTACGTATCTGTGTGGAATTTTATGACCTCAACCTCACCTTCTCAAAGGATGAATTTCCTCTACCTAGCATTGACCAACTCATTTATCTTATAGTAGGCCACGAGATGTTATCTCTCATGGATAAAATCTTGAGTTATAATAAGATTTTGATTGCCCCTAAAGATCAACATAAAACTACCTTTACCACCCCATGGGTGACTTTCTATTACAAAGTCATGCACTTTAGTCTTAAGAATGCTGGCACAACCTACTAATGTGCCATGACCTATATTTTCCATGACCTTATCCATACAAACATCAAATACTATATGGATGACCTTATCGAGAAGTCCAAGCTTCACAAAGACCATTTAGCCATTCTCACAATTATCTTTGAGTGAATTATCCACTATCACATCTGCCTCAATCCCAAGAAATATATTTTTGGGGTCTTGTCAGGAAAATTTCTTGGATTCATCATTTCCCTTTGAGGAATTGAAGTTGATCCAACCAAAATCAAAGCCATCCCCAAGATGCTACCTCTAACCAACCTTAAACGACTCTACAGCTTATAGGGGAAACTTCAATCCATTCATTACTTCATCTCTTAGCTCTTTGATCGATGTCAACCCTTCCACCACCTCTTGAGAAAAGTCATCTTTTTAAAGTGGAATGTTGATTGTGAAAAGGTCTTTGATGCACTCAAAGAGTACTTGCTATCTCCACCTATCCTTACACCTCTTAAAGATGGCCAACCTTTCTAACTCTATATCTTTACCACATACCACTCCCTAGGGGCAATGCTTACCCATTAAGATGAACAACACAAGGAGTAATCCATTTATTACATTAGCTACACACTTGTAAAATATGAGATTTGGTATACATATATCGAGAAACTATGTTTGGCCCTAGTCTTCATGGCTACCAAACTTTGCCACTACCTTCTTAACCATAAATTTTTTGTCATAACGAATATCGACCCCCTTAAATACATGCACTCTAAACCATATCAAAACTAGAGTATGGATAAGTGGCTTATGTTTTTAGCTAAGTTTGACCTTTGGTTCCTCCAGTAGAAATCACTCAAGGGGTAGGTCATTTCCAACCAACTAGCCAAGGCATCCCTAAAAAACAACCAACCTCCCCCTCTAGAGTTGCTAGATGAGTTTATCACAAGCCTATCTCAAGAAGATTTCACCAATTAGGTAACCATGTTTTTTGATGGTCCCAAATGTCAGCATGGTGGAGGAGTTGGTATCATCCTTGTCCCCTTTATTAATGAACCACTTCCTTTATCCTTTATCCTTTATACTTGATTTCAAATGTACCAATAATGTGGCCGTGTATGAAGCCCTAGTAATATATCTTTATAATGACTTAGCCCTAGGAGTCTGAATAATCAATATCTTTGGTGACTCCCACCTTGTGGTCAACCAAGTCATCAGTATTTACTAGTGTAAGAATGAGGTTTTATAGCTATACAGGCAATTGGTTATAGAACTTTTAGCATCATTTGAACAATACCATATCCAAACCACCTCAAGATCTACTAAGATTTTTGTTGATACCATGTCTTTGCTTATCTCTTAGATCCCGTCAACACCTTTGGAATCCAAACTATCAATCATTATCCATAACTTCAATAAACCCTCCTACACCAAGTCTAGCACTCCAACCATATTTAGTGTGGAGGAGATCTTACCTGACCTTTGGTATAAGCAAACCTTTGACTACCTTCACCTTGGCATAATTCCCTTTGGCCTCTCTAGGAATGCCCATTGTACATTTATCCATAGCACCTCCTATTATAACATTATAGGGGGAATTCTCTACAAATGTGGTTTTGATGGATTTATATTATGTTGCCCTCATAGTCAAAAAGCCTCTCACGCTATCAAAGAGACACATGAGGGTATCTATGGGGGCCACTTTAGTGGACTCACTATGGCTAAGCACATTATCCACCTAGGTTATTACTAGCCCACCCTTAACCAATATTGTTGTGACTATGTGAAAAAGTGTGTCAAGTGTCAACAACACACTAATTTACATCACACACCTACTAATAGTCTTCACATTTTTGTAGACTTTTGGCCCTTTTCACAATGGGGCCTAGACATTATCAGTGAAATTAACCCCCACTCTTCACAATGACATCATTTTATCATTATCACAACTAAATTTTTTACCAATTGGGTGGAGGATATTCCTCTTGTCTTGACGAAGGCTGAAAAGATTATTAAATTCATCACCCACCATATCATCTACCCTTTTAATGTTCTCCATAAGATCATCATTGACAATGGTAAATCTTTCAAAAAAAAACAAATTCAAGGCCTTTGTGATGTATTTGGTATTAAACTTAGATTTTTGTCACCTTATCATCCACAAGAAAATGGACAAGTTGAAGCCTCTAACATAACCCTTAAAAACATTCTTACAAAAATGGTTAATGCCTCATATCAAGATCATCACTTACACTTCCCTTTCGCTCTAAGGGTATATCACACTTACATCCAAATTCCTAAAGGTACTATACCTTTTTAAATTATGTTTGGAGTCAAGGATATATAGCCTCTAAAAGTCCAAATACCTTCTATTTGTATATCTTTGCATGAACTTATTTCATAAAATGATTATCATCAAGAATGTTTAGCTCAACTTGAGCTACTTGAAGAACATCATTTGGCTACTCTTTTCCATCTTTGTGTCTATCAAGAATGAGTCAAATGAGCCTATAAAAAACACTTAAAAGTATGATAATTCAATATTAGAGATCTTATTCTCAAGGAAAATCAACATGTAATTAATATGGAGAAAAGCAAAAGGGGAAAATTTTCTTTCAATTGGCTTGTACCCCACATCATTACCCTTAAGTATAGATCAAGAGCTTATCATTTGTCCTCTCTCAAAGGAAAACTATAAATTGATCCTTTAAATGATTTACATATACATCCCTTATATTATTATATAGGGATCACAATCACCATTTGTCTAACTTAATCTCATCCCTTTCAAACAACATTTATTTCCCTCTTTTTAGGGGCAATTGACTAAAACTGAATCATGTGATTATCCATCACAATTACAGCCTAATCTTCAACTATGGATATCATAGATCTATCCATGGCATGATTCTCATAGTACTTCCCATCTCTTTGAGATCAATTCCTATGGTCATTATCACTTATACCTCTCTTTCACCTATTGAAACTTATTATCATCTTAGTTTTACCTTCATAAAGGTAATCCATTGAGCATGCATGATAAAGTCTATTATAGGCAAAATCAAATCAAAATAAAAGCAATATCAAATAGAAAAAATAAATCATGGGTCATTATTCACATTCACACATTGATCCCTTAAAGAACAACTATTAAAAATCAAATGAAATTGCCAAACATAAGGTGGACTGCTCCCTTGAAGGATAACTATCAAAAGCATTTGTACTAGGCACATAAACTTAGACCACTCCCTTGAAGGATGGATGAGTAAACCATTTGGAAAATATAGAAATTTATTGGAAGCTTCCCACATTGATCAGCTTCCCTAATCCCCTAGAAAAAATCAAAAGCTAAAAAAAAGCAAATCAAGAGCAAAAGAATTTTGAAAACCACAATCATCTTTCATAATAACAATAATATTGAAAAGCTACAACCGGCTCTCTTTAGTAGACTTCTTGAATTGATCAATCTATGCTTCATATATAGACATAGACTTGTTTATACTACCTCTTTGGACACCTATAAAAAAGTCATACTAGTCTCTCTAATGGTTCTAGTTTCACCCATTCTCCCTCCACATAACATATGCACAAGACTATGAGCTTACTTGACACAATGTTATCAAGATCCCTATCTATCAACCTAAGCACACTAATGTGAATCATCTAAAAGGCTTATTTTCATTAATTCAATCTAATTTTGGGTTTCATGTTAGTATTTACCAATAAAAGGCATCATGTTATCTTTCTTATCTTTTATTAATTTATGTAAGCCTATCACTATAAACATGAACAATAAACATCACATCAAAAGCATGCACATCATGAGCTATGTCATCAAGCAATAACATCTATTCATCAATGAGTCAAACACAATGTCAACATATCATAGCAAACCATGAACATCAATCACATCATAAGCATATCATTACACAGATCAAAAGAATAAACCAAATAGTTAGGCCAAATATCAAGGCATTTACCATATACCATTTCACTCATATAACCATAAATAAAGCCATAACATGTATCCATCCATAACATATCCTATCATAACCATAAGCATATTCAAAACATCACATGCCTAAGCTAATAAGTCAAACATTATAAACATGAAGCAAAAAACATAAGCCATAATCATAATCCACAAGCATCCATCATACATAAACATCAAAAGTATACATCATATACATCACATCATCAAAAATAATACATGTCACAATATGTCAACTCTCTCTCAAAACATATACATCTCACTATATTGGCACATAGGCTGGTATTAAAATATTAAATCAAAATAACATATCTCAACATAATCATGGGCCTACACCACTACCACTGGCCCCATCTATACCTACACCTGTACCTAGTGGTGGTACTCATGGGACCCCTATCTATCCCACTATAGAAGCCCATTGACTTAGATTATCTATCAATGGCTCATTAGCCAAGCTCACTATGTACTTTGCATACCTCATTGACTAGGGTAGTTAGTCTAATACCATCACCTCATAATATCTAAGCTCTATAATAGTAGTTAGATAACATGCTCAGGGCATTGTGTGTAGTGTCCCTCTTACTACTGCTACACTACCCCAACCCTGTGCCTAAGTAGATCTCTCACACCTATAACAATGGGGATTTGACCTTGTAATGCTTGAATCTATCCCTATAATGTGTCCATCTATCCTTGTAGAGCCTGTACCTAAGCCTGGGCCATGGCCAATGTTACCCCTACTTATCTACCTTGGCTAGCTAGATCTATAACCATTAGTACCATGCCTCTATCATCCCCACCTACATCTATAGCTACATAGATAGGCTAGTACCAATACATGTATCTATTTGTGTACCCTACATCATCTATGGGATCCCTAATAAGAAGCTCCTCAAACCCACCATTTAGAACTATTTGAATAGGCTAGGGTACTAATAACTGGGCCTCCGAGTCCTACCTCCTATATCATGGATATGGACTCAATACACCCTATAATAAGCTAAATTGGCATCATAATTGATCAAAGGGAATCAACTCAACCTCACCCTCTCAATGATGAATAATCCACCTATAGATTTATATAGCAAGGGTCTCCCTCCTGTAGCCTGGCCAAATGGGGAACTTTAGGTAAGGTCTCCATGTGATGTCTATAGCTACAAATCCACCTAGGGTATCCCTAATCCACTCAATATCATGTGTTCCACCTCTGACCCCTGATGCAACATAGTCACCCCTCCACCTCATAAATCCCATAGGCAACTCTAACTATGTGTACCCCATCTATGGAAATCCTATAGGCCTTAGTACCTAGATGTTCTCATAGGCCCAAAAGTGTGAAACCATGCCCACATTGATGCCATACCTCCTATAGTGTCTGAATCCCCATAACTCTTTGTAAATCTAGACCAGTAGCACTAAGACCCAATCAAATATTATCCTCCCAAGCAATAGCTAAACCAAAATAACTAGTAATACATAGGGGAATATCCTATTTCTAGAATCTATAAACCCAAAGCAAGTAACCATGATCATCAACATCATCATAAGTCTCATATCCTTGGGAGCCCTCTCATATAATTCTATACAATTGAACCCTCTAGAGTGCTAATGGACCTTGTCACTATCATATCCATAAAATTAATCCACATACTCATCCCACTCCTCTTGCTCAATCTAGGAGATTGCCTCACCATGTAATGGGAGCCAAGTGATCCTATGGACATCCTTTGGGAGAACAATCATCTCCCTAGTTGACAACAATAAAGTGTTAGTAGTTGGATCCCATCTCTTGATGAGCACTACTATCATAGATGTATCCCTAGGCATGTGTTGGTAGTGCCTCATCCCTCCTAGCACTACCAGCTCCATATGGGCTAAATTATTAGTAGTCATCCCCTCGAGTAACATAGGGAAAATCCATGGCACATGGTTACACATCTATATCTACTTTTGCACCTATACCAAATCAAAATGCTTTACTTAGACCCTAATTGGTCTCATCTACCCTATATTTTAATAACATGCCCCTAACCCTAACCTATTTGACCTAATTATATCCATAACCTATTTACCCATTATACCCAACCTATCAAGCCAAAATTTAGGCCTAACTATTACATTTTTCCTTCAAACCATGCTTAAACCCTTAGTACCTTTTAACAACCCTACCTCATCATGGCTAACCATCGGTGGTCATACTGACCACCAATGGTTTGGAACCCCTAATCCCTAGGGTGTCAACTATTAATGGTCAGACTTGACCATCGATGATCACTTGTAGGCATTCCATAGCTAGAACACCCAAATGTACTAGGATCTAAATAGGGACTCAATTCAAGGCACACATAACCTAAACACTCTACCTAACTAGCCTACTACCCAATCACCCACCCACCTTATCAATTTGACATTTTACCCACCCCATTTAACCAAAACCCCCAAAACCCTACCTAGGGCATGTATGCCCAAACAACTATTTTATAAACCTCCCCCTAAGAAAACACAAATAATAAGAAAATCATAGATAACTATCAATTTATTGCACCCCCTACATCATTTCATAACCTCTTTCATGCTCTGAGACCTTGAGTAGGTGCTTGGCCATGTCATCATGCTCCCTACATCCTAGACCCATGGAATTAGTCATGCACCTATAGCCAATAAATAGTGTCCACCTCAACATGTATGCTACTCACAAAATGTCAAAATCACCCAGAGCTTGGTCAAACAACGTAGGATGGCAAAAATGACATATTAAATTTTATGTTTTTACTTTTACCCTTTAGATTTTTAGGGTTTCCCCTAACCATTAATGGTTAAGGTGACTATCGATGATCACCTTTTGGGGACCCTAACCATTGATAGTCAGGCTACCCTCCAAACCAACTTTTCACCTTCAACTTACAATCTACCCATTTCAAGCCATTTATGCTAAGATATTACCTACTTTGGAGATGTATTTATCTCACCAACCTAACCACCTTGTCACCTCACCACTGGTCTCTTTTGGCCCATCTAACATGTACTTTTATGAAACTTTTATCTAGTCCTTTGATTGTAATGACAACATTACCATGTTGAGCCTTTTGCATTTTACTTTACCTCGCATAGACCAACCTACTTGTGTTTCACTAGGATAACTTCCTATCTTGGATACCCATGACACTTGATCTATTTGTGTTTTCTCCAAGACCAAGTCCTACCTTGGATACCCTTCATATACATAGAAATTACTTAGGAGACTTATGTTTACGAGTGTTCCCAGCCACCATGCCTATAGGCAATCCCACAATTCACTTATCACTTATCCTTCTTAGTACCAAACCTTATTTTTAAAAACATTGGTAACCTCATCTTTATCTGATCTATGCACATGTTTGCATCTCAAATGCCCAACATTATGTCACCACCTAGTGACTCCCCATTTACCACTTATCAAACCTATACCCACTTTAGCTTCACCTCACTGACTCCTAATTTTAGGGGGAATGCCTATTCGCACTCTCAAGGAAACCAAAACCATGACCCATACTTCATTTTTGTTTTACAGCTCATTCATGCAAGCCACATAATAAAAAGGGGCAAAATGTAGACACCAAAAATCCACACACCTATGGTTCTAAATGTTGAAGTAGCCTTGGAAGTACTCATGGGTCCTCTTAGGACCAACCTACACCTATTGGGCCTAAACCAGCCAATATAAACTTAGTTTAACCTAATTGATTAACCTTAATCTTCAAGATCCTATCCTTAGGGACCCTGACCATTGATGGTTAAGGTGACTATTGATGATCAACCTTAGGAACCCCTAATTATCGATAGTTAGGATCTACCTTTTTACTAAGAGCATGCAAGCTCTACCAACACTTCTCTTAATATAACTTTTCTAATTTGTGTTTTAAGCCTTTATATTTTCAAATTATATTTAGATGACCTAGTTACACCTTTACTTCCACCTGTTATTTATGACTATAAAAGAGAGACGCTTGGAAGGTCAAATCCATCTACAATAATTATCAAGAGCTCAAGAATTCAAGAGTTTTCTTTTGCCAGTAAAATAGGTCAATTAAAATCATCAACATTATCAAGTATTATCAACTATCTTGTTGAGAGCCAACTTACCATTGTCTCTCAACTAAGCTTTTAGGTATTGTTACTCTACTAGAATTGAGCCAAATTCCATCAATAGGCTTACTGCATCAACTACCCACCCAATCGACTTCTGGTAAGATAAGTACTTATTTGTCAATATTCATGTGCTTTTATTCCATTTCTCAATCAACCTAGCCCTTACCAAACTCCCAAAATTCATTTATGAAATCCCATCACCTTCTGGTGATTAAGCCTAGAATTCCATAGGCAACCATCGATGATTAGACCCCAACCACCCATAGTTAGGATAATCATCGACATTCACCTCAACCACCGATGGTCACCTATAGAAAAAAAAACAACAAGATAATTTATCCCACCTACACCTAATCAAATCTATTTTTTTGTGTTTTCAACCATTTATAGGCCCCTTTCAAATTTTTTGAAGCATACCCCAACGTATTAGCACTAGTATTAATTAGTTTATCACTAATTAGATCATTCCTAGTCTACTCCTATATCAAGGTTCCTTATATTCAATTTTAGTACCTTTTTATTATTGATGCAAGTATCTTCTTTCCAGTTTATCAACTTGATTGTTTAAAATGTGTGGATTGATAGCCCCTAAGGAAGCTCACACTTTCATGATGTAGCTATGTCTAGGAAATCCACCCAACTATCTATCTAACAAACAATTTTTCTTTAGTGCTTCCTTATCTATAGGTCTTTCTCCCAAGGAAAAGAGGGTCTCTCAAAATTATTTGGATTCAATGCATGCAAAAACAAATAGGTTTTTCAATCATACCCATATCGAGTTTCTTTTCTCTCTTTCCTAGAACTTAAGTGAAAATTTACATGAAACATACATGTTATTAAATTTGTTGTTATGCATAATAAATGTATTACATTGGTCATGGTTGGTCTCAAGATGATAAGAATTTTGTTATTATAGGTAGCTTACAAAACCTTCTAGGATGGTGTAGTTAAAAATAACGTCAAGTCACTTTGTCTGGCCATAAATGATCATTCAATGTAGTCTTATTCATGTTTTTAGCATAGATTAAGGTAAGTTTGAATAGGTTAAGGTTTGTGTGTGGATTCACAGTAAATCTTGATCCATGATCAAAGATAAAGGATAATGAGCCCCTAAGGAGAAATGTGTGACAAACCAAGAAAATAGACTAAGGATTAGAACTAGTAAGTTGATTACATTGCATTTTCACATAGTTTGGATAAATTAAGGTAGTTTTGGAAAGATTAAGGTATTTCACTTGTCTTAGTCTTATGATATACTCTAGTGTAATATGATACCTACCAAGAGAGATCAAATTTAAAGGTTTAAATAATTAGGTAGGGGTATTTTAAGTCATTTAACACTTGTGCAATGCCATGACATATGTACTTGATTGTACATCTTCTCCAAGATGTCATAATATTACTTTTCAATGTTGGAACCTCTTTGTAACCACTAAAACATCATTTTATAATGTTAAAATATGAGACAATGAGAAAGTTTTATGGTAAAAGAAGATGAAAATGCTTTGGAACACTTTTATACATCTTTATAGGTCAATGAAGGCTCCATGATCACTTTGTTCACTAGCTCTAATAGCTAAGAAGGTAGAATAAACAAATTCTTGGAGAAAAAATCTCATGGGGGTATTTTGTAGAGGTTTCTCATTTAATATCAATGTAAAATATTCTCCAAGACTCATGTTAGTCTCTTTCGACCCAAATAAATGTAAAATATGGAATTATAGATCCAAACAAAGAAAAAACCTTTGCCATTTCTCCATCGGGTTTCCTATATCTTCTTGGTAGCATTAGAATGGTCAATAGTTTTGAATAGGTACTCAAAGGAAAGAGAGATTCAAATCCTAAGATATTAGGTAGAAGAGGGGATCACAAATTCTTTCCATTTTGTGGCATTATTTTTTTGGTTAAGTTTCTTAGCTTTATGTACTATCACTAAGGAGTTAAGGTGCAAAAGAGAGACTTCAAACCCCATGGGCTCTATTTTCAATAGTTTAAAGGAATTTTTGAGATCATTGGTTAAAATTTATGATTGAATTATATCATTTAACACTCTAATATCCATCTCACACTATTATCTATCTTTTACTTGGCATGTCCTAGCATTAGAAGACCAAAATCTCCAGTTGTGTGAGCTGTAGACCTACTTAAGAAGCTACATGTAGGGTTTTGATTAGTTTGAGTGTTTTATCACCTCAATTGATCCCATAAATCCTAATATAAACCTTATTAGGTCATCTCCAAGCATCAAATGAGCCACAATGGTGAATAAAGAACTAATATCATGCATTCAATAGATTATTGCAGGTTATAGTTAAAATTAGAATTTCTTGAAGTCATTAAGAGAAATTAAGATAAATTGAATTCTTTTAAAAGATACAATATGATATTATCCAAAATCTCACTTTATCCTTCCATATATTTTCAAGTTTTTGACTACTCCAAGGTAACCTTCTTGTGCTAGTAGGCTAGTTGTAAGCCTCAAGTGAGAGAATACAATCATGTAAGTAAGCATTTCAAGCATGAAGAATCAATTAAAAGGTAAATAATAGATTTGGTGTGGTATTTAAAATTTAAATTAACTCCTAAAAAACATTAAAACATCCTACACTATTCATAAAACATCTAAGTTCATCAAAAGAGCACCCAAGGGATAATTTGAAGATGTTTTAGGCCTAACACATTCACCTGCATGTCTACCTATAGGATAAAATGAACTAGGTAGAATTTGTAAGTGGAGATGAGTCTGAGAAGCCTCATAAGTTGTGTGATCCTTCATAATCCTGATATGTAGAGAGAACACTATAATATCCAAGATAGTTTAAAAAAAAACACCTACAGGCTAGTGCCAAGAAAGTAAGCACAAAGTGGCAGGGTTGTGCATGAAGTATGAATCATGAGAGTTCAAAGAGGTACATAAGGCAAGGATAAGTTTCAATAATTTTTAAATATATATATTTTTAATATAATATCATAGCCCATCAACTTATTTAATCAAAGTGTTTTAAGCCTATTGAAGACCTAAGAGGGCAATGGTGATCTTGTTTTCCATCTTTGATAAATCAATATGGGATTGGTTTATCATCCTCATAATGGTCCAAAAATGTATATGAAATTAAATTGGATCAATTATTATTATTATTTTTTTTGGGGAAGGAAATACACGAGGTTTCATATAGTTAGTTATATGAGGAGTAGACACCTTGTTAAATAGACTGTGTAAGGCCAAGCACCTAACTATAATGGTTTATTATAAACATCTAACTCAACTTGAATCTTTTAGAGACATAGAGGGTATATTGAAAAAAATTATCACATTTTATATGGGGTCATAGTGGAATAAATAATCTTAAAGATGAAAAACCATAAGCAATAGAGAGAGCTCTAGGCCTAATGTGCACCTGCAGGCCTGTCATAGGTAGATAGGAATAAAAACACACTTCTGATTTTTGGTTGAGGTGACATAAGGTTTTTTTAGGTATAAGAGAGTGTGATAAAGGTTTTCAACTTAAAATTTTATACTACCGTCAAATAAGACCAAATCAACTTAAAAGTTTCTCAACCTCAAGGCTCAATACCCAAGAAATCCTAATGTGCACCTACAGACTTATGCATAAAACATGAAGAGAAAAAGCAGGTGTTGGAGTGAATTAAAGTATATAAGCTCTTTTGATATGATATGAACTTGGTAAAAGATTCATATAATATTTTAACTCAATGAAATGAAGGTAAAATGCCCAAAAGAGATGATTAGGGTCATTTTTTACATGACTACTCATAAACCCTAACATTGGTCCAATGCATGTTTTAATGAGTTTGAGGAGTCAAATAATGTAAATAACTATATTAAAATCTCATGTGAAGTTACAAAAACCCCAAGGAGGTGTTTCAAACCAATATCAAGCATATTTCTACCTCTTTTTATCAAATTAGACCTTTTAAAGTTCATTTGCAGGCTTGTTTTACCTAAGAGGCTCTCTTATCCATGTGTGAACTCACTTGAGTAGATACACGGACATAAATGGATATTATAACATTTGAATATGTCTACCTAATCCATTTTTGTGTCATTAATAAATAGTGAAGGGGTATGTTCTTTATGAATAATACTTAAGAAGTCTAGCACCTCTGAACCCTCCTAAAACCTCAAAAAAGATTCAATGGAGTAGATTCATCTCCTAAGTGCTCCAAATGGATTGGTATGGACTTGAAAATATTTTTATAGTATATATACATCTCTTAAGAATATGGTGGAGAAAGATAATGGCACCTATGAGATGGACAATTTAAGAAAATGGTCTAGAAAGTGCCTTTTTTGCTTATTTTCATAGTTTTGATTATGTGTAAGCTTTTTGATCTATCAAAAGAGGTATTAAAATATTGGTAGAGACTTAATACCTCTTCAAACAATCATTATATATGTCTTAAGGAATCCAAAAATGAGTTTTAGTCCATTATATTAGTCCATGTGAAGATTGACTTTTGGTTGCATGGAAAAGGCAAGGTTGCAGACTTGATTAAGGTTATAAAAGCATAAAGACCCTCAATAAACTCTTACATGTAGTTACATGTAGAGATATTCATGATGTGAATAACTCTTGTCTAGATGGAATTTGTAGTTTTAATAGCTATCAAGCTAAGAGATTTAGTATTAAGGGAGTTGAAGAAGCTTCCAACGTTCTTTAAGATACTCATTTAGAGTGAACTACCTTCAACATCAGATTTTAACCTGCAAAGTGTGAAAAATATGAAAATATCTAAGATAATTTATTTTAAATGAACTTGGTAACTCCCTCTCCCACAAAGACCAGTTTCAAAGGGTGAATGACATCAGGCACAAACATAGAACTCTTGTGACACTTCTCATAGAGCCATCATATAAAAAGGGAAACACTTTTTGAGAGGAAGAATGCAACTAGTCTTCTGATATCCTTTTACCTCTTATAACTACTCCATGAGTGTCTAGTGAAGCATCATGAGATTATCTACATTCACCTTCTTGTTAGCCATCTCTTTTATATAAATGAGGCCTTGAAAGGCATTTGATGTATTCTCAAAGTGGTTATGATGAATCCCTACCAATTTTAATACTTATAATTGCCTTTGAAATAAATTCAAAATGAATTATACTATATTCATCTTGTATACAAAGATTTTGAATTGAATTATTGATGAATGTTTTGTGATAGTGACATTTCTTCCTTGTATTTTTCCTTCTCTTTCATGCTTCTATGTGAATTAGTCATCTTTCCATGGGTCATATGAAGTGTATTACATGGTTTTTTCAGTTTAAGTGTTGAAATGTCATTAGTGTCTACTCTTAAACCTATTGACTAATCACCTTAGATATTTTAATAGCCATAACCTTCATATATAAATAATTATGTGGTAAGATATGTATTGAAGCTATAAAAATATGATTTGTAAACTTGTCATTTCAAATTGAAATCATTATCAAGTAGAGGACACTATATTTGGTACATCACGTCCATGTTTTCTTACTAGTTTTAGTTCTTTTTCTATCCCTTTTCATTGCAAGGGTAGTAAATTAGTTATCATTTTGGGTGAAGCATCAAAGGAGTTAGCTAAATTTATATATTCACTTCACTTATTATGCCACCCTTATCGTAGTATTGATTTCATTCTATCATCTAGTTAGGAAGGCTTGAAAAACCTTTCTATGGGTGAAAATTAGATAGATAACAATTATAACATGCTTGATGGGATTGGATTTCAACAAGGTTGTCATTGATTGATGTTGGTCTTGAGAAAATTACAACTATAATAGACTCCTTCATGTAGCATCCAGTGACTCCAGTAAGTTTTTTGCTTTTGGTTTTAGACTATCAAGCCAATTTTCATGCCAAAGGTGACTAAAAGTTCAAGGGTTAAAGGTATTCCTTTTGATTTTCTTGAATTACCTTCATTTTTAATTAATAAAAATAGATTCCTTTATTTTAACCCTCAAAACAAGACTCCTATTAAGGATGATCCATTTGCATTATACTTCAAGCTCTCCTAAATCTAGCAAGATAACTAGAAACCTTCCCTTTGTTTCATTTAATGGTGGATCCCATCTAACTCTTGAAAGATATGATGATATACCTATGGCATACCTTAAGAGTGTCCCATACTTTAGTAGAGAAAACACCATTAATCCTATTGAACACATTTTAGATATGTATAATTTATATAGTATTCACAATATCACTCAAGAGAATGTGGCCATTAGATTGTTGGTAATCTCATTTAAGGGCAAAAATTTAGACTATTACATGAAATTATATCATAATTTCATTGATTCATGGGACCAATTGGGAGAGAAATCCACAAGAATTAATGTAAGACTTGAATTCTAGGTTTCAAAAAACATGGGTGACATAGTTGTTATGATATAATCCATGGGAGGAGAGATCTTACCTGAGGAATATGATCTTGATATAAAATATAAAAATAACCTCATAAAATATGTAAATATATCCCCAAGGCCTCTTATTCCATTGTTTCTTGATATACATCACCCTACTCCATCTCTTGCTCCTATTCTTACACTCACTGGTCATGGACAAGTTACCCCTAGCCAATCAAGTGAAATACAAGAGTTATGAAATATATTTGAGGCATAATAAAATGATATGGTGTATATTAAGAGGTATATAAATTAATCTTATATACCTTACCAAGCTCCATATCAGTCCTATCATTCCAATCAACTAGATAGACCACCTTTTCAAGCCAATTCCCAAGGGCAAGGGTAGATTGCCAATGTTAGACCATATAATATATATAATACAAATGTTTCCTAAAATTATAGATCTCTAATACATACTAAAAATAAATTTATATAAGAGTGAATTGGTCTTCTCAATGGGATCAACCTCATAATCAATCTTCTAATCAAAATGAGGTGTTTAATCAAACTTGTATGGCAAAAAATAAAACCCTTCCTTTTATGACACAAGATAAAGTTATTCATCTTGAAAGGAAAAATGGAGAGTAATTTCAATTTGATGCTACATTGGTAAATTGGTAATGGGAAGATTGGTGTCAATAAATCAATTAGGAAGCATAAGTAGGTCTAGTGATACTTCTATAGTAGTCAATACAAGGTCTAAAAGGAGATCAATTGATGATGCTCAAGAGATAGGTAATAGTGTAACCACCATGCCTTCTATGTATCAAGGGACACAATATGTTAATTCAGATCTTAAGGCCTATAAAACTCAAAAAAATTAGAATATGAAGGGTGCTTTTATACCCCAAACTATGCAAACTCAAAATAATATGGTAGCTCCTAGAGGACATCTAAGGATGAAAAACACTTGCATTAACATTGTAGACCAAATGAAGAGGTTTAATGTGAGTATTATTATGTGGGATACATTGGCTCTCCCTAGAAAAAGGGAGATACTTCAAGAGTAGTTATCAAAACTCAACCTTTCAAAAATAACAAGAAGAGAGAGTTTAGTTTTCATAAACACTCCTACACCTACCAGTCGGTAGCCAAGGAAAGATGTTAAACCACCTCCTTTTTATGTTTAAGTGCTTATTGGAAATTGAATAATACATAATTTCATGATATATAGTGGGATAAGTAGCTCAATGATGCCTAAATAAATAGCTGATGAGCTAGGCCTAAAATATGAGCCTAATATCAAGGGTGTCTTGTAATTAAATGGTTCAACTATTAAGACCATGGATGTGGTCAAAGGTTTGATTTTTATTCTTCATTATTTTCATAATTTTTCTATTTCTCAAGATTTTATTGTAGTGTATTTTCCACCCTAATTTTGCTATATTCTTGTCAATATACTTCACTACCAAGATTGGTGTATATTTGTCATCCAATTGGTGATATATGTCTTTTAGAACTAGATATGGCACTAAGGTTACAATCAGGTTTGAACCTATATCTAAATTTCATCTTGAGCCATACAATACAAACATATCAAATGTGAATTCCACCATCATTGATGAAGAGGGTCATCCTAATGATCAAGAACAGGTTGTACCTCTTAAAGACATATCAAATATTTTCCTTGATGAGTGGTGAGTAGAAAACCATGAGTATGATCCATATAGAGGTGTTGAATAAGTTGGTATAAATGTATGTTTTTTTCATGAATAAGGTAGAACCATACTAGCTCTCTCTAAGTCAAGTGAAGATAGTGATGGTCTATGGAAGTTGGAAGTAAGAATAGAGTAGGGGTAGGTGTAATGATAGTTTCTCCTTCAAATGAAAAATATCATTCTGCAATAATATTTTAGTTTAGTTGCATTAGTAATGCATTTGAGGATAAGGAAATTATATATGGGTTTCAATGGGAAAGAAAGAAAGGAGTGAAGCAATTACAAGTTTTTAGAGATAGTGAGCTAATATCCCACTAAGTGAAATGTAAAAGTGTTTCCAAGAATCCATTATTGAAGTATTACAAGCATAAGGTATGGGAACTTATTGAATATTTTTATGCCTTTAATATCCAATCAATTCCAAGAGAGGAAAATCAACATGCTAATGTGTTAGATTTAGTGGGAGCTAAATTTGACATTCCTAATGATGTTAAGCACTCAAAAACTCAACCACACATCAAGGTGGTAGTAAGGCCATAAATACCAAATAATGGTGTTAATTGGCAAGTTTTTGAGTGTGATAAGCAAATAACATGTTTCATTCAACAATAATTTGAGTTTTCTTGTAAAAACCAATCTAAATTGTAGCATCACTATGGAGATTAGATTGTGCAGTTGAGATCTAATAAGCTTCCCAAAAGGCTGGTAACTCTTGAGAACATATTTAATGAGAGTGATCAAATGAGAAAGGATAAAGTGAGCATGTATACCAAAGAATAACATTATGAGAGAGTGTATATCTTAAAATATAAGATTATTAAGCTTATAAAGGTATGTAATTCAACTAAGAGAGATGCATTTGTTGAGTTATGTAGAGAATTTTATGATATCTTTGCTTAGAAATATAGTGATCTTAAGAGTTTAATCTTAGATTATCCCAAAATAATATAGATCATGATCCAAATTCCAATACTATAAGACATATATAAAGGCCTATTAATCCTAAGGTTTAGATTATAATGAAGAAATATTTAACTAAGTTGATAGATTCAAGTATCATATTCCCTATTAAGCACTCTCCATGAGTTGCTAATCTAGTCCCAGTGAGAAAGAAGAGTGGAGAGATCAGATTATGTGTGGATTTTAGAGACTTGAATAAGGTGTAATTTAAGGATAATTATCCCTTACCCTCCATAGATCAAATTCTTCAAGTGGTTGTAGGTTCTCAATGCTTCTCTCTCTTAGATGGCATATCAAGTTACAATCAAGTCTTGGTGAAAGAACAAGATCAATATAATATAGCCTTTAATACTAAATAGGGTACATATACATATAAAATAATGCCATTTACGTTGTCTAATGTAGGGGATACATTATAAAGACATGCATATGTATTTTTAAGGCTTAATCAATGAAATGATGCTAATCTATCTTGATGACATAATGGTTTTCTCAAAGAATGTTAGTGATCACCTAGCTCATCTTACATTTATTTTTGAAAGATGTAGGAAATATTAGATCTATCTAAACCACAAGAAATATGGTTTTTTAGTTCATGAGGGTATTTAATTAGGCCACATTATCTCTAATGATGGGCTTGCTATTAATCTTGAAAGGGTGAGTGACATATTGATTTTATTTTTACCCAAGAATAAGAAAGGTTTGCAAAGTTTTCTTAGGACAATAAAATTTGTTAGGAGGTCCATACCTAGTTTTGGAAACCTTGTGAAGCCTATTACATCCTTTTTGAAGAAGCATCAAGTCTTAAATTGGACTAAAGAAGGAAAAAATAGTTTTGAGGCTATTAATCAAGCCATTGCATAAGCACCAACACTGATCAATACTAATTTAAAAAAAAGATTTATTATTATATGATTTTGATAACATTGAAAAAATCTCATCCATGTTGATGTAGTAGAATAGTGAAGGTCTTGATCATCCTATTTCCTTAGTTAGTCAAGGGATAAAATATTATGAAGAGAGATACACCATCATTGAGAAGCAAGTGTTAGTAATCATAAGGAACCTTAAGAAGTTTAGGCATATGGCTTTTAATAACAAAATTAATGTCATGGTGACACATCCAAGCATAAGATAATTAATTTTGAATAAGGATTTGAATGATAAAATGGCTAGATGAATAACCAAAGTCATGGAGTATGATGTGGAGGTTAAGGCTACTAAGTTGGTAAGAGGAAGAGGGATATGTGAACACTTGGCATCAGACCTTCAAGAAGAAGAAGAGTTTGTTTTGGAATTTTAAGATGATTATTATACAGTTGTATCTTCATCTCCTTCAAGTTTGACACAAGATATGGTAATATTTATTCAAATAGGTGAGTGTCCTATAGGTTTGGATATAACTAAGAGAAGATACTTTAAATTTCAATCCATACCCTATTTTATTATGGATGGAGTCCTATCTAGAATATATATTAATGGAAATATATATATATATATATATGTGTGTGTTGAAACTGATCAGATTAATAAGATCTTGTAATAATTCCATGATGGACTAGCTAGAGGTCACTTTGCACCTAAGATCATAGCAGTAAAATTAATGAGGATTGGGTACTATTGGCCTAGCTTGTTTAAGGATTCTTATGCATGGTTAAGGAGGTGTAAAAATTGTACATTTTTCATAGGTAAACAAAGTATTGAACCCTTCCTCTCAATCCTATTCAATTAGATCAACCATTCATGTAATGACATCTTGATTTCATTGGCATGATAAATCCCCATTCAAGTGCTAGCCATAAATGGGTGCTTATAGCCACTGATTATTTCACAAGGTGGGTGGAGGTAGTAAATATCAAGGAGGCTAATTATAATTTAGTTTTTGACTTCTATGAGGGCCTAGTGACTAGATTTGGATTCCTTCAATAATAATTCTTGATAATTCAATGGCATTTAGTGGTTTAATAATAATTGAGTGGGCTCTCAAGTAGGGCATCTATCTAATTTATTATTGAAATTACTATCCCTAATGGAATGGTCTATTTGAATCCACCAATAATAACTTGATCATAATCATTAAGAGAAAAATAGATGATAATAAAAGAGCTTGGCACACCAAGTTGAGGATAACCCTATGGGATGATAGGATCACCCCTAAGAAAGCTATTGGAAACTCACCCTACATGCTTGTTTATGGGAGAGAGGCCAAACTACCCATTTATATTTAACTACTAGCCCTAGAGTTAGCTCATCAAATTGAGATGAGGGAGAGTGATCCCATGGAAATGAGGTAGACATAATTAATGGCCTTAGAGGAGATAAGAAATCATGATATGCATACCATGGAATGCCACCAATTTGAGGTTAAGAGTACCTTTGATTGGAGGGAGCTTATTTAAAATGACATCTTATATTTAAGTTGGATGAATGAAGGGATAAACCTAGTAGGCATACCAAGTTTGATACATTGTGGAGTGGGCTCTATATTGTCATTATTTGCAAAGAACATAATGCCTTTCATCTTGTAAAGCTTGATGGAGAAGAGTTGAGTATCCAAGTCAATGGGTTACATTTGAAACCATGATACTAAGGTTATATTTATAGTTTTATACATAGTAGAGTAGGTATTTATTTTCCCTAGGTGCTTAGAGCACAAGTTGTTTATTTGCTTTTTATTGTTGTCTTTCCTCCAAGTGTCTTATGATACATGTGTGTGTATGGTGTGTGTCTTGAGTTAGTTTACTCTTAGTTTGTTTCAAGGCTTATCTAAAGTTTAATATTCATTTTACATTCAAGTTAAGTAGCATTCATGACCTCATATCCCAATGGATTGTCAAGGACACTAGTCTATATACATAACTAACATGCAATCATAGGAGGTTAAAAAAGATTTTAGCCAAAATTAGCCACCATTGATGAGTATCATTCAAAACTTTGATGCAAATGGTATTAAATTTATTGATATCCATCATAAAGGTATTGTATTTGTCATGTATGGTCTCAATATTATAAGCATTATGTCCTTCTTAGAAGCTTACAAAACCTTCGAGGATGGTCTAGTCAAAAACAAGGTCAAGTCACTTTGTCTTGCCATCTATGGTCATTCAATGTAGTATTCTTCATGTGTTTAACATAGATTAAGGTAATTTTGACAAAGTTAAATTTTATGTGTGAATTCAAGGTCAATATTGAGCCATTATCAAATAATAAGGATGGTGACCCCTAAGGAAAAATGCCTGCCAAGCCAAGAAAATAGATAAGGATAAGAACTAGTAAATTGATTACATTGTATTTTCAAGTAGTTTAGAGAAATTAAGGTAGTTTTTAAGAGATTAAGGTATTTAACTTGTCTTAATATTATGATATAATCCAATGCAATATGATACCTACTAATAAAGATAAAATGTAGAGGTTTAAACCATTATATATGGGTATTTTAAGTCATTTAACACTTGTGCAATGTCATGACATATGTACTTGACTATCCATCTTCTCCAAAATGTCTTAATATTGCTTTTCCAACATTGGAACCTCTTTGTAACTATAAAAAATCATTTTATAATGTTTAAATATGAGATAATGAGAAAATTTTAGGGTAAAGGAAGATGAAAATGCTTTGTCACATTTTTATACATCCATATAGGTCAAGAAAGGCTCCATGATCCCTAGTTCATCATCTCCAATAGCTCAAAAAGGTAGAACATGCAAATTCTTAGAGAAAACAAGCTCATAGAGTATTATGTAGAGGTTTACCATTGAAGAGAAATGCCCAAACTTGTCCAAGGATTTTCATAGTCTCTTTAGACATAAATCCATGTAAAAGATATATTTGTAGAGCCAAACAAGGCAAAAACATTTGCCATTTATCCATCAAGTTTCTTAGCTCTTCTTGATAGCCTTAGAATGGTCAATAGTTTTACATTGGTACTCAGAGGAAAGAGATATTTGGATCCCAAGATCTTGGGAAGAGGAGGGGAACCTAATTCCATTCCATTTTGTGGAATTAGTTTTCTCATTAAGCTCTTTAATGTTATGAAATATCACTAAGGATTTAAGGTGAAAAATGAAGACTTCAAACCCCATGGCTCAATTTTTAATAGTTTAAAATAATTATTGATCTCATTTTTTAAAATGGATGATTTCAAAAGATCATTTGAGACTCTCCTAACATATCACACCATTACTAAACATCTACTTGGCACATGCTAGCATTACAAGACCAAAACCTCCAGTTGAGTGAGCTATAGACCTCCCTAAGAAGCCACATGTAAGATTTTGATTAGTTTGAGTGTTTTATCACCTCAAGTAATCTCCTAAATCCTCTTATAAACCTCCTCAAGTCATATCTAAGCATCAAATGAGCCAAAACAATGAATAAATAACTAAGTTCATGTATTTAATGGATTGTTGCAGGTTATAGGTCAAAACAAACTTTATTGATGCCATTAAAAAAAAGGAATATACATTAAATGTTTTTAAAATACCCAAGATGATATTATCAAAAATATAATTTTATACTTCCATATTTTTTCAAGTTTGTCACTACTCTACATTAACCTTCTTATGCTAGTAGGCTAGTTACAAGCCTCAAGTGAGAGAATACAATCATGTAAGCAAGCATTTCAAGCATGAAGAAGAAATTAAGAGGACAATAATATATTTAATGTGGTATTTAAACTAGAAATTACCTATCAAAAAACATGGAAAACCTACACCATTCATAAACCATCTAATTTCATCAAAACATCACCCAACAAATAGTGTGAACATGCTCTAGGCCTAACACAATCACCTACAGGTTTGCCTATAGGATCAAATGAACTAGGTAGAATTTGTAAGTGGAGATGAGTTTGAGAATCCTCATAAGTTGTGTGAGACCTCATAGGAGTATTTTATAAGGTTTAAATGGAATTGAAGGCATAGTGAACACTATAATGGCCAAGATAGTCTAAAAAAAACACCTATAGGCTAGTGCCAAGAAAGTAGGCATAAAGTGGTAGGGTTGTAAATGCAGTCTGAGTTATGAGAGTTAAAATAGGTGAAGAAAGAATGGATAATTTTAAATAATGTTTAAACAACCTTGTTTTTATATAATATCATATCCTATCAACTTCTTTAATTGAAGAGTGTTTTAAGCCTATTAAAGACCTAAGAGGGCAATGGTGATCTTATTTCCCATCTTAGAGAAACCAATATGGGATTGGTTTATAATATTCATAATGGTAAAAACATGTATATTAAACTTATTTACTCCCATGTTTTATTTATTTATTTTTTTGGGGAAAGAAAATCATGAATTTACATACATTCAATTATATGAGGAGTAGACACCTTGTCAAATTACATACATTGATTTATTTGAGATGGTTTCTTATAAACATCCAACTCAAATTGAATATTTTATAAACCTATAAGGGACATTAAAACAATTTAAATTTTTTATATAGGGTCATAGTGAATAAAATAATCTAAAATATGATAAATCATAAGTAATAGAGAGAGATTTAGGCCTAATGTGCACCTACAAGCCTATCACAAACAAATAGGATCAAAATCATACTTATGATTTTTATTTGAGGTGATAGAAGGTTTTATATGTCTAATAGAGTGTGATAAAGGTGTTCATAATTACTATGGCAAGAAAATAATCCCAAATCAATTTAAAACGAGCTCAACCTCAAGGCTTAAAACCCAAGAAACCCTGATGTGCACCTATAGGCATGTGTATAAAACATGAAGATAACAAGCAAGTTTTCGATTAAATTGAAGTATAAAATATATTTTTAGATGAGAATAACCTGTTTAGATAATTTTATAATATTTTAACTCAGTGAAATGAAGTTAAAATTCCAAAAAGAGACCAGTAGGGTCACTTTTTACATGACTGCTCACAAACCCTAATAGTGGTCCAATGCATGTTTTAGTGAGTTTAAGGAGTCAAATAGTGTAAATAACCACATAAAAAATTCATTTTAAGTTGAAAAAAACCTCAAGGAGGTGTTTCAAACTAATATCAAGCATCTTTATGTCTATTTTTGTCAAATTAGACCTTCTCAAGTTTACTAACAGGTTTGGTTTGCCTGAGAGGATCTCTTTCCATGTGTGAACTCACTTAAGAAGATGAATGGGAATAAATCGATATTTGAGGTGTTTAATAGGTATAAATACTCCCATTTTATGGAATTAATAAAGAGTGAAGGGTTATATTCTTTATGAACAATCCTTAAGAAGTCTAGCACCTCTAAACCCTCTTAAAACCTCAAAAAAGACCTGATGGAGTAGATTAGTCTCTTAAGTGCCAAAAATGGATTGGTATGTAGCTAAAACTACTTGTATGGTCTATGAACATATCCTAATCACCTGGTGGATAAATATAGTGACATGTGTGAGGTGGAAAATTCAAGAAAATGGTCTAAAAAGTGCCTTTTTGGCCTATTTTCATAGTTTTGACAATGTGTAAGCTTTTTGATCTATTAAAATAGGTATTAAAATATTATTATATACTTAATGAATCTTAAACCAATAATTATATAGATATTCAAGGCTCTAATAATGAGTTTCAAGCCACTAGATTAGTCCATTTGAAGACTACCTTTTGGTTGCATGGAAAATGTAGGGTTGAAGACCTGATCAAGGTTATAAAAGCATAGAGACCCTTAAGAAACTCTTGGTTGTAGCTAAGAGTAATCATGTAGAGCTCCTCAAGATATGAAAAACTATTGTCTTGATTGGATTTTAGTTTTAATAGATTTTAAGCTAAGATAAAGGAGATGTATCATGGTGAAAAATCACAAGTGTCTACAAGCTAGTAATAGGGGAGTTGAAGAAGATATTAATGTTCCTCAAAATTTTCATGTAGAGTGAACTACATTCTACATCATATTTCAACCTTCCAAGTGTGCACAAGATGACAAGAACCAAGATAATTCATTGCATATGAACTTGGTATATCCCTTTCCTAAAAATATTAGTTTTAAAGGGTGACTGACATTAGTCACAAATAAAAACTATTGTGACACCTCTCATAGAGCCATCATCTAATAAAGGAAACACTTATCTAGAGGAAGAATGAAAATGGTCTTCATAGATCATTATACCTCTTGTAATCACTCCATAGGTACCTATTGAAGCATCATGAGATTCTCTACATCCACCTTCTCTTTCTCTATCTCCTTTTTATAATTGAGGCCTTGAAAGGCATTTGATGTATCCTCACAATGGTTATGGTGAATATTTTCCAATTTTAATACTTGTAATTGCCTTTGAAATAAATTCAAGCTAAATCTACTATCTTCATCTTGCATACAATGATTTTGAAATTAATTATTGATGAATGTTTTGTGATAGTGATATTACTTCCTTACATTTGTCCTATTTCCTACCTCTATGTGAGTTAGTCATCTTTCCATAGGTCATATGAAGTGTATTACATGGTTTTCTAAGTTTAAGTGTAAAATGCCATTAGTATCTACTCTTAAGTCTCTTTACTGATCACTTTATCTATTTTAACAACCATAGCCTTCATATAGAAACAATTATGTGGTAGGATCTATCTTGAAGCTGTAAAAATCAGATTTGTAAATTTTTCATTTCATAGTTCAAGCATTATCAAGTAGAGGACACTATATTTGGTGCATCACCTCTATGTTTTCTTACTAGTTTTAGTTTTTTTATCCCTTTTCCTTGCAAGTGCAGTAATTTAGTTGTAGTTTTAGATGAAGCATCAAGGGAGCTAGCCCAATATAGATATTCACTTCACTAATTAGGCCACCCACAAGCTAGGATTGATTCCATGCTATCATATAGTTAGGAAGGCTTGAATAACCTTCATAGGGGTCCAAATTAGATAGATAACATAGTGAATAGTAAAAATTAAAGGATGCCTATATATTTTAATTATATTTTCCCAAAAAAGCATGGATACATTATTTTTTATGAGATCATTCATTAGAATATCCTCAACCCATCTGATAAAATATTTAGTGGTCATTATAATATAACTAGTACCACTACATCACGAGGAATTATTGATTGGACCCAAATAATACACTTCCCATTTGTCAAATGGTTCGTGCATAAGTATTGGGATTAATTTCATCTCATTCTATATCTTTATTTTCCCTACCCATTGGCATATATTACATTTCTACACATATTCTTTTGTCTTTATATAAACATTTCCACCAATACCTAGCCAACAATATCTTTCATGATGTTTATTCTCATAAGTAGTTTCCACCTATAATTCATTTATCACACTTATGTAACACTTTACATAATCATGATACATATTACATCTAATACTGAGCTCATCTCTCTCCTTTTTGTATAACTCTCTCGTGATTAACTAATAAATTTTAACTTTTACTAGAAATTATTTCTTTTGTCTCATTATCCAATCACTTGGGGCTAATCCTAAAGTTAATAATTAAATTATATCCACCATTTCATCAATAAGAGTTTTTAAAATATACAATTTTTTGTCCAACATCTCATCCTTGATGATGCAACTTCTCCTGTCTCAATGTATGACAAATGATTAGGTCCTATATGTAACCTAGAGGCTTTACCACCACTAAAAATTGTAACTCTTAAAATAAGTTTATCAATAGATGGATCATTCCATGAAAAACATGATTTTCATCAAACACTTAAAAGTCTCATGATGCGTAAAAACCATAAACATAATATTAATTAGGTATTTCTTTAAATTTTACAATGCCTATACCATCACTAATTATTCCTTCTCCATTTTGTGCAGTTTTCTTCGGCCTTAGACAACTTCCTTATCAAAAATTTGATTAGATGATAAATATTTCATTCTATAGGGTGTGTGATTATTTCCCAAATTATAGTTCTAGATTCATCAATATATAAATTAAATGGAATCTACCAATTTATAAATTTTAAAAGCGGCACATTTTCCAATTTCCATTTCAACATCTCAAATGCCTCATGCAGTATTTATGCGCATCTTCATGGCCCATATATTTAAAATCTCTTATAATGGCCTTGAAACATGTCCATAATTACAATAAAATTCTTATAGTATCTACAATGTCTAATAAATGCATGTACATCCTTCTATGTGTGTAAATCCTCTAGTTATAATATCACTATAATCTAGGTATGATCCATTAACATTCCCTATTTACATATGACATGTCCCAAAAAGGTTACAAATGGTAATATGAATGTGTGTTTATTTATATTTAATAATGTATAAAGTTTTATACATATTATAAACATCAAATTCACATTTTTTATAATGATCCTTCACCATTCCATATTTTTGTGCCCAACTCACCCCATTCTTTTTTGAATAGTGACCCACTTTCAAAACAATAAAGAATGAAAATAATTTAGGACCTCATGAAAATAGTCATTTGAATTTGTTTATTTAGGTACAAAAATTCTTACAATTTAAAACACTTATTCTAACACATGGTAATGATTATCTATTGAATTATTTCAAGTGGGATGTATGCAAACAAATTAGTTTTTTAGAGGTTTATTCTTACAAGGTTTTCATTATGTTTTGTTATATTTTAAAATTGATGGGGAAATATCACACTATGATAAGTGCAAGGATTTTTTATATACTTCATTCTTCTATTTTACATTATTTCATGGTGTTTTTTGCTTATATTAATTTATCAAAATAATAAATATAAGTCTTGACTTATATCTTTTTTGATATGTTGGTTCAAAGATGATTCACACTTATTTTCATGTAGTTTAACTTATTCACATGAATTTGAAAGCAATTATGTGGATTTTTATGGATTTTCATTAGATTTCACTTATTATAGAGTTTGACTTAGATATTTATCACCATGTGTCAACCTAGCAGGTCATCACAACATAATCTATCCATTACAAAGTTTGGATGTAATACAATAGTGCCATGAGTCTTATTTTCATAACTTCATAGTCATTTGTATTTTTATAGATTTCACATATTATATTCCATTTCTAAGCCCTATATATATTCATACATCAATATTTTTATTTAGTCACATAAATTTAACCCATATGCATTCAAAATTATTCATCACAAAGGGCCAAGTCATATGAGTCCTGTTAAGTGTCATTTATTCACATCTTTGTGATGCATTGAGCACAAAAATTTAAACACAAAGTTATATTTTAGAGTATGATCCAATCAAATTTTTCCATGTGTCAAAATCACACATATTCTTAGTATAGATATATATTTAAAGAGGAATGTGACCATCTCAGTGTGCCACTTATCATGATCATGTAACTTCACAATATGAAGCTTATGTTAAAATGCATTCAACCCGTTTATCCCAAACCACATGTCATATTTTCAAGGCACCACAAGGTTTTGATTGTCAAAGATAAAAGGCACCAAGGAGTTGATAAATGACCTTCATCAGTTTTGAATTCAATATAAATAGACCACTTGTCATAATCCTAGATTCCTATGGAGATAAGAGGTTTTGCATTCAAATATTCATAAAGAAGACATGTGTATGTTGAGATAGTGCCACATAGCATAGATATACCATCTAAATAAATGTGAATTTATCCTATAGTTCCAATTTTCATTATTTTTTAGCATCATAATATTTATAGTTTTAAAGAGATGCACAATGGATTTTAATATTCATGCCTTAGTGAATTGTGACTCAATCAAAAATCACCACTTATCATCATTGTGATTATTCATGAGGAAAGGGGACTTAATATTCAAACACTCAATTAAAAAATATGACTATGTGGAATGATTCCACAAGGCATAAACATAAAATAAAATAACATGATAACATCTAGTTATCAAGTGCACAAAACTCTAATGGTGATGTGAACCCATGGATGCAGGATTAAAATTTACAACCATCACCACCATAAAAATTATCACAAGTATAACATTAATATATATTATTTTTACAACATTATAATATAATTACAAAGTTCATTATAATTAAATATATATGCTTAATAGAGTTCATAGGTTGGTTGGGGCCAAATTTTATGGGTTTTATCAAAATTTAGATCATAATACCTTTTTATAAAGAATAAATTATAATCTAGAGTATCACACAACTTTAGTTGTATGTGGATACTCTACAAGATCTGAAAATGACTTGAAAGCCCCTAAAAATGACATAATGATATGTAATAGGATAATTTTCAAGGATTTAAAGTTGTAGTTACATGGATAAAATGTATTGACCCCTTGCATGGTTAATCCCAACCATATTTGGTCCAAATATGGATAAAAGATGAGTTCAAATAGTTTGGTGGAATATCTTACCTTTATTTTACATTTATAGATTACTTTAATTATCTCTTAGATCAGATATCTTTCTTTGAATTTAGATTTAAATCTTTAGTTCTATTTTTAGTTATTTTAGATATATTTAAATTTGATCACTTTTTTAAAATAATGATCACATGTAATGGTTTTTTCATGAGCAAAGTAGTTACCACTGAATTTTATTAATATTGTCTATTTATACCTCTCTTTTACAAGAGGAAGATCATATCAATATCAATAAAGCTACACAATTCTCAAAAAAGTTCAAATGTAATTTAGTTTTGTTCTCTTTCCCAGCTTTTATGGAATGCATGAGTAATTATAATTGAGTGTTAAATTATATAGTACCTCATTCTATATACATGGCAAGTACCTCTCATGGTTTTATCTTTCATTTCCTAAACGTTATCATTTCCAGAAGGATCACATCCATTATCTCTTGTACTTATTTATTATCTCTTAGTCTTCCCATATGTTAATTTGATGACCACGCCTTCTATACTATGTAAAATTATATAAACTTGATAAATATTACTCTCTACAAGTTTTGGACTTATACCTATTTTCTGGTTTCCTAGACACTTGCATACCATCCAGAAGCCTACATTAATGCAAGTGTCCTATTCCAAAATAAGTTTCCAGTTCTCTAAAGTCATCAAATTTTCAATTATAATGTGACCTTATGGTCACCCTAAGTGATTTAATGTGAGATATTTCCTTCAAATATTGATATATATGCATGATAAATTCTCATTCATACCTCACCTAAAAAATTGATACCTCTCACAAGGAAATTTAACAAAAACATTCAATAAAACATTCAAGTGAGTAAATCTTCCCTATTATTTCCTATTTCAATATTAGTCATAGAGACAACCTGGTATAAGGGGGTCCTTAGGTTATTTTATCCTTTGATAAACTGACTTGATTTATAGGCTTGAAGCCTTTTCAATAGGTTTGTTTTTTATTTTTTCATTTTTATCCACAAATAAAAAATTTATAATCATAAAAAGTTATTCAAACATTATTTCATATGTTATACCAAATCATCATATACATTTAGACCTTTATCCTTACTTAGAAATGCAAGACATACAAAATATGGGTTTTAGGCATAGAAACTAGGCTTTCAGATTGCAAAATTGATATAATTTCATTCATAATTATATTCGAAACTTGAAATCAACTTCAATATGTCACAAGAATCATCCATTTCCTTTCTAATAAGTTTCAATTTTTTTGGCCTATTTGTTTTGGAGATATACCCTTTTAGGAGTCTTACACAATAACTTTAATATTAATATACATGTCTACAGTACTAAAAACTTAATATCTTCCTTTGTATGGATTTAAAATTATGTTGTTGTTACTAATTCCTTAACTTGGTTTTTTCTTCTTGTTTCATGTGACAATAATCTCTCAACAATATATGACTAATCCTAAACCATGCTTAATTTTCCTTTCTTCTATGTTAGATGCATCTAAATTGGTATTAGGACAATTTTAGAATGAATAGAATATTGATAGACACTTATAACATGTGATTAGACCCTAGAGAACCCTTACATAAGGATCAAAACCTTTACAACATGCCAAAACCTTTAATATTCTTATTGACACATTTATTTTTTTTAATTTCTAGTTTTGGTGGGAAGCCTAGATACACCATCAAATGACTTAGAAATGACAAATGAAACCTGGACAAGGATTCTTATTGAATAAACATGACCTTTTAATACTACTCACATCCAAAATTAGACCAATATTTACAAACATAGATCTATTAGTTGATGCACTTGCTTCAGACTCTCCAAGTGAGAAAAATTGAGCTCCAACTCAAATGGACAAGTTTAATAGTTCTATTTCTTCTTCCTTGTCTTCCAATTCTTACCTTTCTTACCTTCTTATCTTCCTCTTATACTTCTTTGATTATTCATATTATACTTATATTATTTCTCTCTCTTCCTTATTGATCCTTTTCAACTAGTTTCTCATATATGTGAACATGTTTAATTGATCCACATTTATGTATCTTCTTTGTTGCCATCTCTTTTGCTACACCTACACATAGAACACAATCATTAAGGCAATAAACCATTTATTTATTATTATTTTGATGCATATTCAATTTTTATTCCTTATTTTCATGTTGCCCATGCTTTTTTTTCACACCATAAGCTCTCTAATGTTCCATGTCAATTATCTTCAAAACAAAATCTTCATTTATGACTTTGATTTCAATTCTATCTTACAGGTGGTACCTTTCATTAGTTTCAAATTTCTCACCTTTTAATCGTTGTTCAAATTTATAAACTTTATTTACTATGTAATGTTCCCAATGATCCTCTTTTCTCATCTTTATTTAATTTATTTATGTCTCACCTTGCATATCCATGAGATTCATACTATTTCATATCTCTTTGTTTTATTTAGTCTTCAATTTTACTATCTCTTCTTCCTTTTTGTCACAACCCACCCCTAAAATACTATTTTCATTCATTTTTCCTACTCTTACTTCACAATATTTTCCTTTTAGTTATGTCATGGTTTGGTCATGTACTTCATGTTGATTTTATCTCTTGGTAATACTCTCCATGTAATATTCATGTAGTCCTCCATATTTTTTTATATTAAATGCCTATGTTGCTTTTATTTTCATGGTGCGATGAGCTTGTTTCATGTCATCACTTGTCTTTTCCTTGATCTTGCATTCTTCTTAATCTTTAATCTCTAATGGTTTCTTAGATAAATGTTTTTATTTCATCCCTATTATTCTTTCCTCTTTATCTTCTTTGGTTCTCTTCATGATATTCCACCTCTTTAGGTTGAGTCATCTCATAGACTCTTTCCTCTTCTTGAACTGCCATCTTATTACCCGACGCAAATTCATATTTACATGATGTTTCTTGTAAATATTTATCAATATTAGATACAATATCACTATTCAAATAGATATAATCCTTACCATTCCTTTTCCTACTTAGTCCATCTTCTTGTGACTTATTTATTTGTACTTTTCTCTCCATATAACTTGATTTTTCTCCTCAAATGTTAGTTTGAACTTGCATGTTTTTGGACTGAGATTGCTCTCCATCAAGATTAATTTATTCACCAAATTATCTTATTCATATTGAATGTGATTTATCAATACTTCCTCTTGATTTATCATAAACTCTTGTGTCTTTTCCATTTTTAATTCCATGTGGTCATAGAGTATTTATTGCCTTTGTATCTCCATGCCTACCCAAATCAATTCATATTTAGGAGATGTAATGGTCTCTTTAAGGATCTCATAATCCTCCACATCTCTCTTTTCTACGATCTTCTCAGGTTACTTACAAGACTTTATTGATACTCCTTTCATCCTTCTAATCTCTTCATCATTGGTTGACCTATTTTCATCCATGGTTTGATTAATTATGCCTTGATCATTTGGTATTGATGCTATCTTAAAATCTTGTACCTTTTATTTTTTATTTTCTTGAGGTTTATCCTTAATACAATCATATTCACCATCATTTTTTTATTCATTTAAACTATTGGCTACCCATGCTTGTATTTTCATCTTCTTACATGGTTCTATGCATGATTTATTCCTAGTATTAGATATATCTCTCTCCATAAATTCACTTGTTCCTCTTTGAAAATAGACTTGTCTATCTCCTTTCTTCCCTATTACCTAATTTGAAACCTACTTACAATGTCCTTGTGAACCTTATTCATATTATTCATATTTATTGATTGCATCATAGCCATCATGTAATCTGAAATCTACCTCCTTATTCATATTATGTACCTATTCTTTATCATATTATTTATCACCTTTATATTTATTTATTCTAATCTTATTCTCTTGGTTGAGGATCACTATTTTCTTATGCTCTTAATGTTTCACATCTGTAACCAGCTCCTTGTGGTTTATTGACAACCTATCTTCCTTATCCTTTTCAAGTTTTGAGGCCTCAAATTAAGCACTCTCTTTAACAACCTGAATACCTAAAATCATGCACTTAGACATACTATTGGAATCAACATATTGAGGTCTAATTGCCTCTTTAATTTACTCATTGGGTTGTTCTTTTATCACCCTTGTTATCTTTTTCTAATTTCTAAATTCTTGTTGTCTCCTTTTATTTTATACAATTTGCTTGATTAACCACTTAAACACCTTATTGATTTTTATGACAAATCCTTGATCTGAATGATTACATAATTCTAGATATTTCATTAAACCTAATAAGACCTACTTCATTTCATCTATCTCTTAAATATTTACTTCTTTTCTTACCTCACTCTTTTTCTTCATTTGGTTCTTTTTTTTATTAGTCCTTCTATTTATTTTCTTTTTTTATTATTCTTGTGCCTCATCTAAAGTTTCTACTTGGTATTTTAACACCTACAAGTATGTTCCACCTTATATTACTTTCTCTTGAGCCTTAATATGCTCCTCTTGTTACCTTCTTAAGCCTCAGTGGGCCATAAGACAATTAAAGCTTTTTCAACTTCTCTTTTCTCAAATCACCTTCAAATGTCTTCAGTCTTATCTTTATTTATTTCACACACTCTTTTCAAGATATTTTGTTATGATTTGATACCAAAATGGTATAAGGGTGTCCTTAAGATATGTTATCCCTTAATAAACTGACTTGATTTACATGCTTGAAGCCTTTCTACTAGGTCTGCTAATTATTTTTCCAATTTAATCCACACATAAATTTTTTAGAATCATAAAAAGGTATTCACATAGTATTTTATATTTTATACCAACTCATAATATCCATTTATACCTTTATCCTATATTATAAATGCAAGACATGCAAAATAGGGTTTTATAGGTATATAAACTAGGCCTGTAGATTATAAAAATTATATAATTTCAACTATAAATACCTTCAAAACTTTCAATCACCTTAAACATGTCACAATCATCATCTCAATCCTTTCTAAAAAGTTTCAAATACTTTGTCTTATTTTTGTGTGGAGATATACCTTTTTAGGGCTATTACACAAGGACTTTAATAGTAATCTATAGGTCTATAGTACTAAAAACTTATATCTTCCTCTGTATGACTCAAAATTTATCATTGTTACTAATTAATAAACTTGGTTTCTTATTGTTTCATGTAATAATAATCTCTCAAAAGCCTATGACTTATCCTAAAACATATATAATTTTCCTTTCTCCTACATTGGATGTATCTAGATTAGTGTTAAGACAAGTTTAGACTGAATAGAATATTGATAGACACTTAAAAATTGTGACTATACCCTAAACACCCATTAAATAAGGATAAAAACCTTTAAAAAATTCTTGTTAAAACCATTAAATGTCAAAACCTTTAATATTCTTGTTAAAAAATTCAAATTTTTTAATTCCTAGTTTTGGTAGGAAACTTAGAAACACCAACAAATGACATAGAAATGACAAATGAAACTTGGACAAAGATGATTATTGACCAAACATGACATTTTAAGAATAATAAAATCCAAAATTATACTAATATTTACAAACATAGATATCTTAGTTTATGCACCTGCATCATAACCCATCTATATGTCTAAAGTAGTGGAGTATTCCATGAGTCCTATTTGCCAAGCTACAAGCTAGGTCACTATATGTACTTGATTTTCACATATTGCACATTTATGCACATAAAATACAACACATTATGTGATAAATACATCGATATAAGGGCCTATTAAAATTAGTGGCTATTTAGGAATCATCCATTGAAAGAGGGTTATTTTGGGTTAGATTGACACTAAGAGCCCACTAACCCATTTTTTCCATAGTCACTATGAAAGGAATAACTATGGTTTAATAATTTGAAAAGGAGTGATAATATATGAGAAATATATGAATACACCAAAGCAAAGGTGACCAAAAATATAAAAGGTTATAGGTGGTCACATATACATCTAGTCAATATTTTGTACTAGACACCTGCATCCAGTTTAGATAGGTGTGTCAATGTAACCATCCTAATCTGATGCAATTATTTGATGCCATAGAGTTAAATTTTATAGAATATTATGATTGATTTAGAATATAGATCTATTCTACTTCTAGACTATTCTATATCAAATATGTGTGCATATAATAAATTAGCTAAGTACTCTTGTTTTCCATTTATTTCAATACCAATAGATAGTTGTAATTACTATTTTTATCACACCTCAACATTTCAATTCATAATATTAATTATACAAATTTTTAATAAAGTATCCTATTTTATATCTATTTATATCCCTTTTGCTTATTCATTTCTATATTCTTAACCTTATACTAATTGATATGTGTTAACTTCTACCCAAATGATATGATTCAAATGCTTATTTTGACTATCACCTATGCCCTAGGAATTATATAAACTAAAATTTTACCTTGAATCATAAGATCCAAAACCTTATCAATGAATAAAAAATTACATTTGATGATCCTCTAAACTGATTAGGTTCACAACCTGGTGATCACCAAAAATAGAAAATATTTAACAATATTTTTTAAGACCATTATAATAAGGATATAGAAGTGCAAATGATATATAATGCACATCCTCCTCCATCACATTATAGGAACCCATTAGATGGGATTATTTTTACTTATATGTATCATACATATCCTATGGTTCAAATACCTTATATTACTTTTGATGACAATGAGATTGTGGATGATGACTCAGACATTGATTCCTTATGTATTCAAGCATACCTTGATCACTAGCCTATACATAGTGTAATGATTGATAATGTCACAAGCTATAAATTTTGCACCATGACATTGCTTATGCACTAGGGTTATACACATGATAATTTACATCCTTCAAATAAATTAGTTAGATAATTTTATAGAACCTTATAGTAGTTTCTTAGTGTCAATGAATTACCTTTATAGGTAGGTCCAACACATGTGGTTACTACCTTTTACTTTATACATTAAACAAGTGTCTTTGATATGTTATTGGGATGACCTTGGATACATAAACTTCACATATTACCTTCTATAGTGCATTGGTGTGTTAAATACATTCATGCCAATTGGACAAATATAGTTTTTGAAATTCCATATGAGAATCCACTAGAAAAAGAGAAATTTATACCCAAATAATTAATTATATAAACTACTCCCAAATAATTAATTATATAAACTACTTAGGTCAATCATCCATGAAAGGATAAGCAATAGGAAATCCCCTTTCCTAGATGATAAGTACTTGAAAGGCCATTACATCAGAGACAGTGGATTCTATGAAATCATAATATTCTCCCACATAACAAATTCAATTATCTACAAAAACCAAACATGTTCCTATTTATGCTATTCCATAGGAACCATAGATCACTCAATGATGGGTTCCATGAATCCCCATTCATTATATTGTTTCCTCATGACAACGAATTCCTATTATACGTACACAAAGCATCACATATCCTACAATGCTAGATATTACACCTATACATGCTCATTGGTAGTAACACAAGGTTTTGAGTGGGGAGATAATTATGACCATCATTTGAATGATATAATCAGATAGACATTATCTTTCAAGTATTCTAAAAATACCAAAAAATAAAAGTAAAAAAAACCAAAAATATTTTTAGCATTTACATATATTCTTATCTATTTGGCATCTGTGTTGTTAGTTCTATGTTGGTAGATATCATATAATTGATTTTTATATACACAAATGTTTCATGCATCCTTTGAGTGTGATAAGGCATATCTAGGCACATGATCTATGCGCTTTCAGATTTTGGGTGTTTCCTCTACTCATGTCATATAGAAACTAGGGGCATCCACTTATTTGATTATGATACACCCAGGTTACATTATTAGATGATAATTTTACATTATTATGTTTGATATTATATACTTACACATGCCTTTATCCATGTTTATATCTTTCACATTATACTTGATATGCTATGTACTTAACATTTTTTGCTAACATGTATATCTAGGGACTAGAATGATATGTTTATGTTAGATTCTTATGTTCCATGCTTTCCTTTTATGAAATTATTTTAAGTGTCTTTCCTTGATTGTTATTGTCTTACTTATTTGATAATTTGAATATGATCCATTTTTTGTGGCCCCTGTGCCTTTGGTCATTTACTTTGACATTTAAATATGTCATTGCTTGCCTTGTGGGCATTTTACTATGTTGTGTCCCTTTGATTTTATGGAATTTGAACATATCCCTTATTTGAGGTCTTCTTTGACCATTGTATTTTGATTCAATTTTGAGTGCTCTTGTGTATGGGATTGATTTCTTGTTGATATTATAATATTACCATCTAGATGTTGCCATGGTCTATATCATGCATCTTAGGTCTTGATGTGATCAAAATTTGAGTGCTTTAATGATATATTTACCTATATATGATTTTTATATATGTTACATGATACATTCAAAAATTATATAGTTATATTATCCTTTTGAGGTAAGGTGGCTACCATTTTATAATTCCCCTCACCTCAAAAGGGGAGGCATATCAATGGGTGCATGACCTCCACATTGTTCATAGTTCTATATTTAGTAGGGGCATGCTATTTAAACATGTTATCCACACTTATACCAGATCTTAGTTTCATATTTTAGTCTGGAAAGGTCATGGGAACATGTATTCCACTCTTAATTTTTTTAAAATTAGTCAAATTGCATAGTTATATGATTTAGATACACATTTTTTGTAATATTATATACATTGGTACCATTTTTATACCTAGGATTCAACTCGAGACATATATGAGGTTAATATTCCATGTAAAGGAAACATTAAATTTTAAAATCAAAATTAGTTTCATATTTCAAAAACTTTTATGGAATTTAACATACACCAGGATGGACTTTTATTAACTGTTATTGAGTCAATACAAGGTTGAGGTGATTAAATCACTAAATCTTACCAAGTTTATAGGATGGAGTGATTAAATCATCTAGCCTCACTAGATTTATAGTGTGAGTTGACTTGGATCACTCATTCTCACCAGGTTATAAGTATGATTGGGTTATACGATTGAGTTAACCTCAATTATTGGGTGGAAAATTGCCTTTTCTCTAAGGTTGGGGGAAATTTGTCTTCCAATATATATATATATATATATATATATATATATATATATATATGTATGTATATATGCACTTGCATATATTACATTTATCTTAATCTTAGTTTCAATGATTCATAATAAAACATCTTTTCAAATCAAACTACTAAAAGGAAAGATGGTTGTATCAATACACATGTAATCCTAACCTTGCTCACTTTACTTTAAAATAATTTAGAATAAATTTGATTTCAGATTATATGCACTAATTATATATTGTAACATGTTCTTGGTTACGAGCTAGTCACCATCAAAGTACTTAAGTTGGACTCACACAAATACAAGGTGTGTTATACACACCTGTGTACACATTTATTTTCTTTTAAAATATCAATTTCATTACTAGATTAAAGGGGAGGAAAATTTGGATAATAAATATGAATTTTGTATCACCTAAGTCTTGTATACTTGGAAATTACCTGTCATGGTTTTGTGCTTTAGTCCCTAGACCTTCCCATTGTTGAAAAACTCACATCCACTATCTCTTGTTCCTATTATTGATCTCTTAGTCTGACCACGTGATATTCAATCAAGAATTCAATTGAGCAAAGATTACCTATTTTATTCTATTTACATATCAATCATAGGGACAACACATCTATAGGTCTGAAGTATAGAAAGAATAGCCCATGAATCTTATTTTCCAAGTTACAAGCTAGGCCATTGTATGTATTTTATTTCTACATATTTCACCCTTGTGAACATATAATAAAACACATTATGGGAAAAATACATTAGACTGAGGCCTTATCTAGAGTAGTGGATATGTGGGTAGTACCCACTAAAAAATGGGTCCTTTGGGTTAGATTGACATTGTGAGAACAGTCACCTATTTTTCCCATAATAACTATGAAGAATAAGAAATAGGGTTTGATCATTTGACAAGGAAAGAAAACTTATGAGTGAGATCTTAGTAAACTAGAGCAAAGTCAATAGAAAATCCATAAGGTTCTAGGTGGTCCCATCTATATTAGATAGGTGTGTTGACGTAACCATATAGATCTAATGCTAGCATTTGAGGACATAAAATGAAAATTTTCAAAATCTAATGATTGATCTAGAATCCATATCCTGTCTACTTCTAACTTGTTCCATACTAGATCTACATGCACATAGTAAACCTACTAAGTACTCTTGTTTTCCATTTATTGTAATACCAATCAATAGTTGTACTTACTATTTTAAGCATATCTCAACATTTAAATTTAGAATATTGTTTATCTAAGTTTACAATTAATTGGCCTGTTATAGATATGTTTATCACCCTTGTGCTTATTTATTTATATATTCTTAACCCTATACTATATTTATCCATCTCAATTTAGGGTTAAAAATTGAGTAAAATTGATAATGTGATTATAAAAGTATCTAATTAATGAAGAGTTAGATTGAGTTGATAACTATTATAACTAATTTAGACCTTGATCTATGGTTGATTTTACTTATGTAATTTATAGTAATTAGATATTTTTAGGACAATGTTATGATATATATTTCACAAATGTTTTTTCCATATACTCTTAGTTGGATCTAGCTTGATTTAAGTATTACTAAATCATGTTACCTATTAATTTAAAATTGCTTGACTAATCTCAAATTTTTTATTTGTTTGAAAGATTTTCTCTTTGTAGACATATAATACTTATTTTATTCCCTACCCTCATTTTTACATGTTTATGAGATATTATTATGTTAATATAACATCAAATATTTGTTCATGGGTGTTATTTTGATCACTTGGGTGAATTTACCTTGATGATTTATAGGTCACATGCTACTATTACACCATGAATACATAAGAGAGTACAAGATATAACTCATGCCTTGGAGTGGGAAATCACCGATCTTAAAATGAGAGAGTGAAAATATATTGTATGTGGTGTGAATAAAATCCACATCAACACATACATAGTCCAATCATAAAAATATACTTTTAAAAAAAGATAAAGAAATCCCTAAATGCTTCCACTGCAATTATCAAGAACACAACATGCTTATTTTTCAACCCAAAGGAATTTTTTTAAAATTAAAATACCCCAATTAAATTAAAATTTGGTACTTGACCTATATTTATCCATAATTTGAACCTTATGATACCCTAATAACTCTTCAATGAATGTGTATATTTCATATGAAACTGATCCTTCCAACACTTATTTTTTAAATGGTGTTGGGAACATATATTGTACATAGGCAGTAATCAACATAAACCCTTTTTAACCTTATTTATAATCATGACCATTAGAATCACCTAGTCACATTACTCAATATATTACTATTGATTCAATAATTTTATCAATCTCCTTTTTTACTTTTTCCCAATGATCCGAGTTCATTTTATAAGGTCTATTTTTCATTAGTTTTACACATTTGTGAATCTTAATATCATATCTCCCAAGGATTCATGAACCGTTTTCATATTAATATTATTTTGGAAAAAAAGTATTTAAACTTTTATAATAATTCAATGATGCATGAAAATTTAACATCGGTCTAGTACTATGTATTAGTGGCCATTCTCAGCTCTTTACTAGTCACCACATTTACTTCCTTTGTTCACAAAGGTTGATTATAATACTTATATTCATTATTATCTATACCTTAATATATTATTATATATTATTTATTTCCATGTTTATATGTTTTTTTCATCATTGGGATCTTTTTCTCCTTCAAATTTATAAAGATTTTTTTAGTCTAGTCAATATTTACATCTATGCATATTATGTTTTCCTCTTCATTATGGCTTGAAATTTTGTATTCATAAAATAAATTACCACTCCCATAGTAAAATTCATCATTAATATCTTTAAATATGTCTTCCATTTATGTATAAACATTTAATATAGTCCCATTTATTACTTTTAAATGTTGTTCATCCTATTTTCCTAAGTCTGAAACCTAAAAGTAATAGTAGACTCTTCCTTCATAGTTTCCTAGTTTATTGTTTCTCTATTTGTTTCAATTAATATATACCATGTAAGTTCCCACATTTTCAAGGTGGTAAACATCACACATAGGAATAACCATATAGGAAGGAAGAACTGACTTATAGTCCACACCTTATCACACGTTATCAAATTTCATATATTATTTATATCTCATGAGTAAATTAGCAATCCCTTATTATCATTATGGCATCCAAATATTATGAAAAAATATTCCTTTCATAATAACGAATTAGGAAGATAAGGTATATGTATTTCCCACCATTATATAAGAATATACAAAGATGGAAATTGACACACTAACCTTCATGTACTGAACTTACTAAGGTATAGCCAAGACAAACAATGAAAATATGATGTGATGGGTGGAATATTGGTAAGATTTATTAGGTTGGATTGGCTAGGGAATTTGAATAGGAATAATCAGAATGGATGGTTGGTTAGGATAATATACTAACATGAGTTTTTGAGTAATAGGTGGTAAAGAATGCTCATGTCGATACCAAAGTAGTTTTGTCAAATTTTTAATTAAGGGAAGTGAATTGAGGTGTGATATAATTCCAATAAACTTCAAATTTAATAAGAACAAGGTATAATAACTCTTGGTCTACATCAGGTTCTAGGAATTGAGCAAAGTTAGGTTGGAGGACTCTAGGGATTTGGCTTGCTCTGTCGGGTTGGGCTTGCTTGGACAATGTCATATATGAAGTGAATGAATTATTATGGGGCTAGACCATAGAATAACAGAGAAAGAATCAAAATTTTGAGTTATTGGCTTGGTGGGTTAGAAGATGGATTTGTCTTGCTAATTAGGCTTATGTTAAATGGGTCTTCTTGTTAATATAGTATAATTGACTAATTATAATGTTAGGGAGAGGAGGAGATCAAAAAAAATCTATTACAATATATAAGTCTATTTTTATTTTGATATTTATTACCAATATATATGTTGGCACTCTCAGAATTGTTCATACTATGTGCAAATGGGCTTGTTCTGGAAGTGTCATTCAAGAGTGAGGAAAATATTTATTTTATATTTTAAAGCATTTTTTTTGTTTTGAAGCGTGTAACTATTTTTTTTTTTTTTTTTTTTACATTTTTAAAATATGTACTTGTTTATTTTAAAATTGAATTTTGTGTTTAGTAAAGTATTTTAGGCATGTTTGTCTTTGAGCAAGGCTTTGTTGGGCTTGTTTATGTTTGTAAAAAGGATTTTTGAAATGAAAATAGAACTAAAAAACTATTGTAAATTAAATTAATGAAATAAAATGAAATAAAAGATTTTATTTTTGTTATTTTATTAGATTTTTATGCATGTAATGCTACCAAAACTGAATTTGAACTAAACAATGCAATTTCTGATCTTTTATATTTAAAGAGTGCATAGATTTGTCTAGATTTTCTAGAGTGAATAGTTTTGATGTGTTGTTTTGATAAAAATTAAATTAGAACATAATATTTTCTTTTGATCTTAACTCTATAAATATAAAACTAAACCTATAACTCAGATTTTGTATATATATAATACAATTTCTAAATTTTAAAATCTAGTTTGTGAATGCAAAGCTAAATATAAGTTTTTAGTTTTTGCTTGTTTATGATTTTTTTATGAAATTAAGTTTGATTTAAAACTAAATATATGTTGATTTATATATTTGAATGATTTTTTTTAGCATGAAAGAAAGTAAAATAATTCTAAATGTGAATTCTGTTTTTAGATTTTTCTAGTTTTGTATGCAAATTGCTTGTTTGTGTTATGTGTGTGATATTTTCATGTGAAATAATTAAAGATTTTGTTTTTTTTAGAGTTAAATAAATGAAAAATTTAACTATCTACCATTTATATACTATGTAATCTATTGTTATTTTAATTCTATTATGTATAGATACAACTAGAATGATTAAATAACTTTTCAATGCAAAGAGAGAAGGGAAATATGATTTTTTTTTTAATAAGATTTTTTTTATATATTTTTTTAATTAAAAATAATGTATTAAAACAATAATATAATCAATTAAAAAAACTAATAACAAGACGGAAAACTATAATCTCCAACCTAGCTAAAGTAGATGATAGATGGAGAAGATTAATTTGACGAGATCAATTTATCTTTAGGATGTTAGCTCTATGTATATTGATCCATAAGCGATCCATGAAATATACAAGAAGAGGAAAATCAAAGAGGAAAAATGTATAATCACAAACTAAAGAAATGTATTTGAATAGTGCCTAGTGCTTAAGAACAACAAAGTATTATGCTACTAGTTCGTGGGTTTCTTCCTCTGATTTATGTGGGTGACCAAAAGATTAATGAAAAATTGGGGACAAATTATTTAAAAGCCATATAAGTAATATTATGGATATCTAAAACCTATATGCTTAAAATTTAAAGTAGTTTTTAGATCTATAATTTATGTAAAATGAGTTACTTGGAAGGAGGAAACAGAGGTTACATGTAGGATTTAAATACAACTTGACTAAGAGCTTATTAGATTTAACTTGGAGGTAGTTAAGATTGACTTGAACATGAATAGGAATATACTAGAGAATTATAGAGATTAATTCAATTAAAAAGGATATAAATGCAACCAAAATCATTTAAAATGCATCAACTTACATGTCTCAAGAGTCAATTATAAAACATACAATGGTATCCAAATTACCACTCTATGCAATATTTTATTATGCAACCACCATGATAATATACAATGATGTCTAAATCACCAATATATGTAGGCATTGATAAAACAACCATAAAAATAGTTATTAAAACTTTTAGGGTATATCTAAGACCATTGGGGTGGTTTATAAAACCACCATAATGGTGGTGTTATCCTATGGGGTGGTTGCATAAAATGTTTTGGTGGTTCTACACTAGCATGGTAGTTTCACCATGCCATAAAAACTTTATAATTTTAATGAAAAACTTAAAAAAATGAAAAATTTATAAATTGACAAGATAAAATAAGAATTTAAAAGGTATAAAAGGAGGAGAATAAAAGGTTTGAGCATATTTTAATTATGGACATCCTTGTATTATCATCAAATTTCATGAGATATTGCATCATGAAAAAATTGAGTGTTTAAAGAATACTACTTAATATGTGAACCATCACATATCCTTGATTTACCTATTTATGTAAACATGATTCAAAATATTGTACATACACCTTCATGCATGTCATTTCATCATATTGAGGAAATTTATGTACTTGGCCTCTACTTAGTCTAAACACCTTCTTTGGTGTTTGTGCTTGTGTGACACCCATTTATCGATCATATTTTTGACCTTCCCATATTCCAAAATTATATAATCCATGTCACACCATTCCACTTATAATAGAGTTTGAATAACCTATTTTCACTTATCTCCAATGTCTTTTAGTCATCTCATATTCTTCCTTCACTCAAATCTTAAAGGCACGACTAGTTGTATCCTATACTGACACACCACTCCTCTTGCTTAGTAATCTAGCCTTTCTCATATCTAGGTTATATTTTCCATGTGAAATGATATTAAATTTATGATTGATTTATCCATTAATATCTATGCTCTCTATAAATTTTGGTCCATGTTCCCCATGAAGAGAGATCGCCACCCTCTCCCTTCCATTATCAAAGCTCATATAGTGTTGTTTGAATCATATTTCTAATTTGTTTTTATAACACCATGACATTCCCAATGAATTCATACTATGGTTATGTTAGTTTAGTATTTTTCCCACCTCTAATTTTACCTACATGGTTATTGGTTAGCTTGCTTAGGGTTGTTAAGGTCATTAGGGTAAATACACTTTATGTGTTTTCTAATCGTGAGTTGAGTTGTTACCTTTATGGTGACCTAATTTTTCATTATATAATATACCTATTTCATAATTTTTGGCTAAAGAATCAAATAATCAGTTTATAAATCTCTCTTTTGCTTTGTATTTACTCTCACCTAATTATAGGGTTTTGTGCAATCTGTGATGTTCAGAGATCTTAGAGTAATATAAAATGGTATCAAAGCTCTGATATGATGGTTTTTTTTCCATTTATAAAGATATTTTGTGAGATCATTCTTTCATGCATCTTACAAGGTTTCTTGATTTTATGATTCTTCATAGGTTTGGATGGAATTCTTAAAAAATCATGCAATCTATTCTTTTGGATTCTCAAATCATAAAATAGATAGTGCCATTAGATTTAACAGGTACCAAATCCCTAAGATTGGCTATAAACATGAGCCAATTTTGTGATAATTAATTTTTGACCATTTTGGAGGATTTTAGGTCCTTTTTGATAATTTCACACAAATCTATACTACTAGGTTCTCTAAAGAAAAATCATTTTCTAGGTTCTTTTATGGTTTTTGAGATCCTTGATGGGTATTTGGTGGTTTTTTATAGGCATTCTAGATTTGGAAGTTATAAACTTGGTGGAGTTTTTGTACTTGTTTGCATACTATGAGAGTTTATAACTTCTGCAACACTATAAAAAATATCAATAGTCTTAACATTAGGCTTTTTTGGTGCACATGCAACCACCAATTACCACATTGAGATTTCATATTATAGGAGTATACAAAAAGTCTAACATTATTAGATGTCATTGAAACCTTGACCTCTACCAAAAGTATTTACACCCTTGACAATTACATTTGGGCCCACTACTCTTGATACCAAAAGTTTCACTACTGAAACACCCATGAGCTCCAGCATCAGAGTTTATGAATGTTAGTGCAGTCTATAAATCTAAAACATTAGAGTTTTAGATTGTCAAGACACATCCAAACCTTAGAATTAGAGTTTATAATTACAGGTGCATTCTATATCTTCAATGACTCTAAGGAGGGTCAAAACTCCCAAAAACTAAAATTCTAATGAAAAACCTTAGTGCCTAACAACTTTGCTATGGGAACTTGAGTAACCTCTAAATTCATAACTTTTAGTACTATATGCAATAAATGCAACTCTACATGCAACCCCAATGGTTTTTTATAAAGACTATAAGATACCTCTAAAATCCTAATGGTAGACCAGATTCAAAAACCCTAGAAATTATTTAAGCCCTCTAAAACTCTAATGATGATTTATATGACTTCAAATTTAACACCATAAAGTATGACACTATTTATTTTAAAAATAGGTGCATTTTTAGATGATGTCACTCCAACATCAATCAAAGGTGGGAGCATGAGAGCACCCATAATAATTATTATCCCCCTAGTCATATGATGCGATTACATGAGGTAAGCACCCAACTTATCCCTTAACCCTTGGTCATAGGGGAATTAAGTCCACAGTCACTTCCAACCCAAAAATGCTTAACTTTTGCTCTATGGAGGAATAAACTTTTTTAAGGAAATTGATTCACAAAAATTTTAAAGTTTTTTATCCAAAGGGCCTCAAGTTTTTTTTTAAGGAAGTTGATCAAAAATATTTTCCACCATTTACACCCAAATTTTTCATGTGAGATAATATTTTTAAATGGATATAACTTTTAATTAGTAACTCAGATTTGAGTATCATATTCTTCAAAAGTGCTTGATTTTTCATGTTCTACAAATTGGTAACCTTTTTGGGATCTTTTAAAACTAACTATTGTACACTCTTGGATGCATTATTAGTTGAGTCTGACATCCCTCTAGTTCTTTCACAATTATGAATAATTGATCAAGATGCATTCTTGATTGGGTCCAAAATCTATACAAGTGTCGACCAAATTGGAAAAATCTTTGGAAAGTAGGATGTGATGAATTGTCATGAACTAGATAATGAACTCATCACTTTAAGCTTTGATGACTTTGACACACTACATGATTTATTAACTAAGTTCAAATATTTGAGGTTGTAGAAAGACGTGGAATAGATAAGAAAAATGTTCAACTTGTTCTATCTATACTCTATAAAATGGGTCCAAACTATTCTATGTTTGTGTCCACTTTCTATGCCACAAAAAGTGCTCTTAGAGCCACATAGAAGATTCCTTATTTAGATATATTTTTACTAACTTGACTTAGGATCAAGATAAGTTGATATAAATGAGCACAATGAAGTCCTAAAAATTTCATGCACTTTTTGCTAAGAAAGGGAAGGATTCAAACAATGGAGAGATGAAAAAAAACAAAAATGATCAAGAGAGGGATGTAAATCCTCCCATATAAAAATCCAACCATTAGACCTCTTCTTATAATTTTAAGCCTAAGAAAGATTGGTTCAAATGTGAGTTTTTCTCAAGAAAGAATGATGAAATAAATTTTTTGAATAAGTAGATTGACCAACTGACTAAGATGCTTGAGAAGGATAACATCAACATCCATGGTTCCACCATTTAAAATTCATCAATCCATGAATCATCTAAGGAAAATGACCATTGTAATTAAAAGGAAAAAGAGAATAGTAAGAGTAAATCAAAGGGCAAAACCCTAGTTTTAATTATACCTATGACTCCTACATGTATCATTAGCTCTGGTACTTCACATCACATGGCCTCTTTAAAGATACAAGTTAGTTCATTAGAACCATGTGACATGTCCTATATATAATTGAGTTATGATACTTCTAAAAAGGTTCTTAGGAGAGGCTCTATTTAAGTGAGTGGTAGAACATTCAATAATATTTTAAATGTTCCCTCACTTTTAACTAATCTCCTATTAATTTACCAGATCAATCACCTTAGTTTGGGAATGTGATTTGAGTTCACTCCAGATTTAGTGTGTCCATGGTTATACCATTAGAATTCATCAATACATGAATAATCTGAGGAAAATGAACATTGTAATTAGAAGGAAAAAGAGAATAGTAAGCGTAAATCAAAGGGTAAGACCCTAGTTTCAATTGTACCTATGAATCCTACATGTGTCATTAGCTCTTGTGCTTCACATCACATGGCCTCTTCAAAGATACAGGTTAGTTCATTGGAACCATGTGACATGTCCTCTATACAATTGAGTTATGATACTTCTAAAAAGGTTCTTGGGAGAGGGTCTATTTAAGTGAGTGGTAGAATATTCAATAATATTTTAAGTGTTCCCTCACTTTCAACTAATATCTTATTAATTTATCATATCACTCACCTTGGTTTGGGAATGTGAGTTGAGTTCACTCTAAATTTAGTGTGTCCATGGTTATGCCATTTAGAATTTATCAATCCATGGATCATCTAAGGAAAATGAGCATTGTAATTAAAAGTAAAAAGAGAATAATAAGTGTAAATTAAAGGGTAAGACCCTAGTTTCAATTGTACATATGACTCTTACATGTGTCATTAGCTCTGGTGCTTCACGTCACATAGCCTCTTCAGAGATATAGGTTAGTTCATTGGAACTATGTGACATGCCATATATACAATTGAGTTATGATACTTCTAAAAAGGTTCTTAGGAAAGGGTCTATTTAAGTGAGTGGTAGAACATTCAATAATATTTTCAGTGTTCCCTCACTTTCAACTAATCTCCTATTAATTTACCAAATCAATCACCTTGGTTTGGGAATGTGAGTTGAGTTCACTCTATATTTAGTGTATATTAGAGAGTTACACTATGACACTATATTATAATAAGGAATGGTCAATCATTAGACTCAAATATATAACTTCTCACATTTTTCTCCTAACTCTCCTTCAGATTCTTCTTCTTTAGGCTCACATGAACTTGATGACATTTTTTATCATGAGTAATCTTCTAATATTGATGAGTATTATTATAATATAAATGACTATAATAGTGATGGGGACACACCACCATCACCTTGTCACCTTCTAGATGTTGAGGAGTTTTTCCATGATCAACATAGCCCTTATCCACTTTAGACATTATAGGGAACAAGTATACTGATCCAAAGCACATCAAACATCAATTAGTCTATACCACAATTTCAAGGCATTCAATAGTCCTTTGTGCCTCTACTCCCATTGAAAAATATTTTCATAGAGTAGTATGACCTCATACCTTACATGAGGATAAAAATTACCTAGATAGGAATCACACATATTTTGAAGATCCATCAGGATCTTAGTGGACTCATTCACTGTTCTAGGGTGATCCACTCTTCACTACATCTACTTCTAATCCACAGTCACCTCCATGAACTCCATTTCAAGATATTAGATTGCACCAAGTAGTTTTAGACTCTAGTGGTAAATTTTATCTTCCTTATTTTCTTTAATCTCTTTTAGGGGAGGAGTTTTATCTTAAGGTTTTTCTCATTTTGCTTTATGAGACTTGTATTATACTTAGGTACCTCATTAGGCCTTGTTGCTGAGACCCAATTTTTTACCCACCTAAGATATGCTTCAAGGGATGTTAGTGTAGATTTTTTCCTACTTCTAGTCTTACCTACATGATTTTTAGTGAGCTTGATTAGGGTTGTTAAGGTCATTAGGGCAAATACACTTTATGTGTTTTCTAATTGTGAGTTTAGTTACTACCTTTATGGTGACCTAGTTTTTCACTATATAATGTACCTCCTTTGTAATTTTTGGCTAATGAATTAGATAATCATTTTATGAATCTGATTTTTACCTACATTTGATCTCACCTAATTCCAAGGATTTCATACAATTTATGACATTCAAATATCTTAGAGTAATCCCATGATTAGCTTTGACTAAGTTGATTACCTGAAAGATAGGTTTCAATTGCATTCCATATATAGATAACTCTACTCCTTTTGATACTCCCAATGGTCTTGATCATTATTTTTTTCCAATGAAAAACACATTAGTCAAATTTTGTATCCTTGTAATTCCAATCTATCTCCATGCATATTAAGTTAGTATGTTTACTTATGCTCTAGTTTTAATAATTATGTTACTAAAATCCTAAAAATTTATGCTTGCATCAATTTTCAAGTCCTAATCATGTGGTTTATTCTATAAAAAAAATTACCTCCACATTTTCTCATACTTTCTCATGTGAACCCCCATAACATGTGTGACCTACATGCTCAATAATGGAAATATGCATCCTATTTTAAACCAATATAATATATTTGATATTTCCTCTATATTTTTTTTACTATGACTCTTTTTATTGTTTGCATTTATTTTTGCCTTAATCTTTTCACAT